>JAQGDG010000585.1:0-105772 GCA_029844215.1 Przewalskia tangutica | reverse complement strand
TGAGGCTTATTCGCGTATAGCCCCTCGCTGTGTACTATCTGTGGTACAAGGGCCCTCGGCCTCCGCCATTTTTGTTATAACATTCTTGTGACGGTCAGAAAACACAAGGTATTTGTGTGCGGATGTAACCGTCTTCAAGTTTTCATATATATATACATATGCCGTAAAGGCAACTTTTTCTCGTATAAAAATGTTTTCTCTCATTCATATTGTTTCATGTCTTGTTTTATATTCTGGCTGGTTTTACTCTGATGTCAGATCACTCGTGGTGCCCGGTATAGGCACCACAACACTTGCCCTGGCTCTGATCGTGACAAAAGCGGGCATCAGCAGTAGTTAACTCCTCTAACGTGTCTACAGCATCGTGATCTAGCAGTAGTCTTGACATTATCCAGCAGAAATAAAAAGCGACCACACCAAAAATCAAGTGAGGCTATAAAGGATATTTTGGATTAGTTTCTATTCTTCTCACTCTAAGATCGTGGCCTAGAAATGCCGTGGATTATAAGTCTGGACTCCTCTAACGTGAATTCTTTCCCCTACCAGCTTATGCCTCCGCTGCTAGTGCAACCTTGGCCCGGAGATGGCGTAGGCGTTTAAATTGTAGCTAAGTAGCGCGAAAGGTATAATGTAGGGTTACCAGGGCATTGTGCCCAATCATCACCGAGGTGCGTGCTTCATTGCGAGTTCTCGCTACGCCGCCAATTTCATTTCACAGAAGTTTAGCACAATGCGCAAAGAAGCCCTATCGCGCCATGATATTTGGACCTTCGGGCCCACCGCATCAAAGAGCGTAAAGTATGCGATCGGTAAAAGAGACGACCGCATTACCAGTGGATTTAGCAACCTGAGAGTATATTATGGCAACCGATTTATCACGGTCTCTGATGATTATCTAAGAGAGAGGTCGCGGGCAAGCAGCGTGAAATTTCTTCACCAGAAAAAAGATTTAGCATGGCTCACAGACGGGCTTACGCGCAGCAGCCAAGAAACGTAGTGGATCCACGAGCTTAACCAAGATCGCAGTAAGCAGGCCAGAAATGAAACAGGTCCTTTGGTAACTTTCGAGGCTTAATCGCTCGCTGATCAGCATCGATACGCACCTCCCGCCAAGACAGAGTGGTCCTCCGCTGCACTTCCGGTGGACGCCCGTGGTATGCAGCAGAGCCTTCGGGTCAGTGAGCTCCAGTGGTTTCGGTTCACCGACATCGTAGTTCCAAAACAAATTCCGATTCGCCGTTTCCTCGCTCACAGCCGCTGGCAAAGGCCATCCCTGGGAGTTGGTTGTCGCTTCTTGTTTCACAGCGCTTGTTTTGACCAAGTGGCTACCGCTGTGTACATGTGACGGAAAAGAATGTTCAAGCGGTAGAGGACTCACCTTTCACCAGTGATTAGGGGCCATGATTCAAAGTGGTTCTGAGATGGGCTGGCCGGTGTTAGCTGTGGTGAGGCCACCCTCACCTCACGCTGGCTGTAGAGGTGAGGTGTCACATTGGCTGCGAAAGTGTCGACAGACTACTTAGATAGCTTTTGTTAAAGCTCATGGCACAAGCAGGCCATTTCGCGAGAAATTGTCCGAACAGAGGTATGCGCTTGATGTTACCACTCACCCTTTCTGGATCGTGCCTGGTCGTTCATTTCCTTCTCAGAGCTATACGCACCAACAAAGGTGATTGATTAGAACGACAAAGCCGAGAGTGGAAGCTAGTGAGATACAAGCCTTTTATCCTTCAACCTCTGGTAGACTATGATGTTGATGATGCAAAGTATATTTTAGGTGTGATGTTCAGATAAAGCATTGTGTTAACGTGATTAGAAATCATGATTAGTTAAAAGGGTAAGATTGGGGGATAGTGGGAAAGTAAGTGTAGCCTTAGAGTTTTATACGTGTGGAGACCTTAGAGGCCGTAGGCCATCTCGAGTAAAAGATTTATTTATGTTGAGACTCTTCATCTGGAGTGCTTAGTATACTGGATAGATTTTGTGTGATAAGTCCCCAGTAGTGTGAAATTCTAGGTTTTCGTAATCAATGGCGTAGATTGTTCCCGATCGGGAAACAAGAGCTTGGGCGCGATAAACGGGCGTCTGCGTCGAGGCTAGATTGCGGGTCAACCAAGAACCCAAGCTTCTTCGTTAAAAGGAAAATCATGTGGTCCCGCTATGATAGTGGTCAATGGGCGTGTTAGGTCTAGTTTAGTTAACCATCGCATGAAGTTCGTGGACGTTTCCTCGACCAAAGCAGCTCCGGCCGATGGTGACACTTCATCTTGTCTTTCAAATGAATCGCGCATTTACTCTGGCAGAGGGGTTATGCAAGATGTTATATATCGTGAAGCGTTGTAAGACTCACACCTGTGGGTTTCTACTTTTACTTTACGATGCATAAATGGAGCCCAAGCATTGGCTATTTTTATTTTTTTATTTTTTTATATATATGGAGGTTTTACCAAGCAAGGTTAGGAACTCAGGTGAGTCTCAGTATTGCATTCACCCTCTGCTTGTTTTTTGATTTTCGTAGAGAGGTACCGTATGATTATTCGCCTCTCGCTGAGCGTATGGTATTATAATAGCTACCATTTCAAGATTCGAACGTCACCTACGGCTCCTCAGACGGGCGAAGTGCCAGTCACCTGGCCGATTGGTCTGACGGTTGGCAAGGTTCAGATAGTTGGTCCGGGATTTGATACACTGCATGTAAAGTGCCGATAAGGCGGCTTATCCGCGAGCGTTATCTGACAGCTAAACGTGAGTCACCGTAAGTCGCAGCGGATAACGGGGCGCCGACACTTGGAGTTCAGGGCCGACGGTGGGTTTTCAAGGCGTACCACCCCTGGGCGGCGTGGACGAGATTTGGTGCAGTGAAATCTTAGCCCGAGGTACTTTCGAGCTGCCAGATCATTTGGAGAATAAGCGCCAGTCGCCATATGTTAGCTTTCTTTGCCGTCCGGACGGTGAGGCAAGACGTCCTGGCCTTTCATGTTGCTATGATTCGAAACGATCTGAGACTCCATCCAGAGTGTTCCAGCGCTAAACATGACCAAGTCGAGGTAAATGACTCCGAGATTTTGGAAATCAAGCAACAATGTAAATGTGTGCTTTATCCGAGAATTCGGGAAAAAGTTCGATGGGTGTACGCACGCATTTGCGGAAGTTTATAGCCGAGCACGGGTTGAAAGAGTATGGCTTGATCAATTCTTGCGTGGAAGCGCAAAGCGCGCGGCATCTTTGTGACCTTGGCAGAGCTTGTGATGTTGTGAGGTGTTTCATCGCGACTGAGTTAAGTATTTGGCGCAATATAGGTTATATCAGGCCATGCTGTGGGCATTTGCAAACCCGCTTAAGATACGAGGAACTTTATCGTTATCCTGCCTGGTATGAACATTCTAGGCGCACGTTTCTGCTTGAGCGGAGAATGTTACACTTCGTGATTTTTCCGTGAGTATGTAATGCGAGGACGCACGCACGCTTCAGACAAGCCCTATTTAGGTTAAGGATGAAATTGTGGAACTTTCGACTTTAAAAAGATTCAACCTCAAGCGAAATTCTACGCTTTTAATATTTTAAATCGATTACGGAGTTTTCCGAGAGACGAAATATTTTGGACTAATCGAGATGCATGCATGTGTCACCCTTTAGTTGGCATACGGGTTGGACGAAATGCCGCCAAGCGTCAAACGGTCAAGTCTTTAAAAGATATTTGGGGTAGCCGGGCAGTGTGTTGACGATTGCCATGAGATAGCCGAGGCCATAATGCTCATTGTCATGTAGATATATGTCCCAATGCTACAAGCGGTGGAGCATATGTCCCAACATTACGCGTGGACACTTGGTTGGAAGATCTCATCTTTCACACGATCCTAATCCCCACCCTCCATTCTTGTTTTAATATCAATTCTGCGTTCTATAAATACCCCTCGAGTTGAAGACTTCTTCATCCACTCCACATTTTCTAAGTCTCAAAATCCTTCCCTTTTCGGAAAAGAGTAAGCCTCCTGCCCAAGTTCCCCTTTGAGTAAGAGCTAAATAAAACACCCCTTTCCCCTTCCTAGTCAGTTCTGGCCCAAAAGCCTCCCTTGGTAGAAAAGTATTCTCCAAGTATTGTTACAATTCCAAAATACCTTAGCCCTTTATACCTCTGTAGTATTCCAAAGTTATTTCAATACTTCAAGAGCTCCTGAACATACTTCATGCATTTCTTTAGTCACCAAACTAAACTCCTAGAAAATCTTCATGTTGGTTGGAAGCATATATGTTATACCCGTAGTTCCGTGGTATTGACATGGTATGCAGAATGACGCACGAATAATGGCTGTAAATTTTGGAAAGAAAGAAGACAGCGGATTTTTCGGACTTTAAAAGTTTCTCCGGTTTGCGGAAGTGAAAAGTTCAAGAGCGGAATTCGATTCTCGTGATTTGGTATTTGGACTTCGGATTATATTAGAATTATGAGATTTTATTTTAAATGGTCACTGGACCCACTTCGAGAAATTTACTAAGCTAAGGGCCCACTTTGTTTTTGAGATTTTCGGTATTTTGGATATTTTCTAAGACGCAAATATTTTAGATTTAGCAGTAAAGCGACACGTGTCACCCCCATGTGGCCACCTTTTAAATGGCGGGATAAGTTGGCTAGACACTTGTCCTCGTCGACTGCCTTACAAGCCGCAAGCCACTTGTCTTGTTTTGTTGGCCATGGGGACCCACACACACATGGCCCAATCTTGACCATACACTTACATTGATCTTGGCCCTTGATTCTTCTATAAATACCCCATAAAGGCAAAGCATATAATATTCATCCACACTTAAAGACTTTCCAAGGCAAAAATATCCCTTTCCCTTTGTACGGTTTTCGCCCCTCCCCACTTGTGTAGAAAATACTTCAAGTATTGTAGTATTATCCCAAATACCTTAGCCTAGTATCCCTAGTTGTATTCCCAAGGTTATTTTAATACTAGAGCCTTAAATACTACTTTTTCCAAATAGTCGCAAATAAAACCCTAGAAAATCTTCATAGCTTGTCAAGTGTTTAGAGAAGTTGTTTAGAAACTTCTAAGGGTCGCTGAGCCGTTGAGCGTAAGGATTTGGAGCTAAACGCTGCTCGTGATCGACTCTATAATCTCGATAATTTTTGGGCTTATCGAGGTAATGATTTACGCCCTCTATCAGAATTGGATATTACATATCAGAGATTAGAATTGAGTATAAGATATATCGAAGGATGATTATAAAGGTTTGACCGTATTTACAAAGAGGGCTTGTGTATTATTATTGTTAGGAAGAATTGTGCACGTCCGTTAGACGGTAATCCTCGGAGTTGGCTCGCAGCAGCCTCAGTGCGGAGGTTACGATTTGACGCGTGGGGAGGTGACTTAATTTTCCGTAGAATAGGGAATTGTTTGCTTAGATTATGCTACGCAAGAGAACTAGAGATCGATAGATATATTGTGGTTATTATGTAGATCTTCACGCGCACATACTTGACTCGCTTGTGGATTGCCAAGAGGTATGTGATTCTTCCTATACTCGAGCATGATTGTTGTGAACTATATAGTACCAAGAGACGACATGTGTGAAATGAATTTGTTTAAAACATAAAGTGTTATAATGGTTTACTGAAGTTAGTTATAACGACTTTATGAAGATAAAAGAAAGATTTGATTTTGAAAGATAAACGACTTGATTTTGAAAGTTAAGAGACTTGATCTTGAAAGATAAGAGACTTGACTTATAAACGACTTGATTTCTAAAGGAGAAGTAACTTGATTTAAGTATAGGTTATTTGTTTTGAAAAGAGTAAGTTTGGTTTTAAAAGAGTATACTTGATGTTGTTTACAAGAAAGGCATTTGGTTTAAAAGATAGTACTTGATTTTAAAAGTCTTGTAAAGATTTTTACGAAAGTCAAGTAATTTGGTTTGAAAGAAAACGGTTTTAATACTACGAGTATTAGTATCGTGTCTTTACGAAAAGAGGTCTTTTGAAAGAATGAAAGTAATGAGTATTTCGGGGTCAAACCCGATTGTTGATATAAAATGAAAAGCACGCTGAACTTGCCTATGCTTGTCGTGGATAGCCTTCACGGGCAAGTGTTTTGTTTCGTATACCGCGACTCGGGATGGCGGCCATTATCCGATTGATCGCTTCGACATACCGCCACGCTGATGGTCCACGCAGTATGCGCCCACTTTGATTATTATCCGTTATTTCTTCGACATACCGACACGCTGGACGGTCCACGCAGTACGCCCACTTCGAGTATTATCTTGTTATTTCCTTCGACATAATCGACATCGACGGACGGTCCACGAGTACGCTGGCCCGCAGAGGATGGTTTTATGGCCATGCTTTGCAAGGTAAGATGCTCGCGACGCGTCATCATGCGAGGATTATGCATTTGTCCACGGACCGCTAATCCATGAAGCTTGCCACGCGACGCAGCGATCACGCTTGATTTGTACACGTGGTTCGTGCACACTTTAGATACTTGTCCCGGCCATTTCTCGTATCGCAGGCTCCGCAGATAGCTTAAGATACTTGCCTCTGGCCATATCTCGCGAGATCGAGGTTAGGAAACGTTAGCTTAAGATACTTGCCCGCTTAAGGTGGCTAGCTTGATCGTGGCTTCCAGATTCTCGCCCGCGGCGGATATGACTAGCTTGACCGGTAGCTGGCTATTCTACTGCCCGACGGTTTGATGACGCAGCAGTGATCTAGTGTTCGTGTTCACATACGGGTGTTGTTTCACATCATGTATCGCCGATGCGAGGAACGAGTTTCACGAGCATGATCGATATTACGGGCGCGAGACCCATAGTTATGCGCGAGTGATTATTCGGGGATACGCTGGCCCCTTACTTGACCTAACTGCTTATTTATTGTGAAATGGTTTTATAAAATGATGAAATGTGATTTCATTACAAGATTTTCGGGCCATACTGCACTTTGCATCGACTCTCCTTCGGCCGCGTCACGCCACAGTAGGTACACCGCTTGCCGATCCTCGCCATAGATCGCAGTCATTGGGAAGCTCCGCTTCCCGAGGCTTATCTTTTTTTGTATAGTCCTGGTCATTGTAGATACTTATACATTCGTGGTATGGGCCCCGTTCCGCCATAGATGTTGTTACATTCTGTGAGGTCCAGAAGATCGCCAAGGTGGTTTGTAAAGGATATTAATCGCTCGCTTATATGTATATACAATGGGCGCGACCGCTGGTTAGCCTGCTTTTCTTATGTTGTCTCTTGTTTCTCGCTGTTTTTATTTCCACTGATTTTCTCGATGTTGTTATCACTAGGTGCCCGGTAGGCACTACCACTGCCCTAGATCGGTCGGGTGGACAAAGCAGAAGTTGTGTAGAACTTCTAAGGGTTTCGAGCAAATCGAGCGCACAGACAGAGCTAAACGCTGTTCAGATCGACATTTAAACTGATAATTTTGGGCTTATCGAGGTAAATATATTTGTCCTTCTATTGTAATCGAGATTACATATAGTAGTTTATAAAACGAGTATAAGATATAGAAGGATGGTATAAAAGAAGAGAATTGAATCAGAATTACATAGGACCAGACATAAGAGACTCCAGGTAGTTAGACTCGCAGGTAAAGGTCACCTGATTCGTAGCAATAAGCACCTTCGCTTAGAATATTCTACAGAGTAGTCTAGACGCTGATAGACGATTTGACTATTATAGTGGTACTCGCGCGACATATTCGACGGGCAGTGGATTTCGCCATGAGGTACGTGATTCTTCCTATCCTCTCGATCATGATATTTTAAAAGAATATATATAGTACGTAGACGACGTGTTAACTGAACGCGGTTTTACTTCGATGTCTTATGACTTGAGTTTTAAATAATAAGAATCTTGAAGTATTTCAAAAGAATTAAGAATCGCTTTTGTTAAGAGTAATACTTGTTTTAAAGCTTAAGTGTTATACTAGCTTTACGAGAAGTTAGGTATAACGACTTAAGAAAGATAAAAGGAATCCGCTTACTTTAATTGCTTATGAAAGCCTTGTATTGATTTCGAAATGAGAATAAGTATCGAACAAACCATCATAGCTTAATAAAGGAAAATGTATTGACTAATTAAGTATTATTAAAACCAAGAGAAACCTCCATCCTGCATGTAAGCTAAGATAAGACAAAATTGTATTACATTTCCTAGATCACGGTCGCTTAATAAGATTGTTATAAACAAGAATAACCTACTCACACATAAGGCATATGTTACTCAAATTGTTTTAAAAAGGAGATTACGTTGTTAAGTGTTTAAAACTATGATCTATGAATCTTTGAAAATAAGAGACCTGAGTATTTGAAATTATGCAACTTGAACTTTTGGAAAAGAAACGGGTTATTGATTTTGAAGTTAAGAGACTTGACTTAATTCGACTTGATATAAATTTTGTTAAAAGTGTGAAACCTCATTCGCGAGCAATGAGTACTGGTTTTTAAAGAGTTAATATATGAAGTACTTCTGGGGATAAAACCCAACTTGTTGACATAAAGTAGAAAGTACCTTGTGTGAATAACTTGACTATGCTGGTTTGTGATAGCCTTGTAATGCTTCCTTGTCGCTTTGATAAGTAAACACGCATGCACGCTACGTGTTAGTATCTCGTGATGTCAGGTAAAGCGGGTTATTCTTGTTGCGCTTACGCTTGTTAAACGCGTTAAGCCCGCCAGATCGTTATTATATCACATACCCTCGACTTGTTATACCGAGGCTTGCCACCTCGACGCGTCTATACTACCTACGCGGTCGCGTGACTACGCGGAGTCGCGTAGTTCCGTGGATTGATCATTCCGGTGTATTATCCCGACGCGATGAGGCCTTATGCACTGCGTGACTACGCGGTCTATGTGGACTATGCGGACTACGGAGTCCGTGAGGATACCGCTGGGCTACTCCCGACGCGAGTGAATACCTCACGCGGCCTATGCGCGCCTACGCGCGAGCGCCGTATGCTCCAGATTAGACGCGCGACATTGATACCGAGGGCGAGTGGCCGCCTTCGACATGTGGCGCTGCCTAGAAAGACCTCGTGATACGCTTTATGGCATTGTTGGTACCGTGGTTTTAGTAGCTCGCCACGCCTTCGCATTTACTCCCGCACGGTTTTATTATGACACAGCGGACCCGTGTTCATGTATTCTCGTGCTTTATATCATGGATCGCCAGCTGGGAAGGAATTCCACTCGCATGATTGATATCGCGGCATGAGACCCATTGTTATATTTGAGTAATGACTTGGCGCGAGTCCTTGACTTGACACGCATCGCTACATATCGTGCATCGTAAATCGTTATCATATATGTCTTCGCTTTATATAGACTATTATGATTTCACTTACGATTTTCGCCACATACTGCACTGCCAGACCGACTTCCTTCGGGGATGCGTCATGCCGCAGGTAGAGGTACACCACTTGTTGATCCGCCATAGGGTCACCGTCAAGCTTGGAAGCTCCGCTTTCCGAGGCTTATCTGCGGTATAGTTCTCGCTGCAGAGGTACTTACATTCGTGGTATGGCGGGCCCCGCCCGCCATTTTTGTTATAACATTCTTAGAGGTCTGTAGTACTGCAAGTGTGGTTTGTAAAAGCGGATGTAATCGCTCAAGTTTTCATATATATACGCATATGCCGAAGGCAACTTTTCTCGATAAACTGCTTTCATTCATATTGTTTCATGTCTTGTTTTATATTCCGTTACTCGATGTTGTATCACCAGGTGGTGCCCGGTAAGGCAATTACCACGCCCGGTCGGGTCGTGACAACTCCGACCGAGGCGCAGCTTAGGACTCGCGTGTTATTATCGAGGTTCGCGGAGCAGCTTTGTTTCGATTTCAAAGAACGCTGACTAGCCGACTGGCGCAAACAAGTTCCAGCGACGTAGGTCATGGCGGTTTCCAGCTACAAGGAAAGGTTGACTACAACTCCGCTTCTTACTCTTCCCGGCGGGTTAGACGGCACGCGATCTATTGCGATGCCGCATCGGCTTCAGATGTGTTTCACGCAAAGACTTCCACAAGGTTATAGCCTATGCTTCCTGCAGCTACGAAGCTGAGAGGAATTACCCTACCCACGACTTAGAGTCCGCAGCTATTCATGCCTCAAGATTTGGAGACATTATTTGTAATGGGTTCATGTGGATATTTATACGCACTCACAAGAGCCTCCAGATATCTTCAGTGCAGTATGAGTCGAACTTGCATGCAGACGCGTTGTGAGTCCGAAAGATTATGATGTTGATATTCTATACCATCCGGAAAGCCAACGAGTTGCCGATGCTCGAGTCGTAGATCGATGGGAGCATGTCGCAGGTACACCAGAGACAGATACGGTCCGTCGATCCACCGCCAGCGAGCCTGGGGTTCGATTGATCGAGCACCGACGATAATGGGGTACGGGTTCGCGAGGTTGCGAGTCTTCCATCATCGACGCAGGTGAATAGGCGCATGATCGAGACCTGGCGGTACGCAGATTTAGATGCAGCCTCTTCGGAGGAGAAGAGTCTATTCGAGGTAACATCACGGGTGCTAAGATTTGAGGGCCGGCCACAGGTGTTCCCGATGTGACAGATTTCGCCGCCAGATTTTGGGAGAGGCACAAAATTCTCGTTATTCTATTCATCCGGGGTCGACCAAGATGTAGCATGACCTCAAATGTTTGGATTGGTGGACGGCCCAAGAGGACGCAAGGTGTTTTGTCGCACGTTATCCTAATCGCCACAGGTCAAGGTCGGCACCGCAGGCCCAAAGTGATTATCGCAGCTATCGAGATTCCGACTGGAAGCGGAGGTGATCAACATGGACTTTGTTACAGGTTACCTCGCACTCGCAGGAAGTACGACTCCATTTGGGTTATTGCTGACAGTCGACGAAATCAGCCCATTTCCTTCCAAATGACGACGCTTACCGGCGACTATGCCGATTATACATCGTAGAGAGATTGCGAGGTCGCACGCGTCCCGATTTCGATTATATCCGAGCAGGAGCCCGCTTACGCTAACTTACGGAGGTCTTTCCGTGGCGGATTAGGACACACGCTGAGTCTCAAGATGTAACGACTCGCCCGGTTCGCATCGTGCCTTACCCCGGGCACCCTAGTGATACAAACATCGAGAAAATCACGAACACAAAACAAGAGTCATTTAACAAGAGATAAATGAATAAACAGCAATCCAAAATAAGCTTGCCTTCAAGATATACATAAACTCGAACAGCTTTAATCCTTTTACAACCCCGCCACAACAAGATTACATGCACTTAAGATATACACGACTATGACGACAGTGGCCCCGCCATACCTCAATGTACAAGAACCTACAACTCAGTGGAACACCTACCAAAAGATAAGCCTCCGAGAAACGGAGCTTCAAATGCTACTGAATCAGGATCCTATGAGCGAGAACCACGATCGATGACTTCACTCGCAGATGAACGCAGCCCGGGCGAGGTCAAGATAACAGTACTAAGCATGTGAAATCAGATAATATCAGAATGAAATCATACTAGTCTATATAAAGCAGAGACATGTATGATAACCAAACTACAGCTCACAACATAAAATCATCACCCAATATAATCCATGGTCTCACGCCCACAACATCAATCGTTCGTGACATGGCCGCATGCCCCTAACATCGTGACGGCAGACATGTCCATGATGCAACAATAATACCAATGTCCCATGGCCACATGCCCCTGACTCGTGACGGTAGACATGTCCATATGACCTCAACAACAAGACAAAGAATCCAAATGGAAGCATACCCGCGCGCCACGATCGTGGTCAAGATGTCCAAAGGGAAAATAAGACAACATTCCAAATGGACGATACCCGCAGCGCCACGATCGCGGTCAAGATGTCCAAAGTGGAAATCACAAGGCGATAATCAAATGGAAACATACCCGCAGCGCCACGATCGTGTCAAGATATCCAAAGCGACAACCACAAGACCTTAACCAAAATGGAAGCATACCCGCGCGCTACGATCGCGGTCAAGATGTCCAAAGCGACAACAACAATAATACTATCAACAGAACGCATCTGCGGAATTTCTCCGCCATCGCCGCACGCTCCAAGTAAGTTCTCAACTACCAACCGACTCTATCGAGACGCGTAAATACGTAAAACACAACGATTGTACAATAAAGGCTATCATCACAAGAATAGGCAAGTTTCACAACAACAAGCATAGGCAAGTTTCACACAACTCAAAGTACTTTCATTTTATGCCAAAGTCCGGGTTTTTAACCCCAAAGTACTACATACGTTAAGTCTTTTAAAAGAGATCCATTACTTTTATAAAAGTCACCCGATACCCGTAGTATTAGAATGACCAACCCACCTTCCTTTTCAAAATCAAGTAACAACATTCTTTCCTAAGTTCCAGCTTTGCCTAGTTTCAATTACTCAAGCTTCTCATTTTCAAATGGTTTCATAGTTCCCAAACTTAATCACTTGATTCCTTTTAGAACAATCGAAAGTAACATATGTCATATACGTGAGTAGTTTATTTTGTTTATAACCATCTTATTACAAAGAACATGATCTAGAAAATGTAATATCATTTTGTCTCATCTTAGCTTCTATGCAGATGGAGGTTTCTACCGGTTTTAATACAACACATCATTATTCAATACATTTCCTTTATTAACGCCGCAGGGTCCTGTCGATACACATTCTCGATTCCCAAATCAAGAAACATTATCCCTTTAAAACCAAGTACTCATTACTCACGAACGAGGTTTCACACAAACATCCACATTAAAACAAATAAGTTAAGTCTCTTATCTTATAAGATCAAGTCTCTTAACTTCTAACATCAAGAAACCATTTTCACTTACATAAGGTCGTTATAACTAACTTCCCATAAAGCTATTATAACACCCTATGTTTTAAACCAACCAAATCACTTAGCACACGACGCCTACCGCACTACATAGTTCACAACAATCATGCTAGAAAAGATAGGAAGAGGTTCACATACCTCGCGACGATTTATCGACAATAAGCAAAATGCTCCAAGTACTACAACTGCTAGCCCTTTCCACTCCTCGAGTAGAATACGCTACTCTTAGTACTTTCACCTATAAAGGTCAAAACGCTCTATTAACCCCAAAACACAAGTTTCTATCTTTCTATAGAAAATTCGCAAAGACTCTCCCCGCAACAAACAGAAATCTCCTCCTCTATCGAGGCCGGCTACCAAGCCAACTGGTGGGTTTACACGCCTACCCTGACGTACAATTTACACAAGTCTCATCGCAATACGCCCCATGTAAATACAAGCTTCGCTTTATTCTTCAGCTTAAGTCAAAAGACATCGCCGAATACTAAGTAGTTCCATATATAGTATACTTCAACTATATATTCAACCAAACATGTAATTTCCAATTACAATAGAGGACAAGATAATTACCTCGATAAGCCCAAAATTATCCAAGTTATAATGTCGATCCCGAGCAAGGTTTAGCTCCCACTCCGCGCGCCCAAACCACTCCAAACAACCCTTAGAAGTTCTAACCAACTTCTACTCAAAATACTTCAACCAACTACGAAGATTTCAGTGGTTCCTGGCTGAGACTAAAGGACAAAAGGTAGTATTTCCTGACTTCACGAAAGAGGTATCTTTGGAATACTACAAGGTACAAGGCTAAGGTATTTTGGGCATTATAACAATACTAGGAGTATTTCTATACCACAACAAGGGTATTATACGAAACAACTAGCAGTGGGTACCCCACGCCAAGCCTCACTCAAAGTGGCCTTCTCGCCAAAGCTCCACAAGTGGGGAGGGCTTGACGATTTCAACTCACAAAGGGGGAGAGATTTCAAGACTTGAAAATGATTTTGACGAAGAAAGTTCATCAACTAAGCGGGTATTTATAGCAAACCCAAAGGCCAACCAACGGCCAAGATCTAGCCAAGTGCAAGGCAAGTGTAAGGCCAAGATCAAGCCAAGTGCACCCTAGCCCTACCCTTAAAACCTCACAAATATCTACACAAATATCTAGCACCACAAGCCCCCACTCGGCCAAGTCACGCCCCACTTGTCTTCATCGCGGTGGTGACACACGTCACCCTCCCGCTGGTCCGCATCGTTTCGCCTCTAAAAATCCGCAAAAATACAAAACGACATAGCCGAATTTTCCTTCGCAGTTACGAAAACGCTTCGGCCGAAAAACGACTCTAACCGCAAAGGTCAGGCACAAAGCGTCATTTCGCCAAGCCATTTAAAGCGGGTGACACGTGTCACCCTCCTATCGCCCTCAAAAACGCTCTTCAAAAAAATCCACAATGGCCAAAATCTCAAAACAAAGCTGGCTCTACAAAACCAGAATTTCTCCCGCGGCCCCACGTGACCATTTCCAAAATAAAATTCCATAATTCTCTAATATTCCAGAAGTCCGAATACCAAACTGGGAATCCAATTCCCATTAACGAACCTTTTTCCTTCACAAAACCGAAACTTTTCCGTGGAAAAATCACCTCTTTCTTCCTTTCCAATCTTTCGCCAGATTCTCGCACGCACGCCCTCGCATACATACTGAAATACGGTATAACATTCTCCTCCTTAGAAACATTCGCCCCGAATGTTCCTTCACAAGACTGATATCGATTTAAGCTCTTCTAACAAATTTCCAACGCCACACCGTCACTAAATAACACACGTTATCTTCCTTCCTTACTCGCCGTGCCCTTCTCAACACTTGAACTCTTCTAGTATAATGCACTCACACTTCGCTCATCGCCTCAGCTTCCCAAAACCTCGAGTCACCACCTCCAAACTTGGTCATCTTACTAGTCAGACATCCCTAAGGCCATTACCGCCTTCACGAACGATTCTCGGGTCGAACACATCCACAAACTCATACGACGGTCGCCTAAACTGCCTAGCACCTCGTGACTCTACCACCGCTGACCACCCTAACTGACCCCACCTAAAACCGGTTACGTTGACCAAGAAACGGTCCTAAACCCGACCCCCAACCGTACAAACTCTTGTTCCCGATTCTAACAATCTTACTAATTCACATCACGAAGCTACCACTTCCATCTCACACTACCCACTGACTTATCACACAAATAAATCCCACGATACTACTCACCCTTAAAAAGGTCAAACATAAACTAATCTTACTCAAGACGACCTTACCTCTAAGGTCTCACCGTGAAATAGTCTAAGGTTCACACTTACCATGCCTCCATACGATCCTTCCAACTAACCACGATTCTAACTCACACATATCACAATGCTATCCGTACATAGCACACAATAACGAGATCATCATAACAAGCATACCAAAACTCTGAGGGTTATGATATACTGCTACCGCCTCCACTCTAATCATAGTTCACCGCAGGCGCATACCGTAGAGGTGATGAACCACCACAGATCCTCAAGGTCGAAGTCGTAACATCCGCGCCCCTTGGCCTGACAGCTTCCGCAAATGGCCCGCTGGCCGCAGCAAAACAAACTCCCAATCTAGCACGACACTCTCCAAAATGGAGTCTACCACAATGGTCACAACGAGGTAGGGTGGCTTCACCGTTAACACCCCGCTCGCCGAAAATCAACCTCGAGCCTCGACCGCCCTCAAGACGGAGGACCACTGCATCTGGGGTATATAATTAGCTCGCTGGCCGAGGCGTCCGCCTCGAAGCCACCAAAGCGACCGCCGCCCCGCCCTCTTCTCACGATCCAGTCATTCCGCCGAATTCTCCGCGCCTCACATCCTAGCGCATGAGCTCGCGCGGCAATGCCCATGCCCACAAGAGAAACACCCGCACAAGACTCACCATATAATCATCTAGCCCTGACGAAGCGATGCACTTATCCTCCATATTCGTGAACTAGCGCAGGACATATCGAGCCAAAGAATCGAACTCGACATTGTACTTCGACGCGCCTCTGCCTCTCAAGAATAAAAATTGTTTACTGCGTTCTCCTCATCCGCGAGGCAAGAAGCGCGAGGAAAGCCCCAAAACTCATCCCATATCGAGGAGCGCATGCTCTCCCGAAAGCTCCTATGAATCAAACCAATCGATCATGTAGATCACGCACCGACGCGAACCAAAGGTCACAGACTGCTCAAGCTCGATCACCCGCATGATCCAATCAGAATCGCTGGATGAACTCCCGCGATCATCCTCGTGCCTCACCCATAAAACTCAAGTACAACTCGTAAAGTCCCGTAGCCTCAAACTATTCGCTCTGGGTGAATCCATCGCTATCGAACCGAATCGCCAGTGATTCACTGCCTCATATCCGCCACAACTCGCCAATAATCGCCATCTCTCGCGACCCATCTCCCTCGCCTCCATCGCGGACTGAGGCTCGTATCAGAGTCTCACGCCCATCGCCGCGCCTAAACTCACAGGCCGGGCGGCCGCGAAACCCGCTGCTCAAGCACAACTCGTACTCGCTCGCTCGCGCTGCGTGATTTCCCTCAGATTCACTAGCAAGACTCCACGCTTTGCCTTCTCGGCTCGTTGCGCGCGAGGCATAATCGTAAAAACGAGATACGCTGAGGGTACAACTTACAACATGCCTCTAAGGCACGATTCTAATGAGAAGAATGGAAACTAATCCTAAATGTCCTATAGCCTCCGACATAGACGTGGTGCACAACACACCGATAATCAAGACTCTACTAGACACGGCTCAGACACTTTCCGAGGATTAATCGCTCGATACCACTTTTGTAACGACTGCCCGGCCCAAGCATCGGTGCCTTACCCCGGCACCCTAGTGATACAAACATCGAGAAAATCAGCGAACACAAAACAAGAGTCATTTAACAAGAGATAACGAATAAACAAAGCAACCAAAACAGCTTGCTTTCAAGATATACATAAACCTCGAACAGCTTTAATCCTTTTACAACCCCGCCACAACAAGATTCATGCACTTAAGATATACACGACTATGACGACAGGCCCCGCCATACCCCCGAATGTACAAGAACCTACAACTCAGTGGAACACCTACTAAAAGATAAGCCTCCTGAGAAACGGAGCTTCAAATGCGCTGAATCAGGATCCTATGAGCGAACCACGACCGATGTACTTACCATGCAGATAAACGCACTCGGCGAGGTCAAGATAACAGTACCAAGTATGTGAAATCTGCATAACATCAGAAATGAAATCATACTAGTCTATATAAAGCAGAGACATGATGATAACCAAACTACACCACAACATAAAACAATATCACTCCAATATAACTACGGGTCTCACGCCCACAACATCAATCAGTTCGACATTACGGCCGCATGCCCCTAATATCAGACGGTAGACATGTCCATGATGCAACAATAATACCAATGTCCTACGGCCACATGCCCGACTCAGACGGCAGATATGTCCACGTGACCTCAACAACAAGACAAAGAATCCAAATGGAAGCATACCCGCGCGCTACGATCGCGGTCAAGATGTCCAAAGGGAAAAATAAGACAACATTCCAAATGGACGATACCCGCGCCACGATCGTGTCAAGATGTCCAAAGTGGAAATCACAAGCGCGATAATCAAACGGAAACATACCCGCAGCGCCACGATCGGTCAAGATATCCAAAGCGACAACCACAAGACCTTAACTAAATGGAAGCATACCCGCGCGCTACGATCGTGGTCGTGATGTCCAAAGCGACAACAACAATAATACTATCACCAGAACGCACTGCGGAATTTCTCCGCCACCGCAAGACGCTCCAAGTAAGTTCTCAACTGGCCAACCGAATTCTATCGAGACGCAGAACACGTAAACACAACGATTGTACAATAAAGGCTATCATCACAAGATAGGCAAGTTTCACAACAACAAGCATAGCAAGTTTCACACAACTCAAAGTACTTTCATTTTATGCCAAAGTCCGGTTTTTAACCCCAAAGTACTACATACGTTAAGTTCTTTTAAAAGAGATCCATTACTTTATAAAAGTCACCCGATACCCGTAGATTAGAATGACCAACCCACCTTCCTTTTCAAAATCAAGTAACAACATTCTTTCCTAAGTTCCGCTTGCCTAGTTTCAATTACTCAAGCTTCTCATTTTCAAATGGTTTCATAGTTCCCAAACTTAATCACTGATTCCTTTTAGAACAATCGAGTAACATATGTCATATAATGAGTAGTTTATTTTGTTTATAACGATCTTATTACAAAGAACTATGATCTAGAAAATGTAATATCATTTTGTCTCATCTAGCTTCTACGCAGATTGAGGTTTCATCGGTTTTAATACAACACATCATTATTCAATACATTTCCTTTATTAACGCCGCAGTTGTCCTGTCGATACACATTCTCGATTCCCAAATCAAGAAACATTATCCCTTTAAAACCAAGTACTCATTACTCACGAATGAGGTTTCACACAAACATCCACATTAAAACAAATAAGTTAAGTCTCTTATCTTATAAGATCAAGTCTCTTAACTTCTAACATCGTGAAACCATTTTCACTTACATAAGGTCGTTATAACTAACTTCCCATAAAGCTATTATAACACCCTATGTTTTAAACCAACCAAATCACTTAGCACATGTGACGCTCACCGCACTACATAGTTCACAACAATCATGCTAGAAAAGATAGTAAGAGGTTCACATACCTCACGATTTATCGACAATAAGCAAAATGTTCCAAGTACTACAACCTTGCTAGCCCTTTCCACTCGAGTAGCATACGCCACTCTTAGTACTTTCACCTATAAAGGTCAAAACGCTCATTAACCCCAAAACACAAGTTTCTATCTTTCTATAGAAAATTCTGCAAAGACCTCCCCGCAACAACAGAAATCTCTCCTCTATCGAGGCCGCCACCAAGCCAACCAGTGGGGTTTACACGCCTACCCGACGGGTACAATTCTACACAAGTCTATCGCACATACGCCCTATGTAAATACAAAGCTCAGCTTTATTCTTCAGCTTAAGTCAACAGACATCGCCGAATACTAAGAGTTCCATATATAGTATACTTCAACCATATATTCAACCAAACATGTAATTTCCAATTACAATAGAGGACAAGATAATTACCTCGATAAGCCCAAAATTATCCAAGTTATAATGTCGATCCCGAGTAAGGTTTAGCTCCACTGCGCGCCCAAACCACTCCAAACAACCCTTAGAAGTTCTAACTAACTTACTCAAAATACTTCAACCAACTACGAAGATTTCTTAGGTTTCGGTTTGAGACTAAAAGGACAAAAGGTAGTATTTCCTGACTTCACGTGAAAGAGGTATCTTGGAATACTACAAGTACAAGTGCTAAGGTATTTGGGCATTATAACAATACTAGGAGTATTTCTATACCACAACAAGTGGTATTATACTAAAACAACTAGGCAGTGGTACCCCACGCCAAGCCTCACTCAAAGGGGTTTCTACCAAAGCTCCACAAGTGAGGGCTTGACGATTTCAACTCACAAAGGGGAGAGATTTCAAGACTTGAAAATGATTTTGACGAAGAAAGTTCATCAACCAAGGGGTATTTATAGCAAACCCAAAGGCCAACCAACGCCAAGATCTAGCCAAGTGCAAGGCAAGTGTAAGGCCAAGATCGCTGCGCACTCCTAGCCCCTACTCCTTAAAACCTCACAAATATCTACACAAATATCTAGCACCACAAGCCCCCACTCCGCTGTCACGCCCCACTTGTCTCCACGCAGGTGACACATGCCACCTCCCGCTGGTCCGTACGTTTCGCCTTCTAAAAATCCGCAAAATACAAAACGACATAGCCGAATTTTCCTTCGCAGTTACGCGAAACGCTTCAAAAAACGACTTAACCGTGTCACAAAGGTCATTTCGCCAAGCCACCTAGCGGGGTGACACGTGTCACCTCCTATCGCCCTCAAAAACGCCTTCAAAAAAATCCACAATGGCCAAAATCTCAAAACAAAGCTGGCCCTACAAAATCAGAATTTCTCCCGTGGCCCCACGTGACCATTTCCAAAAATAAAATTCCATAATTCTCTAATATTCCAGAAGTCCGAATACCAACCGGGAATCCAATTCCCATTAACGAACCTTTTTCCTTCACAAAACCTAAACTTTTCCGTGGAAAATCACCTCTTTCTTCCTTTCCAATCTTTTCGCCAGATTCTCGCACGCACGCCCCGCATACATACTGAAATACGGTATAACACAAGACAACATTTCATCATCGATCGACGGCAGCAGAGCGCACTATCCGCATACACTCGGCGATATGTCATGAGCCCGCGTGATTGATTTCGTGGTAGCCGAGGATCATTTGCCTCTGTGGAGTTTGCTTATAACAACCTACAATTCCAAAGATACGATGGCGCCATACGAGGCTTTATACGGGCGGAAATGTAGATCGCCGATCGTTGGTTCGACGCGGGCGAGGTGCGCTTAGTTGGCCCAGATTTGGTTCACAGCCGTGGATAAGCGGCTTATCCAGAGAGATCATAGCCTCGTAGCCTGGCAGGTCATACGCGGATAATCGGCGCCGTGATTTGGAGTTTCGTGCAGACGATCGGGTCTTCATGCGCCACCACGGCGGCGATGAGATCTTGCAGAAGGGAAACTCACCAAGGTACATCGGGCCCTACCAGATCGTCTGGCCGAGCAGGCAAGGTTGCTGCGAGTCGATCTCGCCATCGAGTTAGAGGCGACATCCGCCCTCCATTTTTCTATGTCATGGAAGTGTATCTGAGATCCAAATGAGTTTTCTCGCAGCGAGGTCCAGTGACAGAGGGTTATCGCATTTATGAGAGTCCCATAGCGATACTCGATCTCCGTGTCAGCGATCGCGACTGCGACGTGGCTTCCACAAAGTCTTGTGGAGGAATGATAACCGAGGAGATGACTTGGGAAGCGAGGATGACATGCCGAGGAAGATCCTCACTTATTCCCTACACCTTCGTAATGCATTTCCTTACTCACAAGTTTTAATCAAGTATTTCTTTTCTTAAATGCTATTACGTGGCCATGGTGGCATTATTGGTATGTCGGGCTATGAAAGGAAACTATGTCGCTAATTATAAGTTTGACTGAAAGAACATCTGTGGACGAATGTTTCGGCGGGGAAGAATGTTACACCCCGTGATTTACAGATACATGTTGTAAGAACGTACGTAAGAACTCACAAGTGTTAAGATTTGAGACTTGTAAAAATTTAACGGAATTATGAAATTGTCGGAAAACGTAATATTGTGAAGAATGGGAGGGCGACACGGTCATCCCCTTATGGTGCCTCGACGAAAATAGGCAAGGACTAAAGGGTCAATTGACTCAGTAGTTGACTAAGTCTTGCACCTCAAGATCTTGACAAAATTGACTTAGTCAAAGTGGTCCACAAGTCTTGATATTTAATTGAAACTCATCCAAGCCTCACATTCGGGGCACATCTCGACCTCCATCAGGCTATATAATACTACTAGTAGCAAGACTAAGCCCAACACTTAGAAAAATTTCAAGAATTTCAAGAACACCTTTGTTGCTCTCTGTTCAAGCTCACTTGAAAAGAATTTTTTTGTTTCTGTCCATTAAGCTCCACACTTTAAACCAAGGTTCATGAGTGTATCATGAGTGTATCTCAATAGAAAAATCCCGGAAAAGATAGTTTTCAGATTAGTCGCAAGGTGAAAACCCGCTTGCTTTTCTAGGTTTTGTTTGGAAGATTAAAGGAAAGTTATTGGTATTGTTCTATGGTCTCAAGTAATGGATCAAGTCTCTCAAGAGGCTCTAAGTTGCATGAGCGACTTCGATTTGGAGTCGATTAAGATTCGCTGAGGTAATAATCTTTTCTCTTAAAAGTGTTACAATATTATATATATATTGTTGTTAGCTTTACATGTTTGCTAGCATGAAGCATGTGTCAAGTTTATAAGTATTATGGATCGATCAGAGCCTTAAAATCCAAATGTCATTTAAGCCATGAAGTCGATTACAAATTGGTCGCTTAGCAGTAATCGCCGCATGTTACTTACAGAGATTATAGTAGTTATAATCGATCGCGACTTGATATCACGTTATGCTAACAACTTGATTGAAATGGAAATTGATAAGAATTGGTGTTATCAGACTCAACGCCGAATCGACTAGTAATTTGTATTAGTTCGATATCTTTGGGGCATGAATTTTACTGCCTAGTAGGCATGTAATCCTCATTGTTAATCGCATTGATCGGGCCTTAAATGTGGCGGTTTGGTTATTGAATTCGCCTTGAAAAAGGTGGAAAAGTAAGTAGAAACAGCGAGGTGCTTTCCGATTTTCCGTGAGAATTTAGAGACTTTACACTTATAATATTCTACGCTTGAAGTAAGGCGCACAGACGACAGAATATTATAAAGTTGACATACTACGTGGACTTTGTACTCGGCAAGTGGTTTGACCCAAGAGGTATGTAGAACTTTCCTATCTTTCGAGCATGACTAGTTGCACGATATAGTACTGGCAGACGACAAGACCTTGATATCCTTTACTAGTTTTACGAATAATAGCCAAGTGAGTTAGAGATTAACTCACTTCTTTGAAAGATAAGGACGCCTTAAGTTTTATTAAAGTTATGGACTCAAGAGTTTTAAAGTATGTGATACTTGTTTCGCTTTAAACATATAAGTCCTCGATAGAAAATTGTATTTGGCTAAGGTATAAAGTTATTATAACGACTTTATGGGAAGTTGGTTATATTAAATTTATGGAAAGATAAATGACTTGATTTAATGAAAGGCAATTTGATTTTAAGGCATCAATTGCCTAAGGTTTTATAAGAAAAGCGAGTCACTTGATTTAGAAACCTAACTTTATTTCTAAAGGTATCAGACTTGTCTTGAAAAGTAATTTTGACTGATACTACTGCTAATAGTATCTCTAAGTTTTATATGAAAAGAGTCATTTTTAAAAGAGTTGAAGTATGTAGTACTTTGGGTTAAATTCTGATTTTTATAAAAGACATGCTAGTGCCTTTAAGTAAACTAAAATGAGAGTGTTTATGAATAAGGCTAATAAGAAGTTGGGATTTCTTAACTTGCTTATTTATCAGATAATGCTCCCAGAGTGCTTATGTTATGTATTTATGCCTGCAGAGGCTTATGTTATGTATGACGGCCTGAGATAGGTAAGAGATAAACGGCGGCAAGCCCCAAGATCGCTATACCACCTTCTCCGTGGTAAGAGATGAATGGCGGCAAGCCCCAAGATCGCCATACCACCTACTTCGTGGTAAGAGTATAAACGGCGGTAAATCCTCAAGATCGCTATACCAATTGCTCAGGATTTGCTACCCACGACGCGAGGAATACCTCACGCGAGCCCCATGGGCTTACGCGGTGAAATAGTCCCACGCGGCGGTACACTTACGCGAGAATACCTCACGCGGTCTACACAACCTACGCGTGAAATAGTCCCGCGAGTAGGATCGCTTAATGATACCGGGCGGACGGTCCCGCTGATCGTAAGCTTCCTATTTTTATGTCAGACGATACTATTAGTTACTCATCATAGTAAGGCATCGTGGTAATCGTAATTTTGTTATCATACACGCCTCCTAGCTTTGTTTTAAACTTACGACGAATTACGCGATTTTCCGCTTTACATACTTAGTACATATCAGGTACCGACCCCTTCCTGGGCCGCGCTCATGTCGCAGTAGGGTAAGGTGGTGGATCCTCATTCTTAGGATCACTTATCGACGCCGTAAGCTCCATTTCTCCGAGGCTTGTCTTTTGGTACGCTTTTTCCCGATGTTGTAGATTTATGTACATTCAGGATACGGCGGCCCCGCCCCGCCACCGTTGTTATTCCTAGAGGTCCGTAGTCATATGTCAGGTTTGGGGTGTAAGCACCGAGGTACGCTTTGATTTTGATTATGCATATTTTACTGGCGCAAATTTTTATCGCCAGCTCGTGATATTTTGTCTAAACATGTCAGATGCCAGGTATGCTCCGCTGCTATTCTCTCGATGTATACCGAACAGGTGCCTGTAGGCACTGGCGCCCCGGTCGGGTCGTGATGCATAATATGGATTGAACTAGAATTGAATAGACTTGCATTGTTGCTCATATTAGCCGAGAACGGCATTGACTATCGGATCGCTTTGTATATATTACGCAGAATTTTACATGTATTGTAAGGCGGTAATCCCCTTTGGTTAATCGATTGTTGAGCCTTAAACGTGGCATTTGGTTATTGATTTTCGCCTTGAAAAAGGTGGAAAAGTATGTAGAAACAAAGGAAGTGTCGTCCGATTTTCCGTAGAATTAAGTGACTTTACACTTAGAATATTCTACGCTTGAAACTAGGTTGATAGACGATTATGGTCCTTATAGGTTGACATACTACGACGACATATTCAGCTTGACAAGTGGATTAAGTCAAGAGGTATGTGGAACTTCCCCATCTTCGAAAGCATGAGTTTTATAAATGTATAGTACGCTGGACGACATGTTTAAAATGAATTGCTTCATTTTGGAATCCTTTGCCTTGATTTTGAAAAGTGAGGGACTTGACTTTTAAAAGTATACGTGACTCGAGGTTACATGGAAAGATTTCTTGACTTGAAAAGTATAGAATACTTGATTTGGAAAGTATTGATTACTCGAGCTATTCTAAAGTAAGAGACTTGAAGTATTTTGAAAGTTATATAACTCGAGTTCTAAAGTTAAGAGACTCAAGATTTCAAGCTTATGTAACTTGATTTGAAAGTATATGATACTTGGTTATAAATAGAATAAGTCTCTGTTATAAAAAGAATGAATTTATCTAAAACATAAAAGAGTTATAACGCTTTACGGAAGTTAGTTATAACGGCTTTATGAAAGGTTAAAGAGGTCTTAGTTCTAAAGCATAAAGTTAGTATAACGACTTTATGGGAAGTTATAATAGCTTTATGTAAAGTTAAAAGAATGGTTTACTCTAGTAATGTAAGCGAAGATAAATGACTTGAAATGAAGAAAGACAAATTGATTTAAAGGCATCAATTGTTTAAAGTTTTAAAGTAAAAGTCACTTGATTTAAAGCCTAAATGTATTTCTAAAAGGTGTAGTGACTTGTTTAAAATGTAGACAAGACTCGATGCTACGTATTAGTATCTTGGGTATTTTATACGCGAAAGAGTCATTTTTGAAAGGATAAGGTCCATAGTACTTTGGGTTAAATTCTGATTTTTAATGCACGTTAGCGCCTTCAAGAAAATAAAACGAGAGTGCATAATAATTAAGGCTAATAAGAAGTTAGGGACGTCTTAACTTGCTTATGATAATTATGATGTTCTGGTGCTTATGTTATGTATGATAAGCCTGGTGCTTATGTTATGTATGATAGCCACAGCTAATGATGTATTGTTTATTACGGTCATTCTCGATTGTCAGATTTGCATATTCCGTGGATTTTCTCCCACGGTGCAAGGAATACCTCACGCGAGTCCGTAGGGCCCACGCGGTGAAATAGTCCCACGCGGGCGACCACCCATGCGGCGAGATTACCTCACGCGGTCCATACGACCTATGCGCGGATACGCTATGCGAGGAAATTACCTCACGCTGGTCTATACGCCTACGCGGTGAAATAATCCCAAGAGTAGATTGCAGACGATACTACGCGACGGCCCTAGGTTAATCATGAGCTTCCTATTTTAAAACCGGCAAAATTTATTCTTGTCCACTCTCATTATTAGTAAGGCACAGTGTACTATTATTTTGGTCATCATACATGTCTCCAACTTTATTTTAGACTATATGATTTCATTACAAGATTTCTGGGCCACATACTTGGTACCAGTAATCGACTCCTTCGGGATGCGTTCATGTCGCAGGTAGAGTTATACAGGTTGTTGATCCTCACTCTTAGGATCATTGTTCAGCTGTTGAGAAGCTCCATTACTCCGGAGGCTTATCTTTGGTTCAGATCCCTGATATTGACGGTTGTTGTTCATTCAGGGGTGGCGGGGCCCTGTCCCGTCACAATTGTTATTCTTAGAGGTCTGTAGGAATGTCTTGTGGATTATGTTGTAAAGAAAAAAAAGATGTAACTGTTGTTTTTGGGTTATGTATATTTTTCTGAAGGTGGCCTCATCGGCTAGCCTGTTGATACTTACTGTCTAGCACTTATGAGTTTATGTATGTTCACGTTATTCTCTCGATGATATTTTCGGCGGTGCCTGTAGTGGCACCGCGCCCGGCCCGGGTCGTGTCAAAAGTGGTATCAGAGCAGTTAGTCCTCGAAAAGTGTCTACAGACTGTGTCTAGTAGAGTCTTAATTATCGGTGGGTTATGCACCACATCTATAATAAGGAGGCTATAGGACATTTAGGATTGGTTTTCATTCTTCTCACCGAGGTCGCATGACAGAGTTGTGTTGTCGGGTCGCCTCCCTAACGAGTTATGTTGATTGCAGAATGAGAAAGACAAAGAAGGACCTGAAGGATTATGTGGATTGCGTGATCCGTGGATAATTATTGTTGTATAGTTGGTATACGACATACAAATATACCTGACTTATGTATGAGGGATGCACGCTGTCGCTTAGATTGATTTTAGATTACCGTGAATCGTAAGGATTAAATAGATACCGGAAGGTATGAAACAATTAATGAATTCTCGCCAAGGTCTTACGCTTTATTTTGAGATAATCGGGAGACGATGAGTCATTCGACAGTGGTAGTGAACCCTTAAGAAGTCATGTTAAGGAACTTAATGGAAGACTATGTTAATAGATTGCTACGTGGTACGCTTAAGAGAATTGTACGGACGAGATCCGTATGGAGTAATTATGGTTGTTATGATTAAGGCAACACGATCGAGAGTTTATCGTAAGCTATTTTACCCATTTACTGGGACTAATAAGATAGGCTTGGAGCATGGGAATCATGAGCCTAAGAACGTTGATAACCGCCGATACCTTAAGTATACGAGGCCTTCTCGCATAAGATTTAATTCATACTAAGCGGTAAGAGTTGGCACGACCTGGTCGGTTGATGACCTATTACGGTCTCCCATAGTCGGATACATGGAGTGATATCACTGGTAGTAGTCCCGCCACGCGATGGTCACGGTGCAAGCGCCCAAGTCTAGTTAATCGCTTTACTGTTCGTGGACGCGCTCCACCGAACCGGTCGCGAGAGCCTAAATGGCCTTTATTGTTTAGAATAGTAACTCCAAAGATTGGAGGCCAGAATTAGTATAGAGGTTATGCACGATTCTAGACTAAGCTGGGAGTACTGAAAGAGTACGACTAGTACGAAAGAGAGCAAACAAGTGTAAAGCGAATGTAGCCTGAGTTCATAATGACTATCATCGGTAGCTACACCGTGGGTGTTTAGGTTGTAGCTGAGCGGGTACATAAGGATTGCCCTTGATGATATACAATCGCGCACTTGATTTTAGTAAGTCTATGTGACTTGTTCATTAAGTAAATAAATCACGCTGGAAGTACGGAATTTGAAAGCTAAGAGACTGAGATAAGAACGCACGATCATTGTGAGGATTTTATGTTAAGTGCCCTCGCGGTGCTTGGAGTTGTCTAGTGTGGCGGTCAGGCCACGACTTCCGAATGATTTCAAGAAAATGCGCAAGAATAAGATAAGACGGGTCATCGCGAAACCAAAGACATCATCGCGGGTTTTGAGAATCTACACGAATTTTTAAGGCGGTATGACGATTAGATATATACAGTGTTACACCGTAGTTCCGTGGTATGTATGTGAGGACGACGCACGAGAATACGCATGTAATTTTGGAAAGAAAGAAATACGTGATTTTGTTTTTTCGACTTTAAAAGTTTCCGGATTTATAAGGAAAAAGTTCGTTAACGGAATTGATTCCCGATTTGGTATTCGACTTTTGGAATATTTGAGAATTATGGAATTTTATTTTTCGAATTGTTCACGCTGGGCCCGCAAGAGGAATTTACTATTGTAGGCCCACTTTATTTTTCGAGATTTTTGGCATTACTGATATTTTCTGAGGATAAAATATTTTGGACTAATAGAGGGCGATACGTGTCACCCTTAGGTGGCATGTTTGGACGTTTTGGTGGGCAAGCTAGCCTTGCACGTTTTTTCCATTTTAAAGACCATAAACATTTGGTCAATGTCTTGCTAGATATTTGTGTAGTAGATAGATAAATGGGGCCCACACAACACATGTCCAAATATTCACCCTCCACTTGTTTGAATCTTGACCATTGACTTCCCTATAAATACCCCCTTAGTGCAAGACTTATTTTCATCCACACTTAGAGATTTCAAGTCTAGAAAACTCCATCCCTTTCCTCTTGTGTGCTCTCGGCCATGGGCTGATTTTGTGAGCAAAAATTGTCCAAAAATTCTTAAAGTTTTAAGTGTTCTTCCTTAGAGTGTTAGGAAGATTAGTAACCAAAAGTTAGAAAAGATTTCACACCTCTAGCCCCTAAATTACCCCTTGGCCGAGAGTTGCCACATTTAAAGCCTAAGTGTTCTTCACCTTTTAGAGTTGAAGTGTTAATGTGGTTGTTTAGAAACTTCTAAGGGCTGCTTGAGCGGTTGGAGCGTAAGGAATCGAGCCAAACGCTGCTCGTGATCGACTTAAAAACTTGATAATTTGGGCTTATCGAGGTAACGATCTTTACCCCCTATCAGAATCGGATATTACATGTCAGAGTAATGTATAGTGAGTATACTATACGAGAATGAATATTATAAAGGATTGAATTGTATTTACATCGACCGCATTTACGTGAGACTCAGGTAGTACATCGCGACGAGAATTGAACACGTCCCTAGACGGTAACCCCTCAGAGTTGGGGCTCGCAGCAGCCTTGTTGTATAAGAGATTTACGTGGTCATGTGTGGGAGGTGTCGCCGAATTTTCCGTAGAATAAGGAGCCTTGTCCTTAGAAATATTCTACAAGAGATCTAGAGGTTGATAGACGCTTTGTGACCTTTATAGTCAAGTTCTACGACTAGCGATTCTCGCCAAGGTGGAAAAGGCTAGCTGAGTTACAAGATTGGAGCTTTTGCTTTTGTCGATAATCGCCGCGAGGTATGTGAACCTCTTCCTATCTTTTTCTAGCATGATTGTCAGAACTATGTAGTACAGAGACGCATACGTGCTAAGTGAATTTGGTTATTTAAAACATAAAGTGTTATAACGGCTTTATGGGAAGTTTGTTATAACGACTTTACGAGGTAAAAGAAGGTTTATTGATTTTAAAAGATAAAGGACTTGACTTATATTTGACTTGATATGATATGTGAAGAACTTGAATTGTGTAGAAAGTTGTGAAACCTCATTCATGAGTAATGAGTACTTGGTTTTAAAATAATAACGTTATATTGATTTCTGAACGGGAATAAGTATCGAACAAACCATCGCAATAAGTAATAAAGGAAAATGTATAGACTAATTAATTATTATTAAAACCAAGAGAAACCTCCATCCGCATAAAAGCTAAGATAAGACAAAATTGTATTACATTTTCTAGATCATGACGCTTAATAAGAATCATTATAAACAAGTATAAATTTTCTTAAATTTTCCAAAGCAAGGAACTTGATTTCAAAAAGAAAAGAGACTGAGGAATCAAGAGTTTTGGTTTAAAAGAAAGACACGGTTTTGTCCTAATTTGGTTTAAAACATAAAGGGTATAACAACTTTATGGGAAGTTAGTTATATGACTTTATGAAAACAAAAGAATGGTTTTATCATTGGTTTTAAAATGGTAACTTTGACTATAAAATGAGAAATGATTTGGTTTAAAAAGTTAAGGCATGGTATTGTCTTGATTTGGTTTAAAAGAAAGTATGGAAATCGCTTTGGTTTACTTAAATGATAGTCACTCTATTTTAATACTACGAGTATCGGTGACCTTTGTAAAAGAAACGGATCTTTTAAAAGAATTTAACGACGTAGTACTGGGTTAAAACCTAGACTTCGGCATAAAATGAAAGTACCTCGAGTGTGTGTAACTTGCCTATGTTTGCGGTGATAGCCTTGTCGTGCTAGTATTGTATTTATACCACCGCGCCTCTCACGGAGGGCCGCTGATTTGTTATGATCTTACTCGACGCATCTAAGCGACGAGCATTCCACGCACGCTTTATGTGATTATTATTCCACGGACTAGCTCTCCACGAGGTTTTACCGATTCGCTTGGTATCCGTAGTCGCTCGATTGCCCGAGGTCGTGGCCGATTCGCTTGGTATCCGTAGTTAGCCTTCAGATTTGCCCTGCTCAGCCAGGACGGTCTCGTGATTCCGGCTTGGTATCCGTAGTTAGTTCGTGATTGCCCCGCCGCCTACGCGCGCAGTGGTATCCGTAGTTGGCCGCATTGCCCCGGGTCGCTTCGCGGTACGGTTATATAGATTTGTTGGTACGGCCGGTATCCGTAGTTGGCTTTGATTTGCCCCGGCCACAATGACGTGGCTTGCATCCGTAGTTAGCTCAGATTGCCTGACGGCTTTTATGACACGTGGACTCGTGTTCATGGTACTCTTTGCGTGGTTATCGAGATCACGGCAGAATGGCGGGCGTATTCCACGCATGAACGACGTCATGCGCAGACCCATCATTATAATCGAGCGATGACTTTGAGGCGCGAGTCCCCGACTGACGTGACTTCTACAAATTATGTATCAGAGTTTGCTATCATATATGTCTCCGCTTTATATAGACTACTATGATTTCATTTACGATTTTCTGCTATACCCGTGATTTCGAGTATGTACGTAAGGACGCACGAGAAAATTTGAACTTGAGAATTAGGTCAGCCGAAATTTATTTGTTCACAACACCCGACAGAGTCGCTTGACTAAACGCTTTCACATTTTCTGAGGGAAAATTCCGCTATGTCATTTTTAATTTTATGGATTTTTCCGAGAGACGAAACATTTTGGACCAACGAGAGGCGCCACTTGGCACCTCCTATCATGACGCGTGAGGCGACTGACGAATTTATGGAGTTGCAGGATATTTCGCGTGTTAGTCGTTGGCGACACACGGGTGAATCTCGCCCTACACTTGCTATGCACTTGGCCAGATCTCGCCATCGGTTGGCTTTGGTCAGGCTATAAATACTCTCTTTGATGACTTCTTCATCCATTCCTAAAATAATTCTAAGTGTTAAATCCTCCTCCCTCCTTAGTGTAGAATTCGCCAAGAGCCTCCTCCCTCCCCTCGCCGAGAGCCCTTCCCTCCTCGGGTGCTAGCTGGTTACCCCTAGCCTAGTTGTTTTCGTGATAATACCCCCTTTGGTAGAAATACTCTCAAAAGTATTGTTATAATGCCCAAATTACCTTAGCCATATACCTTGTAGTATTCTAAGGTTATACTTATACAAAAGCCCGTAAATACTATTATACTTTCCACAATACAAAACCGAAACCCTAAGGAAAATCTCCATAGGTAGTCGAGTAATAAGTAGAAGTTGGTTAGAACTTCTAAGGGTTGTTTGGAGCTGGCCTGAGCGCACGAGTATGAGCTAAACCTTGCTCAGATCGACATTATAACTTGATAATTACGGGCTTATCGAGGTAATATTTTGTCCTCTATCAGAATTGGAAATTACATGATTGTTAGACTATAGTTGAAGTATACTATATATAGAATCGAACGTGGTTATCGGCAATGTCTTTTGACTTAAGCCCAATAATTAGAAACATTTTCGAAAGAAGAGTATCGAATCAGATTTACATAGATCAGACATAAAGAGACTTGTGTAGCTTTTCTCGTGAGTAGAATTGTACCCGCTCGTTAGATATAACCCCCGGTTGGCTCGCAGCCTACCGATAAAGCGAGAGATTTACGCCGCGTGGGGAGTGCGCCGAATTTTCGTAGAATGTTCTACGACGAGGTCTAAATGTTAATGTCACGCGGGCCTTATAGGTCGAGTACTACGGTGGCGCGATCTACTTGGCCAAGGAGTAGCCGACGATCGAAGCATTGAGCGCTTTGCTATTAGTCGATACTCGCCGCGAGGTATGTGAACCTCTTCCTATCTCTTCTAGCATGATATGCAGGAACTATGTAGTACGGCAGACGCATACGTGCTAAATGTATTTGATTGGTTTAAAACATAAAGTGTTATAACGCTTTATGGGAAGTTGGTTATAACAATTTACGTTGGTAAGAAAATACTTGTGGTTTTTAAAAGGTAAATCGATTTGAGCTATAACCGCTTATTATGTGTTAATAAAGAACTTGAAGTATTTCAAAAGATTTTTGAATCATTTCGAAAGTTAAGTAATACTTGGTTTTTGAAAACTTAAGAGTTATACTAGCTTTATGGGAAGTTAGGTAATAACGCTTAAGAATGTTTTATCGATTTCGAAATCGTAACGTATCGACAAACCATCGCAAATGCTAATAAAAGGAAATGTTTTGACAGATTAAGTATTATTAAAACCAAGAGAAACTTCCATCCGCATGTAAGCTAAGACGAGACAAAATGATATTTCCTAGATCATGGTCACGTGAATAAGATTGTTATAAACAAGAATATCCTACTCACATATAAGGCTTATGTTTCTCGATAGTTTAAAAGAGAATTATATTCTTAAATGAATAAGACTATGAACTACTAAACCTTTCTAAAGTAAGAAACGTGAACATTTGAAATTAGGCAAACTCGACGCTTGAGAAATAATGTTGTTACTTGATTTTACAAAGAGAAGTGTTTTGCTTTACTTCAAAAGATAATCACTCTAGTTTTCATATACTACGTATTGTGTGACTTTTGTAAACGTAACGATCTTTTTAAAAGATAATGTATAAGTACTTTGGGAATAGATACTCGATCTTGTTAATCATATAATGTAATGTACCTCGTGTGTATAATCGATTGGTTGGTTTGTGATAGCCTTGTAATACCTTCGTGTTGATTTGATAAGTAATCATATTAGGACGCTACGGTGTTAGTATTCGTGATGTTTGTGTAAAGCGGGTTTTCCTCGATTGCGCTTAGGTTGTTTAAACGATAAACCGTTATGTTGGTATTATACCACTCACCGTGTTTCCGGGTTAAGCCGCCCCGACGCGGGTAGACTCAGCGTTCGGGACCATGATTCGAGAATACCTCACGCGGTCCTCGGGGCCTATGCGCGAGCTACGAGTTCCGTGTTAGCGCGCGCCTTTACGGTCACGTCACACGTGGGCTACGCGATCGCGAGTCCAGATTTACGCCGGAGTAGCTACCTCGACGCGGGTTATACCTCACGCGCCTACGAGATCGGCCTACGCGAGTCGCGGGAGTTCCAGTGGCTAGACGCGACATTTGATATCGCGCGAGCCACCGGGCCTTTGATCACGCGACGGCCCAGACAGATATCATGATACGCTTTATGACCTTGTTAGTACCGCTGGTGTTAGTAGACGGCCATGCCTTCGCATTTACCATGCATCGCTTTATTTGGACACGTGGGACTCGCTGTTCATGTGTATTCCTCGTGCTTTTCTATCATCGATCACGGCATGGCGGGAAGGTATTCCACGCATGATTGATGTCGCGGGCGAGACCCATTGTTATATCGAGTGATGACTGAGGCGCGAGTCCCCGACTAGACATACGATCGCTATTTATCAGGAATCGTAGTTTGGTTATCATACATGTCTCCCGCTTCTATAGACTACTATGATTTCATTTACGATCTTCATGTTTCACATACTGCAATTGCCAGATCGACTCTCCTTCGGGGCCGCTCATGCCGCAGTAAAGGTACACCGGCCGCCGATCCTCGCCTGTGGTCACAGCCAGCTTGAAGCTCCGCTTCCTCCGAGGCTTATTCGCATAGTCCCCGCTGATCAGGTGCTACATTCAGGTATGACGGCCCCGCCCCGCTGCTGTTGCCATATCATTCTGTAGGTCCAGAGTAATCGCGGCGGGCAGAGTGGTAGAAAGGGATGTAATCGCTCAAATTGTTATTTATATATACCGACAGAATCGCTTTTGGTTAGATCGTTTTCTTATTTCACCGCCTTATTACATCGGTTTCATGTATTGTCTTTATGTTCACCGACACTGATGTTGTATCACCAGGTGCCCGGTAAGGCACTACCACGCCCCGAACGGGTCGTGAAAAAGTGGTATCGTGAGCGCTTAATCCTCTGAAAGTGTCTACGCATCAGATCCAGAGTTCGATTATCGTGTGTCGCGCACCACACCAATAATCGTGAGGCTATAGGATATTTAGGATTGGTTTCTATTCTTCTCACTCGAGATCGTGCCTTAGAGCCAGGTTGTAAGTCGACCTCTAACGATTTCTTTCCTCACCGCTATGCTCCGCAGGCAACCCGCCAGAGGGCAAGGCAAATGGCGAGTCGCGAGCAGAGTACAGAGGGTTACGCGGCACAGTGCCCAATCATCACCGCGGTGCTTCATTCGGGAGTTTTGCGACGCCACTAGCCCCAGCAGAGTTTAGCACGGGCGCATAGCCTTACCATCGCCATGATATTTGAACCTTCGCCCACGATCGAACAGAGAATATAGATTTCGCGAGGCGACTTCGCATTAACTACGGATTTGACTACCGAGAGTATACCGATGTACCGCGAGTCTTGATGAATATCAACGGTAAGGCGTCAGCAAGAGTAAGTTCTTCGCTTAGGCTTAAGCATGGCTCGTACGGCTTATGCGCAGCAGCCGAGAAACGTAGAGATCGACGCGTTAACGGCGACGCAGGTTATGACAGAGTAGCAAGCGTCCTTTGGTAACTCGCGAGGCGAGTCGCCTCACCACAGATCGACATGCGATCCATCAAGGCAAAGGTCCTCCTGTGGTTCGTGACGCTCGGTACGCAGGAGTTGGTCGAGCCCGCAGCTTCCGCTCACGCCTACACGCAGTTCCACCATCCGATTCGCTTTTTCTGTTCACACGCGGCAGCGCCATCCCAGTGGAATGTCGCCTTTTTAGTTGGTACGTGTTGCACGGCGACCGCCGTGGTCCGATGTCGAAAGAGTGTCCTCGCGGAGGACTTAGCCTTCGTGATCGCGTGGGTAGTTTGTCATCTTCCTTAGCTACGCTCACGGGCATGTTTGATTGTAATGACTATGGAGCAAGCAGATATAGATATATCCTTAACCCTCTGTAGATTCAGATGTGATAAGTGAGTATACCTTAAGTGCTATGTTCGATAGAAAGGTGTTAGTTGTGATTAGAAATCATGGTGGGTTAACCGAGTAAGATTTTGGGGATAGGTAGGTGCGAGCCTTAGAGTTTTATACGCAGAGACCTTAGAGGTAAGGCGCCATCTCGAGTAAAAGATGATTGTTTATGTTTGACTTATAGGAGTGCATAGTGCACGGAGTTATGTTTGTGGGATTAGTCCCGAGTAGCGTGGAATGAAAGAGGGTAGTTGAGCTAAGAAGACCGCCAGGTTTTCGTAACGTGATTAGTGAGATTATTCCGCCGGGAGCTAGTACGCGCGCGCTGCGGGTCGGGTCGAGGCCACGCCGGGTCAACCCGCGCAGCTTGGTGCGGGTCACCAGGTGGTCCCGCTTTGGGTCAGTTACGAGGTGTTAGGCCCAAGCTTAGTTAACCAAACAGACGACCAGATGCATTCGACCAAGAGTCGGGCCGGCGAGGTCACCGCCTTGTTTTCTAGCAAAGACCGCTTACTCGCAGTTGTTGTTTTATCGTAAAGGTTGTAAGTCGCACGGGTGCCTACCTTCACCTTACGATGCATGCGAGCCTGTGGTACTACTGCTTTTGTTTCGAAGTTTTACCAAGGTGGTTAAGAACTCAGTAGTCTCGACCGCATTCGCTTCGCCAAATGGAATTCAGTGGTAGTTGGGATTGTTGTCTCCTCGTGGAGGGAGTGTTTAAGCTACCATTTCGCTTTTCAACGTCGCCTTACGAGGCCTCAGAGGGCGAAGTGTAAGTCCGGCCGATTGGTCTGATGTTGGCAAGATTCAGATAGTTGGTTCAGCTTGTTCCAAACAGATCGTGGATAGGTAAAGCTTGTCAGGAGGTTCTCGCACAGAGAAATCGCGGATAATCGGCGACGACGCTTTAGAGTTCAAAGCTGACGACGGTCTTCAAGATACCACCCCTGGCTCAGCGTGACGAGTTTTGGAAAACAGAGGAACTTAGCCCGAAGTTACTTGGGCCTTACAGATCCGTGCAGAGTAGGCCGTTGCCTATATGTTAGCTTTTGCCGTCCGACTTAGAGGCAAGACGTCCGGCCTTTCAGATTGTTATGATCGGAAAGCATCTGAGATCCATCCAGAGTGTTCCCGCCACGATGACCACGTTAGAGATAGTAACCTGCAGTTTTGGAACCGGGCAAGACGTAAACGTGGTAATAGTTCGAGTGTACGATACTCGTGGATCGACGTAGTCCGCATCATTTGTCGGGTCGCCGAGTGACACTAGAACCTCGCGCAAAGTGACAAAAGTGGTATCGGAAGAAGCGAGCATGTATGGCGAGCATAGATGTGATCATTTCTTTGTAAGGAGTATGCGGGCGAAGTATATTTGCACCTTAGAGAGGTGTTTGTGGTAATGTTAGAGGTTTCTCGGACTCGGATGTAAGTATTTTGCAGCTTGTTTCGTGGGCTATCAGGCGTGATTGTTTCGTAAGTATGGTAGTGAAGACTATATCGCGCACGCTTGTTTTGAGATTTAGAAGGAACATTCGACGAATGTTTCTGGCGAGGAGAATGTTATACCTCGTATTTCCTTAGTACGCACGTAAGGACGCACGAGAAAATTTGAACTTGAGAATTAGGTCGCCAAAATTTATTTGTTCACAACACCCGATTAGAGTCGCTTTTTCGACTAAACGCTTATTTTTTTCGGAGGGAAAATTCCGCTATGTCATTTTTAATTTTTGCGGATTTTTCCGAGAGACTAAACATTTTGGGACCAACGAGGCGCCACTTGGCACCCTCCCATCATGACGGAGGGGCTGACCTTGACGAATTGATGGCGGAGTTGGTAGGATATTTTGCGTGTTAGTCGTTAAGGACACACGGGTGAATCTGCCCTACACTTGCTATGCACTCGCCAGATCTCGCCATCGTCGCTTTGGCTCAGGCTATAAATACTCTCTTTGATGACTTCTTCATCCATTCCTAAAATAATTCTAAGTGTTAAATCCTCCTCCCTCCCCTTAGTGTAGAATTCGCCAAGAGCCTCCTCCTCCCCTCGGCCGAGAGCCCTTCCCTCCTGGGTGCAGCCGGGGTACCCCAGCCTAGTTGCTGTCAGATAATACCCCTTTGGTAGAAATATCGTCACGACCAACCTGCCCGTGATCGTGCCTTACCCCGGCACCCAAGTAGCCATACATCGAGTAATCAGAACATAAAGACAATACATGAAACCAAAGGTAATAAAACAGTTGAAATAAGGCATAAAGCAACCAAAAACTTACTTCAAGAAATATATAAATAACAACTCTTTCAACATGAACAGCTTTAATCGCTTTTACAAACCCCGCCACAACAAGCATTACATGCACTTCTAAGAATGATACGATAACAATGGCGGGACAGTGGCCCCGCCAAACCCCGAACGTAAACACTTACGACGCAGTGGACTATACCACCGATAAGCCTCCGAGAAACGGAGCTTCCCAAACGCCAAATCGGACTCGAGAGCTAGGATCAACGATCGTGTACCTTTACCGCAGATGAACGCAGCCTCGGGCGAGGTCCGCATAACAGTACCAAGTATGTGAAATCAAAATAAATCAGAAATGAAATCATAGTAGTCTATATAAAGCAGAGACATGTATGATAACCAAAATACAGCCACAATAAATAAGCAAATATGTCAAGTCGTGACTCACGCCTCAAAGTTATCACAATAAAACCGTGACGGCAAGTACGGCGCATAGCCGACTACTAAGACCCACGCACTCAAAAATACCACAAACCGTATCTCGAGGTCTTTCTAGACCGCACTACATGATCGTTCGCCACTCGCCCGCAATATCAATGCGCGCCTATCCTCGAACTCTCGCACCCGCATAGGTCACCCATGCACCGCATGAGGTATTCTCGAATCACGGTCCTGCATCACCGAGGTATACCCCGCATCGGCGCAGCCAACCTCGGTATCCGCCTAGGCTCCCGCAGCCCGCATAGTCTCAAAAGACCGCATAGTCTCAACTGCATCGCATGGAATCCCCGCATCAAAGCTAAACACCCTAATGATCAACTCGAGCTACCGTGACCGCATAGTCACAAGGATCGCATAGCCGATAGACCGCATCGCGGTGGCAAGCCCTGTGATAACAAGTCAAGCGGGTATGTGATACAATAATAAGATAACGGCTTAACGCTTGACAACGTAAGCACAACAAGAGTGACCCTTACACAATAATCACAAGATACTAACACACGAGCATCCTAACATGCTTACTTATCAAATCAACAAGAAAGTATTACAAGGCTATCACAAACCAATACAATCAAGTTATTCACACAAGGTACTTTCTACTAATAAGTTCGTACCTATCCCCAAAGTACTTCATACATTAAATCTTTAAAAGATACGTTACTTCACAAAAACCACACAATACCGTAGTATATGAAAAATAGAGTGATTATCTTTTAAAGTAAATCAATTACTTCTTTTGTAAAATCAAGTAGCAACCTTCTTTTCCAATGTTCAAGTTTCTTATTTTAGAATGGTTTCGTAGTTCATAGTCTTATTCAGCTTAAGAATATAATTCTCTTTAACTATCCGAGAAACATAAGTCTTATATGAGTAGGATATTCTGTTTATAACAATCTTATTACAAAGACCATGATCTAGAAATATCATTTTGTCTCATCTTAGCTTCTATGCAGATGGAAGTTTCTACCGGTTTTAATAATACTTAATTAGTCAAAACATTTTTATTAACGCCGCAGTTGGTTTGTCGATACACATTCGATTCAAATCAAGAAACATTCTTAAGCCGTTATACCTAACTTCCCATAAAGCTAGTATAACTCTTAAGTTTTGCAAAACCAAGTATTACTTCTTCTTTCAAAATGATTCAAAATCTTTGAAATACTTCAAGTTCTTTACTAACACATAACAAGCCGCTTATAGTTCAAATCGCTTACCTTTTAAAGACCACAAGTATTTTCTTACCAACATAAAGTCGTTATAACCAACTTCCCATAAAGCCGTTATAACACTTTATGTTTTAAACCAATCAAATACATTTAGCATATGTACGCCTATCGCACTACATAGTTCACACATATCATGCTAGAAGAGATAGAAGAGGTTCACATACCTCGCGACGTGCATCGACTAATAGCAAAACGCCCAAGTACTTCCAACCGCCGGCTACTCCTTAAGCCAAGTAGATCGCGCCACACGTAGTACTTCAACCTATAAGGCCACAAGGCGCTTATTAACATTTAGATCTCATCAGAACATTCTACCGAAAATTCAAAGACTTCCCCGCAATACAGAAATCTCCTCTCTATCGAGGCCGCTACCAAGCCAACCGTGTGGGATATACGCCAAACCCTAACGTACAATTCTACTCCACTGCACTACTACACAAGTCTACCGTAATACAGCCCCATGTAATTACAGTCAAGATTCTTCTTTAAATTCAGCTTAAGTCGCAAAGACATCGCCGTAAGTATTATTCAGCTAAGTCAAAAGACATTGCCGATAACTACGCTCGTTCTATATATAGTATACTTCAACTATATATTCTAACAATATGTAATTTCCAATTACAATAGAGGACAAGATAATTACCTCGATAAGCCCATAATTATCCTAGTTAAAGTCGATCCTCGGCAATCGCTTAGCTCCAACTCCGAGCGCCCAACCCGCTCTAAACCACCTTTAGAAGTTCTAACTAACTTCTACACAATACTCCAACTGACTATGGAGATTTTCCTAGGTTTCGGTTTTGTGACCGACGGAAGTATAATAGTATTTCGGGCATTTTCAGATAGGTATAACCTTAGAATACAACAAGGTATACGCAGCTAAGGTAATTGGGCATTATAACAATACTTTGAGAGTATTTCTACCAAGAGTGGTATATTATACGAGAACAACACCACTAGGAGTGGGTGAAGTCTCGCCACAAGGCCACACGGGAGGGGCTCTCGCCATGGGGGGGACGATAACCACAACAAGAGAGGGGGGGATTTTTTTACACTTCGAGATTTGTGGAAAGGATTTGGACTTCATCAATGGGAGAGGGGTATTTATAGGGCAAGGGATGGCGAACCAACGGCCTAGATTAAACTAAGTGTTAGGCAAGTGTAGGGCTAGGATTTATTACACACAAATATCCTACCAACCTCGACTTTAGCCAAGGCACAAAAACGGCCTTACTAGCCCATTTCGTCCAATCTATCACACCAATGAGAGGGTGCCAAGTGGCGCCTCTGTTGGTCCAAAATGTTTCGCCTCTAAAAATCCGCAAAAATTAAAAATGACATAGCCGAAATTCTCACGAAAGTCGTGGAAAACGCTTTCATTTAAAAACGACTTAATCGTGTTGTGAACAAATAAATTTCGGCCAAGCTTCAATTCTCAAGTTCAAATTTTCTACGCACGCCCCACGCATATACTGGAAATACGGTATAACATTCTCCTCTCCTTAGAAACATTCATTCCGAACGTTCCTTCTAAGCCTCAAACAAACGCGCGCCAAAGATAGTATTTACTACCATACTTACGTAAACAATCCTCGCCACAATGGCCACGTAAACAATCAAGCAAAATACTTACATCCAAGTCCACGAGGAATCACCTCTAACATCACCACAAACACCTCTCTCCGGGTCTAAAATATACTTCCTTCGTGACCTTCTCTTTACAAAAGAAATGATCACATCAATGCTCGCCATACATGCTCGCTTCTTCCCGATACCACTTTTGTCACTTTGCCGCGAGGTTCTAGTGCCACTCCGCGACTCCAACAAATGGTACCGACTACACGCGATCCCCGAGGTCGCTGCTCACTCAACTCTTACCACATTTCGACATCGCTTCGCTTTCCAAAACTCGGTTACTAACTCTAACGTGGTCATCATTAATCGAACACTGACGGATCTCCGATACTTTTCCGATCATAACAATACGAAGATCGGCCATATCGCTTCCTAAGCTCTGACGCAAAAAGCTAACATATGTGCAACCCGACCTATTCTTCACACGGACTCAAAGGCCCAAAGTAACTCTAAGTTCCTCTGCCTTCCAAAACTCGCCACACCCACCCCGGTGGTACTTTCAAGAAGACCGACCAACTCGAACTCTAAGCGCCGCCGCCGATTATCCGCACGATTTCTCCGAGCCGCCGTAACCTCTTCTAGACAAGCTTTACTCTATCCACATGCTGGAACAAGCTCAACCAATTATCCAATCCCGCCAACATCGAACCAATCGACCGGCGACTCACACATCCGCCCCTACAAGGCTTCAAAAGGCGACATCCTAACACTGAAATGGTAGCTTAAACACTCCTTCAACAGGAGACAACAATTCTCGCAACTATCCCTGAAATCCAAACACCGCCCGAGGCGAATGTGATTCTGGGACTTACTCGAGTTCCTAACCTCGCTCGGTAAAACCTCCGTAAAAGAAACAAAGAAGAACTGGCTCCACTGGTTCGACATAAGGTGAAGGTAGGCACTCGTGCAGCCTTACAGCCTTTCCCGATATATCATCTCGCATAACCTCTCACGAGTAAACGGCCTTAGCTAGAAGACAACACTACCGACCTCCTACCCAACCATCGGGTCGAACGATCCACGAACTCAGACACTGTTAACTAAACTGGGCCTAACACCTCACAACCCTAACACAAGGAGGGACCACAACAAACAGACCCCACCACCAAACCTACCTCGGGTTGACCCGCAACGTGTCCTCAACACGACACGGCAACGCGCAAAATACTAGCTCCCCGATTCGGAAAAATCTCACAAATCACGCTTCAAAACCTAGCGGCCTTCTTAGCTCAACTACCCCTTTCATTCCACACTACTAGGGACCTATCCCAAACATAACTTACGCGCACTATGCACTCCGATAAGGGTCAAACATAACACTACACCTTTCTCGAGACGGCCTCACCTCTAAGGTCTCTACGTAAAAAGCTCTAAGGTTCACACCTTCTCTATCCCCAAAATCTTACTCTGCTAAACAACCATGATCTAATCACGACTAACACACTGCTATCGTAACATAGCACTTAAGGTATACTCACCTTATCACACATACCGATCTCTGAGGGTTAAAGATATATCTATATCTACCGCTTCACTCCCTTAGTCGCTCAAGTCAAACTCGCCTGCAGGCGATAGCAAGGAAGATGACGAACTACCCACCAATCTCGGCTAAGTCCTCCTACAAGCGACACTCTCGACACATGGCCTCGACGGCCGCAGTACAACAAGTACCAACTAAAAGACGACATTCCCGACGACGTCGTCACACCGCGAACCGAAGCCCCGGAGTTCGACCAACTCTCGCACACCCCGAACGCCCCGAAATTCGGAAGACCACTCGTGACCGGGCGAGGTGCATATCTAATTGGGCAGCGAGGCGACTCGCCGAAAGTTACTAAAGGACTCGCTTCCGCCTCTCTCCCGCCGCTTTGTTAACCCGTAAATCTCTACGCTTGGCTCACGCGATAAGCCCGCATACGTGCCATGCTCAAGCCTAATCAAGAATTACTCTTGCACAACCTCTCTTAGATAGTCATCAAGACCCGTGGTACATCGGTATACTCTCCGTAGCCACATCCATAGCTAGTAATGTGGTCGTTTCTTTGCACTCTATATTCACCGCCCCTGGCCGTGGAATCAAGCGTTCAAATATCATGGCCGCAGTGGGAACCGCCGCTGCCGTACAAACTCTGGGCAGCGACGCCGCAAAACTCCCGAACGGCACTACCCTAGGTAATGATTGGGCCTGTGCCCTCGCCACCCTCTCAACTCTACTCGCAGCCTCCCTGGCCGCCTTTGACCTCCCGGGCCCGGTTGCTCACGCGAGGCATAACGGTAGTGGAAAGAAATACGCCGAGGGTCCGACTTACAACACAGCCTCTAAGGCACGATCTCAGAGTGAGAAGAATAGAAACCAATCCTAAATACCCTATAGCCTCCTCGATTATCGTGGGCGCACAACACACCGATAATCAAGACTTCATCGGATACGGTCAGACACTTCCCGAGGATTAATCGCTCGATACCACTTTTGTCACGACCAACCCGGCCCGTGATCGTGCCTTACCCCGGGCAGCCAAGTAGCCTTACATCAGAGTAATCAGCTGAACATAAAGACAATACATGAAACCAAAGGTAATAAAACAGTTGAAATAAGGCATAAAGCAACCAAAAACTGTTACCTTCAAGAAATATATAAATAACAACTCTTTCAACATGAACAGCTTAATCCTTTTTACAAACCCCGCCCACAACAAGATTACTGCACTTAAGAATGATACGACAACAATGGTTGTGTTAGAATTGTACACGCCCTGTTAGACGTAAACCCCTCCCCGGTTGGCTTGGTAGCCACCTCGATAGAGAGGAGAGATTTACGCCGCTATGGGGGTGTCGAATTTTCAGAGAATATTCTACATCGAGATCTAGGATGTTAATAGCGCCTGTGGCCTCTATAGGTCAAGTACTACGCATGGCGCGATCTACTTGGCCAAGGAGTAGCCGACGCTTTGAGGTACTGAGCACTTTGCTATTAGTCGATAATCGTCCGCGAGGTATGTGAACCTCTTCCTATCTGCTCTAGCATGATATGGTATAATTATGTAGTACGCAGACGCATACGTGTTTAATGTATTTGATTGTTTGAAACATAAAGTGTTATAACGCTTTATGGGAAGTCGGTTATAACAACTTTACGTAGGTAAGAAAATGCTTGTGGTTTCAAAGGATAAATCGATTTGACTTATAACGGATTTGACGTGTAGTAACAAAGAACTCGAAGTGTTCCAAAAGACCCTTTTGAAAGAAGAGTAATACTTGGCTTTGAAAACATAAGAGTTGTACTAGCTTTACGGGAAGTTAGGTATAACGCCTTAAGAGTGATAAAAAGAATGGTTTATCGATTTTTAAAGATAAAGAGACTTGACTTAATGGTATTAATATGAATTTTGTTAAAAGTGTGAAACCTCATTCATGAGTAATGAGTACTTGGTTTTAAAAGAATAATGTTTTATCGATTTCTAAATCGAATGAGTATCGACAAACCACAAAGAGCGTTAATAAAGGAAAATGTATCAATAATGAAGTATGGTATTAAAACCAAGAGAAACCTCCATCCGCATGTAAGCTAAGATGAGACAAAATTATATTACATTTCCTAGATCATGGCTTAATAAGATTGATTATAAACAAGAATAACCTACTCACATATAAGACATATGTTTCTCAAAACGCTTAAAGCGTAATTATGTTTTAAAGGATTAAAACTATGAACTACTTAAACCTTTTCTAAAATGAGAAACTTGAGCATTGAAATTAGGCAAACTTGAACGCTTGGAAAATAAGGTTGTTACTTGATTTTACAAAGGAAAGCATTTTGGTTTACTTAACAACGTTAGTCACTCTATTTTTATACTACGGTATCGTGACCTTTGTAAAGGAAACGGATCTTTAAAAGGAATTTAACGACGTAGTACTTTAGGTTAAAACCCTGACTTTGGCATAAAATGAAAGTACTTTGAGTCAGGTATAACTTGCCCACGCTTGTTGTCGAAGCTTGCCTATGCTTGTTGTTGTGAAGCTTGCCTATGCTTGTTGCTCAAACTTGCCTATGCTTGTTGTGATAGCCTTGTTGTATTTCGCACTCGCGCCTCTCATGGAGGGCCGCTGATTTGTTATGAACGATTCTACACCGAGTCCCACGAGACGGGCAGTGGACACGATTTCATTTGATTATACACCGAGTCCCACGAGACGGGCAGGACACGATTCCATCCGACATACACCGAGTCCCACGAGACGGGCAGTGACACGATTTCATCCGATTTACACCGAGTCCCACGAGACGGGCAGGACACATATTTTATCCGATTATACACCGAGTCCCACGGACGGGCCGACACGATTTCATCCGTTATCATACACGCCTCCCGCTTTATATAGACTATTATGATTTCATTTACGCCTTTTACGCCACATACTTGGTATTGCCAGATCGACTTTCGGGCCGCTCACGCCGCAGTGGAAGTACATCGGCTGTGGATCCTCGCCATAGGATCACAGCAACAGTCGGGAAGCCCCATTTCTTCTGAGGCTTATCTTGTGGTATGTTACTCGAGTCCAGAGATTCTTATACATTCGTGGTATGGCGGCCGTCCGCCATAGCCATGTAAAAATCTTAGAGGTCCGTAGTAATCGCTGCAAGGTGGTTGGTAAAAAGGATGATCGTCGGGTATTTATGTATATACGATGAAGGCAACCGCTTTGGCTGGCCTGCTTATTTATCTTGTCTCTAATTCATGTTCATGTTTTTATTTCCGCTGATTTTCTCCGATGTCAGATCACTAGGGTGCCCGGTAAGGCACCACCACTGCCTGTTCGGTCGTGACACTAGTAGCAAGACAAGAGTTCTACACTTAGAAATTTTTCATGAAAAACATGATACGGTTCTAGTAGTTTCTCAAGCTTAGGGGGTTTCAAGGAGAAATTTTTTGTTTCTTGTTCTTTAAGCTCCACACTTTAAACCAAGGTTCTTGAGTATATTGTAAGTATATCTCAATAGAAAATCTCGTAAAAGATAGTTTTCAAGTTAGTCGCAGTCGGAAACCTAGTTGCTTTTCTAGGTTTTGAATCGAAGTTAGAAGGAAAGTTGTTGGTATTGTTCTAAGTGGTCTCAAGTAGCGGATTGAAGTGTCTTCAAGAGGCTCTAAGTTACTACGAGCGACTTCGGATTCGAGATTGGATTAAGATTCGTTGAGGTATAATCTTGTCCCTTAAAAGTGTTACAAGATTATTTATATTGTTGTTAGCTTTACATGTTGCTAGTATGAAGTATAGGTGTTGAAATTTATAAGTATTATGGATTTCGTAGCCTTAAAATCCAAATGTAATGTAAGCCATGTAAAGTTGATTACAATTTGTCGCTTACTGTAATCGCCGCATGTTACTTAATCGAGATTATAGTAGTATACCGATCGCGACTTGATATCTTGTCATGCTAACAATTTGGATTGAAATGGAAATTGATAAGAATTGGTATTGTTGTACTCATTACGGCCAAATCGACTAGTAGTTGTATTAGTTTGATATCTATCATGGGCGAATTTTACACGCCTAGTAGCGGTAATCCTCATTGTTGATCGCATTGATCGGGCCTTAAATGCATGGTTTGGTTATTGTATTCGCCTTGAAAAAGGTGGCAAAGTAAGTAAAAACAAAGGAAGTGTTGTCCGATTTTCCGTGAGAATTTAGTGACTTAGCACTGGAATATTCTACGCTTGAAGTAAGAGGTTAATGGACGATTGGACCATTATAGGTTGAAGTACTAAGTATAGCGATCCTACTCAAGGATGGAATAGCTATCAAGGTTGAAGTACTTAGGAGCATTTTGCTACTTGTCGATAATCGCCGCGAGGTACGTGAACCTTTTCCTTCCTTTGGCATGATTCTATGTATGGAATATACCTGGTATCATTTCATGTTTCCTTCTACTCTGAAGTTAAGAGGTAGTCAGGTGATTTACTCTATGTAGAACTTTTCCTATCTTTGAGCACGACTAGTTGCACGATGTAGTACGGCAGACGCACTCACACCTCACGCCCTTTACTAGTTTTATAAATAGCCAAGTCGGGTGAGTTAGAGATTAACTCACTTCTTTGAAAGATTAAGGATGCCTAATGTTTTATTAAAGTTAAGGGACTTCAAGAGTTTTAAAGTATGTGATACTTGTTCCGCTTTAAACGATAAGTCCTCGATAGGAAATTATATTTTGGCTAAGGTATAAAGTGAATATAACGACTTTATGGGAAGTTGGTTATATTTGCTTTATGGAAAGATAAATGACTTGATTTCTTAAGGTTAAGAGACTTTATTTTTCAGGTTAGAGACTTGATTCTTAAAGGAAGAAATGAATTGATTTACTTGATTTACAAGTATAGAATACTCGATTTGGAAAGACTTGATTTCTAAAGTTAAGAAACTTGTTTTCTTGAAAGTTAAGAGACTAATTGTATTTTTAAAGGTTAAGAGAATTGATTTGAAAGTATTTAATACTGGGTTTAAAGAGTATAAAGTCTCTCGTTATAAAAGGAATGAGTTTGTCTAAAACCATAAAGCGGTTATAACGGCTTTATGGGAAGTCGGTTATAACGGCTTTATGGAAGGTTAAGAGAATGGTTTTCTAATAAGGTAAGCAAAGAAATAACTTGATTTAAGGAAGCGGCAATTTGATTTAAAGGTATCACTTGCTTAAAGTTTTAAGAATGAAGTCACTTGATTTAGGTTCGTAAATGTATTTCTAAAAGCGGTATCGTGACTTGTTTTCAAGGTAGATATGACTTGATACTACGGCCGTTAGTATCTTGGAAGTTTTATTTGAAAAAGAGTCTTTCTAAAGGAGTAGAGGTGCGTAGTACTTGGGGTTAAATTCTGATTTTTACGTGAGAAACGAAAGTGCCACGAGTTTATAAAACTGGAAGTCTAAAGGTTTAATGAACTTGCTTGTTTGCTTGTGATAGCTTTAAGTGCAAGTATTATATATTACGCTGTCGCGACTCTTGGAGGGCGGGCTGTCTTGTTATAAGTTTACTCGGACGCATCTGCAGCGACGGGGATTCCACGCATGCTTCCATTATGATCGATCCGACACGCTTATACGATGCGATTCCGGCACGTGACTGTGACGCGTTAGATGCCCGACATTTTATCGACGCATCGGCAGCGATCGGGATTCCACGCGCCACACGGTTATACGTTACACCTACTACCGACGCATCGGCAGCGACGGATTCCACGTATGCTTCCATCAGGATCGATCTTGTCCACGCTTATACGATGAGGACGCCGGCACGCAGCAGTGACGCGTTAGATGCCCGCGTGTTATACCCCAGATTTCCGCAGTATGCACGTAAGTATGCACGACGACAAAAGTTTTAGCCTTAAGGTAGGCATAGTGGACGAAAATTTGTGCACAACCCACTTAAACGAATTGTTTTCCGACTAAACGCTTTCCAAAACTCATGAGGAAAAATTACGCTATGTCATTTATAATTTTTGGCGGATTTTTCCGAGAGACGAAATATTTTGATCAACGAGAGGTGACACTTGTCACCCTCAAGTGGACGGCAAAGAGGCCACTTGGCATGAATTTGGGGCATAAACCAAGGTCAATGTTTGTGAGTGATTCGCGAGTAGGTTGGTGCACTTGTGCAAATCCCCACCCTCCACTTGCCTCCACTTGCCTTCATCTCGACCCTTGAAAGTCCTATAAATACCCCCTCGAGTCAAGACTTCTTCATCCACAAATCATATTTCAAGTCTTAAAACTCCTTCCTCTAGAGTGCTTTCGCCCAAGCCTCACTCCCTCTCTCGAGAGCTGCCGAAACACCCCTTCCCCTCTTTCCTAGTAGTCTCGGCAAAAGCCCTCCCCTTGGAAGAAAATACTCTCCAAGTATTGTTACTATCCCCAAATACCTTATCCAATCCCTTATAGTATTTCCAAAGTCACCCCTATACAAAAATCCCAGAAATACTATCTTATATCCATTAGTCACTAAACGAAACCTTGGGGAAAACTTCATAGTTGGTCAAGTAGAAAGTAGAAGTTGTGTAGAAACTTCTAAGGGTTTCTTGGAGCGGCTGGAGCGCTCAGACAGAGCTAAACCTTGCTCAGATCGACTTATATCTTGGATAATTTTGGGCTTATCGAGGTAAATAATAATCTTATCCTTCTATTATAACGGGAGAATACATACCGTATAAGTATAGAAATAAGTAATACATGTATGGGTATTACAGAAGAGAATTGAATCAGAATTACATCTAAGTATATTAAAGAAGATTGAACTATACTTACATGTGATCAGATTTACCGTGAGATTTGTATAGTTTAATCGTAAGGAAGTGCTGCCCAATTTTCCGTAATAGAGAACCCTCTCGCTTAGATTATCCTACAGAGTAGTCTAGACGCTGATAGACGATTTGACTATTATAGGTTGATACTCGCGCGACATATTCGACTTGGGTGGATTTCGCCGGTAAGGTATGCGATTCTTCCTATCCTCTCGAGCATGATATTTTAAAGTATATATATAGTACTAGACGACGTGTGTTAACTAAACATGGTTTTACTTGACGCCTTTTGACTCGAGTCTAAATAACAAGAATCTTGAAGCATTTCAAAAGAATTGTGAATCATTTTTGAAAGAAGAGTAATACTTGGTTTTTAAAACAAAAACTTAAGAGTTATACTAGCTTTATGGGAAGTTAGGTATAACTATTTAAGAAAGACAAAAGGAACAGTTTACTTATGTGTTTATAAAAAGACTTGTATTGATTTCTGGAAAGTACAGTGAGATGGTTTGTTGAGTAGCCATATTGTGATGCTATGTGTGTTAGTATCTTGTAAACGTCATGAAAGAGGTTATCCTTATTCAGGCTTATGTTGTTTAACGATAAGTCGTTATGCTAGTATTATATCACTCACCTCGACATGATATACCGGGGTTGTCGCCTCCGACGCGGGTATACCTCGTGCACCGGGACTATGATTCGAGAATACCCTACGCGGGTCCAGGGACCTATGCGCGAGTTACGAGTTCCGTGTTAGTGCGGTCCATGTGGCCACGCGGTCTACGTGGCTACGCGACTACGAGTCCAGACGATGTCGAGAGAGCTACCGACGCGGGAATACCTCACGCGCCTGCTGGCCTACGCGACTACGGAATCCGTGATTAGGTACGCATAATGATACTATGGGCGATCGGCCTCGCTTCTATCATTCGTGAGCCTAGAAAAGACTCGCATTTTACCGCTGTTACCTTTGTTTGTGATGTGGCACTATGTGCTTACATTAGTTATTTCATACATATTTGTAAAATTGGCTTTAAAATGATATGATTTCATTTAAGTACTTTACGCTTCACATACTGTACTGCAGATCGACTCTCTGGGCCATGCTCATGCCGCAGGTGGAAAGCAGTGCTAGATCCGCATCCTCAGGATCTTTTGCTTTGGTGTCGTGAGCTCCATCTTCTCCTGAGGCTCGACTTTTGGTACGGTTCTCCCGATGTTGTAGATATATGTACATTCAGGTATGGCGGCCCCGTCCCGCCATAGTTGTTTACTTCCTAGAGGTCTCAGAGTCCTATTGTACACTGGGATGTAATCGCCAGATTTTGGTTTATATATATACGCCGAAAGGCGATTTTTCTCGATAAACTGTGTCTCAATTTACATTGTTTCATGTCTTGTTTTTATATTCCGCTGATTTTCTCTCGATGTACGACTACTGGGTGCCCGTAAGACACTACCACCGCCCCGAACGGGTTGTGACAAAAGTGGTATCAAAGCGCTTAATCCTGAAAGTGTCTACGCATCGCATTCAGCAGTTCGATTATCGCGTCGCGCACCACACCAATAATCAAGAGGCTATAGGATATTTAGGATTGGTTTCCATTCTTCTCACTCGAGATCGCTCCGCAGAGCCGTGTTATAAGCTCCGACCCTCTAACGATTTCCTTTCTTTAACGCTTATGCCTCCACGTAAGGCAACCCGCCTGTATGCAAGGCAAATGAGGAGCCGCTAGTAGACACCGAGAGTCACGAGGCTCGTGCCCGCCTATACCCGAGACGGCGAGTTCCACGACGCCGCCGCCCCAAAGCAGGTTTAGGGCCGCAGCATGGCCGATGAGACCTCAGACTGCACTCTCCACCCCACACCGGAGCAGATGAGACGGGTTACAGAGACGCCCGCCATCGCCGTGATCGTGGTCGCATACGCAGGATAGGCTAGATGCAGCAGCCCAGCCCAAAGAAGATTGTGGTTCACCCGAGATCGGATAGTTCGAGGCTACGAGATTTTCTCGAGTCAGAGCCCGCCAGAGTTCTACGGTCGAGGCTCGACGATGATCCGCAGGAGTTCATCCGCTGGCCATGAGGATCACGCGAGTGATCAAGGCTTCGAGACCGAGTCCGTGATCTTCGTTCACATAGTCGCGTGATACCGCAATGATTGGTTTGATTCGCGGAGTTATCCCGGAGAGCACGCGCCCCGCCTACTGGGATGAGTTCTCGAGGCTTTTCTCACTCACTTCGCCTCCGCATGGCGAGGGCACGAGCCGACAAATTTTTGTCCGAGACAGAGGCGCACGCCAGGAGTACAACGCTGAGTTTGATTCGCTGCTCGAGCATGTCCCTCGCTGGTAGCAGATATGGAGGATGTGGTACACCGCTATGTCACCGCTAGATGATTATATGGCCGAAGTCTTGCGCGGCGTGGCTCTTCACCTGTGCATGGACATTACCCGATGCAGTGCTCACGCACTGACGCGGCGAGCGCAGAGGTCGACGTGGTCGATGCACAAAGAAGAATAAAAGCGCCGTGACGCAGGTCTCTTGGTAGCTATCGGTGGACGGCCTCGCAGCTAGCCTAGATTTGCGCCACGCCCACCAGAGCACTCCTACACCGCCCTCGTGACACCTGGTATTCGAGGCGCACTGTGGCCCCGTAACTTCGACGCCTGTGGTAGCAGAGGTTAACCGACGGACCACCTCGCCGTGGCCGATGCAGAGATCCCATTACGGAATTGTGGTACCGCCCGGAGTTTGTTTCGCGGCCAGCCGGGTCACTTTATGAGCCCGTTCGACCAAAGGCGCAGCAGGGGTGGGTCACCACGTGTTCTTTCACGGTCTTCTTCATCTCCTACGCTATCGCCCGAGGCGTGGTACTCACGGGCCAGCAGGTCGCGGCAGAGGTCGTGGGCGCGGTCTCAGCTTCTAGCGGTCCTCGAATCGCATATATGCCTTGTCCACCGGCAGACCGTGAGAGGCCTCACCGATGTCGCCATGTGTACTTTATCGGGCTTTCTTGTCGCGACGGTATGCCTTGATAGATCCGGTTCTACTGGCCCCATATATCCCCTGTCGCTAGTAGGATGGGATAGAGCCCGAGTCCATAGACCCTTCCGAGGCAGCTACGCCAGCCGGGTGATCTTGGTAGCTCGGCGGTATATAGTGGCTTGTCCAAAGGACTATATGCAATGCCGACTTTGCCGACTGGGTAGAGTCGATATGACCGATTTCGACGTGATCACGGGTACGGATTGGCTAGCTTCTTGCTACGCCAATGTAGACCGCAGGAGAGAGTGGTACGGTTCCAGCCATCGAGGAGTCGGTTGCCGAGCGAGGGGGAACACCGTGGTCGCCGAGGGTAAGTTTATTTCTTACCTCAAGGCTGGGAAGACGGTGCGCAGGCGGGTATATCTACCATCTCATTCGGTGTTCGACATCGAGGTCGCGTACAGATTTTCGGGCCTACGTGGTCGAGAGTTCCTGACGTGTTTCCTGCATGACCTCGCATCCTCTCCCGAGAGGGAGATAGAGTTTTGTATCGACAGTTGCAGACACTCGCCTATTTCCATTCCGCCATACGTAACGGCACCGCCGAGTCGAGAGAGTCAAGGACCACCGAGAGATTTGGCCGGAGAAGCGGCTTCATCAGCCTAGTGTTTCTCCCCGGGAGCGCCAGATTGTTCGTGAAGAAGAAGGACGACGCCGCGCATGTGTTGATTATGCAGCAACAAGGTGACCATTAAGAATGTATACCCCTTCCTGTGATTGATGATTTGTTCGACCAGCTGCAGTGTGAGATGTTTCTCCAAGATTGATTCGCGATCGCTATCATCGACGCGTGTTAGAGAGGCTGATGTCCCTAGGATCGCATTCCGACCCAGACGCATTATGAGTTCGTGGTCATGTCTTTCGTCGACCAATGCCCGCCAGATTCATGGATTTGATGAACCGAGTGTTCGCCATTTTTGGACACGCTTGTGATAGTGTTCATTTATGACATTCGCTTTATTCCCGCCAGAGCAGAGCACGCGAGCATTTGAGGATCAGGCCGAGAGTTCTCCATGACCAGCAGCTATACGCCATGGTTTCCAAACGTGAGTTTTGGTTGGCTTCGTGGCTTTTCGGGCATATTGTGGGCCGGCGGTATTCAGTGGATACGCCAAGATCGAGGCGCCAGAGTTGGCTCAGACCTACTACTCCGGCGTAGGTGCGCAGCCTTGGCGGCCTCGCATGTTACTATCGGCGTTCAGAGAAGTTTGCTTTATCTCTCGCACCATTGACTAGCCGACTCGTGGCGCAGCTAAGTTTCAGGACTGATGCCAGGAGCGTGGTTTCCGCCATCGGGAGAGATCGACGATCGCCTCGCTTCTTACTCTTCCGAGGGTCCAGACGTTATGTAGTGTATTGTGACGCGCCAGCGCTGCTCTGATGTGTTGACGCACTGGTAAGGTTATAGCAGACGATCCCGACACTTAAGAAGCATGAGAGGAACTACCCCACCCATGATTCGGAGTCGCGCCGTGATTCACGCCAAGATACGAGGCACTATTTGTACGGAGTTCATGTGGATATTTATACGCACCACAAGAGCCTCCAAAGATATCTTCACCGCAGGAGCCGAACTTACGATGCAGACTCGTGGTTAGAGTTACTCAAGGATTATGATGTTGATATCCCGCACCACCCGGAAGGCCAACGTCAGGCGTACGCCTACCGTAGGTCGACGGGGAGCCCATCGATGTGCAACCGCAGAAAAGCGGGCACGGTCCGCGAGTTATATCAGCTAGCGAGCCTTAGAGTCCGATTGATTGATTCCGATAGCAGCTGGGTTCGAGTTCGAGAGGTTGCCGAGTCTTCCATCGCCGGCGAGGCAAGAGGCAAATTGAGGATCCGCTGACGCGTATCGCGATACCGCTCTTCGCGAGGAGAAGCGGTCCTTGAGGTAGCACCACGGTGTGCTAAGGTTTGAGGGCAGGTTGTGTGTTCCAAATATTGCAGTGACTTCGCAGCAGGTTCTAGGGGAAGCACACGCTACATTACTCTATCCATCCGGTCGACTCAAGACGTACCACGACCTCGATCCGTATTGGCGGGATGGCTTCAAGAGGACGCTGCAGTTTGTAGCTCGGGCCCCGTGTTGTCGCAGTGAAGGCAGAGCACCGCAGGCCCGGTGGTTTGTTGCGCATTTATAGAGATCCCGACCGAAGCCGAGGTGATCAACATGGATTTTATCACGTGATTACCTCGCACTCAAAGGAAACATGATTCTATTTGGGTTATCGCCGACAGTCGATTTAAATCAGCCCACTTTCATCCCGTCAGACGACTTTTTCTACCGAGGATTATGCCGACTTTACATCCGAGAGATCGCCGACTACAAGCGAGTCAAACTCCAGTGCACTCCCTAACGGCCCTCCCGCTCGCCTTAAGGTCAAGAATGGCCTACCCGGCTCTCTCATCTCGGAGGCAAAAGGTGATCCATGAAAGCCTCAGAACTCCTCCCAAACGGCCTGGAAGAGCATCATCACCTCTCGAAAGCAACCACGACTCAAACCAGCCAAGCAATATCGCGCAACCCAGAAGAGGCTAGCGTAATGCACTGGCTCTCAAGCCCTAAGGACTGCACGGTCCGTCAGAGCCGCCGAACGAACTCACGCGATCCTCATCGACCTTGAACCATAAAACTCGTGGATGACATCTCGTAAAAATCCCTAATCCGCAAACCGCCGCCTAGGTGGCCGCTCGCTCGCCACACGCCGGCTACTATATCGGTCAATAACCGACCGCCCCGTAGTTCTATACTCGCACTGGCCGGGAATCGAGGTTCGCATCGAACCTCGAGCTACCGCCGCTGGCCTTTCTAAAATCGCAGCGTGTGAACTCGCCGACTACTTACTACCTCGTGCATAGTCCGGCTCGAGCCCGTAACCTCTCGAGTACCGCTTAGCAGCCTCGCCGCCGCTTTGCCCTTCCGGGCTCGTCGCCGCGAGGCATAGCTGTTTCATAAGAAGAGGTCGAGAGGATTCAACCTAATAAGACACTCTAATGCACGATCTCGAGAGAGAAGAATGAAAACTAATCCTAAATGTCCCGCAGCCTCCCGACATAGACGTGGTGCACAACACACCGATAATCAAGACTTACTAGACACGGCCGTAGACACTTTCCGAGGACTAATCGCTCGATATTACTTTTGTCACGACCCGACTCGCCGCGATCGTGCCCTACCCGCACCCTGCTCGTATACATCGAGAATAACAAAGTGGAACATACACAACATAAACACAGTGTAAACAATATATCAACACAAAGCAGCCGATAAGTGCCGCTTCCATAATATAAACAAAGTCAAAAGTACAACTTTACAACTCGCTTCATGTACCTCAATCACATATGTGAATACATACCTCTAGAATAACAACTGTAGGGACAGGCTCCGCCATACCCCGAATGTACATAATCTACAACCTCGTGGAAAGATCAGACTAAAAGAAAGACAAGCCTCCGAGAACGGAGCTCCGACGCCCGATAAGTGATCCTAAGAGCGTGGATCCGCAACTCGCTACTCCTTTCCTCGCAGATGAACGCAGCTTCGAGGAAGCGGGGTCAAGACACAATATGTACTAAGTATGTAAACCGAAAGTATCAGAATTACAACATAAGTTTAATAGAAAGCCGAGACATGTATGATAACAAAATTACAAGACACAAAGGCCTTACTAACAATGGAGAGTAAAAATAGTGTATACTTACAACTAAAAATAGGATCGAATCCTACTCGACTATTTCACCCGCATAGTCCAGTGGACTGCTGGAGGTATTCCTCGCACGGGACTATTTCACCCGCATAAGCCCTTACTGACTCGCATGAGGTATTCCTCGTGATAGGTCGGACCCGCCCGCACGGGACTATTTCACCCGCATAAGCCCTTACGACTCGCATGAGGTATTCCTCGCATCGTGGTTAGCAAATCCACTAAATATACAATGCCACAATCCCGGAACGACCCCGAACGAATAATATATCACTAGCCCAAATTCGGCTATCACACATAACATAAGCTCTATCGCTTATCATACAACATATAAGCAAGTTAAGAAATCCCCTAACTTCTTACTATTCTTGTTCATATACACTCGTTTTAGTTTACTTAAGGCACTAACATGTCTCTTATAAAAATCCGGGACTTTAACCCAAAGTACTACATACTTCTATTCTTTTAAAAGTGACTCATTTCATTATAAAACTTCCAAGATACTAATAACCGTAGTATCAAGTTACAATTTCTTTTCAAGACAAGTCACAATACTTTTAGAAATAAAAAATTAGGCTTCTAAATCAAGTGACTCATGTCAGATAAAACCTTAGGCAATTGATGCCTTAAAATCGAATTGCCTTCCATTAAATCAAGTCATTTATCTTTCCATAAAGTCAATATAACCAACTCCCCATAAAGTCGTTATATTCACTTTATACCTTAGTCAAGTACAATTTCCTATCCTAGGGACTTATACGTTTTTAAAACGACACAAGTATCACATACTTTAAAATTCTTCAAGTCCCTTATCTTTAACAAGACTTAAGACATATTTAATATTCTCAAAGAAGTGAGTTAATCTCCTAACTCACCCGACTTGGCATTTCATAAAACAAGTAAAGAATGTCAAAGTCTCAGACGCTCACCGCACTATATACGTGAAACTAGTCATGCTCAAAGATAGGAAAAGTTCTACATACCTTGTCTGTCAAACCACTTGCCAAGAACAAAGTCCCGCCAGAGTATATCAACCTATAATATTCACAATACGCCTATTAACGCCTTACTTCAAATGTAGAATATTATATGTAAAGTCTCCATTTTCTACGGAAAATCTGACAAAGACCTCCTTTGTTTTTACTCACTTTGCCACCTTTTTTAAGGCCGAAATACAATAACCAAACAGCCCCAATTGGCTCACAACAATATAGAAGGTAGTTCAATACAAATGAATAACCAAACAGCCCCAATTGGCTCACAACAATATAGAAGGTAGTTCAATACAAATGAATAACCAACTAATACACACTACACCCAAATTCGCCACCTTGAGTTCAACAAAACCAATTCTTATCCAACTTCCATTTCAATCCATATTGGTAGCATAACATGATATCAAGTCGCATTTGATTATAATAACCATAATCTTTAAGTAAGTAACATGCGACGATTTCTAAAACGACCAAATTAGTAATCCAATTTCCAAGTTGGCTTGTATAACATTTCTGATTTAGCTACAAGAAATCCATAATGCTTATAACTTCAACCTATCAACTTCATGCTAGCAACAAGTAAAGCTAACAACAACAAAATAAATATGTAATCTTGTAACACCTTTAAAAGACAAGATTATACCTTAACGATTCTTAATCCAACTCCAAACCAAGTCGCTTCCTTAGTAGTTTAGAGCCTCTCCAAGACACTTCAATCCGCTTGAGACCCTTAGAACAACACCAATAATTATCCTTCAAAACTCCAAACAAAACCTAGAAAGACCATTAGGTTTTCAAGCTTATACTAACCCGTAAAACTACATTTTTCCAAGATTTTTATATTGAGACGTGTTTACAATACACCTAAGAACCTTGGTTTAAAGTGTGGAATCAAATGGACAAGAAACTAAAATTTTTCCTTTCTTCCTTAGTGAACCCGAGACCCTCCTAAGTGTTCTTCAAATTTGTGTAAATTTTTCTAAGTTGTTAAGTCCTCTTGCTACTAGTATTATATAAAGGGTCATGGAGGGTTAAGATGCATCCAAATGGTTGGCTCGATAAACTCTTAGCAAAAATCAAGACTTATTGACCATTGACTTAGTCAAGATTGTCAAGCCACAACTTGCAAGACTTTAGTCATCCAATACTTAAGGTAAATGACCATATTGGCCATGCCATTTCGTCCAAGGCATTTCTAAGGGGGGTGACACGTGTCTCCCTCCCATTCGTCACAACACTTACGTTTTCCGACAATTTCATAATTCCGATAAATTTACAAGTCTCAAATCTTAACACTTGTGGGTTCTTACTTATGTTCTTAAAATATGTCCTGCAATTACGGGGTGTAACATTAAGCCTGAATAATAAGAATCTTGAGGTATTTCAAAAGAATTAAGAATCCTTTTGAAAGAAGAATAATACTTTGTTTGAAAGCTAAGAGTTATACTAGCTTTTTGGGAAGTTAGGTATAACGACTTAAGAGAGATAAAAAGAATGGTTTATTGCTTTTAAAAAGTTAAGAGACTTGATCTTAAAAGATAAGAGACTTGACTTAATTGAATTGGTGTGAAAGTTGTTAAGAAGTGTGAAACCTCATTCGTGAGTAATGAGTACTTGGTTTTTAAAGAATAATGTTTTACTGATTTCGGAAATTAGAATAAGTAAGGAACTTGATTTCAAAAAAGAGACTTGAGGAAATTAAAGAGTCTTTGGTTTAAAAGAAAAGCATTGTTTTGTCTTACAATTGGTTTAAAACATAAAGTGTTATAACAGCTTTATGGGAAGTTAGTTATAACGACTTTATGAAAACAAAGGAATGGTTTTATCATTGGTTTTAAAGTGGTAACTTGACTTTAAAAGGAGAAGTGTTTTGGTCTAAAAAGAAGGCATGGTATCGCCTTAATTTGGTTTTAAAAGGAAAGTATGGAAATTGTTTTGGTTTACTTAAAAGATGTTAGTCACTCTATATCATGGTATCGGGTGACCTTTGTAAAAGAAATGGATCCTTTAAAAGAGTTTAACATACGTAGTACTTGGGGTTAAAACCGACTTTGGAATAAGATGAAAGTACTCGAGTCGTGTGTGACTTTCCTATGTTTGTGTATGATAGCCTTGTTGTGCAAAGTGTTGTATTCTTATGTTACCGCTCTCGAATGGGAGGGCCGTGGTTATTCTTGATCATTTTGGACATACCGACACGACGGGTGGCTCACGCATGCTTCCACTACGATAGTCCACGGGCATACCGACCGATGGACGGTCCACGCATGCGCCATGATGAGGGTTCGCTTTCCGCTGATAGTGTTATTCCACGGACTAGCTCTCCATGAGGTTTTTACCGATCGCCTTGGTATCCGTGGTCGGCCAGACTTGCCCCGCCTCGTGGCTGATTCGCCTTGCACCGTAGTTAGCCCTCGTGACTTGCCCCGCTCAGTGTAGTGACGGTCTCGTGACACGCCTTGGTACCGTAGTTAGCCCTCAGATTTGCCCCCGGCCACCACGTGACACGCCTTTGGTATCCGTAGCCTGGCCAGATTTGCCCCCGGTCGCCTTCGTGGGTTTGGTCAGATAGTATCATAGTACAGCTTGGTGTTCATGTACTGTGGTGTTTGTAACGACTGCCCGGCTCGCATCGTGCCTTACCCCGGCACCCTTAGCGATACATACATCGAGAAAATCAGCGAACATAAAACATGAGTCATTATACAAGAGATATAATAAATAAACAAAGCAACCAAAATGGTTGCCTTCAGATATACATAAAACCCGAATGCTTTAATCCTTTACAACCCCGCCCACAACAGACTACATGCACTTAAGATATACATGACTATGACGGACAGTGGCCCGCCACACCCCGAATGTACAAGAACCTACAACTCAGTGGAACACCTACCAAAGATAAGCCTCCGAGAAACGGAGCTTCAAATGCGCTCAATCGTGATCCTATGAGCGAGGATCCACGATCGATGTACTTCTACCGCAGATTTAACGCAGCCTCGGGCGAGGTCAAGATAACAGTACCAAGTATGTGAAACTGCATAACATCAGAATGAAATCATACTAGTCTATATAAAGCAGAGACATGATGATAACCAAACTACGCTCACAACATAAAACACTATCACTCCAATATAACTACGGGTCTCACGCCCACAACATCAATCGTTCGTGATTATGGCCGCATGCCCCTAATATCGTGACGGTGTAGACATGTCCATGATGCAACAATAATACCAATGTCCCATGGCCACATGCCCCCGACTCAGATCGGTAGACATGTCCACGTGACCTCAACAACAAGACAAAGAATCCAAACGGAAGATACCCGCAGCGCCACGATCGTGGTCAAGATGTCCAAAGGGAAACAATAAGACAACTTTCCAAACGGACGATACCCGCAGCGCCACGATCGTGTCGCGATGTCCAAAAGGAAATCACAAGCGCGATAATCGAATGGAAACATACCCGCGCGCCACGATCGTGTCAAGATATCCAAAGCGACAACCACAAGACCTTAACCAAAATGGAAGCATACCCGCGCCACGATCGTGGTCGTGATGTCCAAAGTGATTTACAACAATAATACTATCAACAGAACGCACTGCGGAATTTCTCCGCCACCGCCAAGACGCCCAAGTAAGTTCTCAACAAGTCAACCGACCCTCCATCGAGACGCCAGAACACGTAAATACAACGCTTTGCACAACAAAGGTTATCACAATAAGCATAGCCAAGCTTCACAACAACAAGCATAGGCAAGTTTCACAACAACACAAAGTACTTTCATTTTATACCAAAGTCCGGTTTTTAACCCCAAAGTACTACATACGTAAGTTCTTTAAAAGAGATCCATTTCTTTATAAAAGTCACCCGATACCCGTAGTATTAGAATGACCAACCCACCTTCCTTTTCAAAACCAAGTAACAACATTCTTTCCTAAGTTCCAGCTTGCCTAGTTTCAATTACTCAAGCTTCTCATTTTCAAATGGTTTCATAGTTCCCAAACTTAATCACTGATTCCTTTTAGAACAATTAAGTAACATATGTCATATATGCGAGTAGTTTATTCTGTTTATAACGATCTTATTACAAAGAAGCATGATCTAGAAAATGTAATATCATTTTGTCTTATCTTAGCTTCTATGCAGATGGAGGTTTCTACCGGTTTTAATACAACACATCATTATTCAATACATTTTCCTTTTTATTAACGCCGCAGCGGTCCTGTCGATACACATTCTCGATTCCCAAATCAAGAAACATTATCCCTTTAAAACCAAGTACTCATTACTCACGAATGAGGTTTCACACAAACATCCACATTAAAACAAATAAGTTAAGTCTCTTATCTTATAAGATCAAGTCTCTTAACTTCTAACATCAAGAAACCATTTTCACTTACATAAGGTCGTTATAACTAACTTCCCATAAAGCTATTATAACACCCTATGTTTTAAACCAACCAAATCACTTAGCACATGTACGCTCACCGCATTACATAGTTCACAACAATCATGCTAGAAAAGATAGGAAGAGGTTCACATACCTCGACGATTTATCGACAATAAGCAAAATGCTCCAAGTACTACAACCTTGCTAGCCCTTTCCACTCCTCGAGTAATACGCTATTCTTAGTACTTTCACCTATAAAGGTCACAAACGCCTATTAACCCCAAAACACAAGTTTCTATCTTTCTATAGAAAATTCAAGAAGACCTCCCCGCAACAACAGAAATCTCCTCCTCTATCGAGGCCGGCCACTAAGCCAACTGGTGTGGTATACACGCCTAACCTGACGTACAATTCTACTCAAGAATACTACACAAGTTCATCGCAATACACCCTATGTAAATACAGCTCATTCGCTTTATTCTTCAGCTTAAGTCAAAATACATTGCCGAATACTAAGTAGTTCAATATATAGCATACTTCAACCAAACATTTAATTACTAATTACAAAAGAGCTACAAGATAATTACCTCCAAAAGCCCAAAATTATCAGAGTTTAATGTCGCTTCCCGAGCAAGGTTTAGCTCCACTCCGCGCCCAAACCACTCCAAACAACCCTTAGAAGTTCTAACCAACTTCTACTCACATACTTCAACCAACTACGAAGATTTCCTTGTGGTTCTGCTTGAGACTAAAGGACAAAAGGTAGTATTTCCTGACTCTACGAAAGAGGTATCTTTGGAATACTACAAGGTACAAGGCTAAGGTATTTTTGGCATTATAACAATACTAGGAGTATTTCTATACCACAACAAGGGTATTATACGAAACAACTAGGCAGTGGGTACCCTACTGGCCAGACCTCACAAGTGAGTGGAGACCTCACCGCCAAAGGCCACTTACAAGTGGGAGAGGAGCTTTGGACGAGAGTCAACAAGAGGGAGGAGGGATTCAAGACTTGGAAACATTTGTGGACGAATGAAGTCTTCACAAAGTGGTGGTATTTATAAGAAACCCAAATGCCAACCAACGGCCAAGATCAAGCCACGCAAAGGCAAGTGTAAGGCCTTGATCAAGCCAAGTGCACCCTAACCCCTACTCCACAAAACATGGCACAAGACAAGCCACAAAACAAGGCCAAAACAAGGCACAAAACAAGGAACCAATAGGGCCAAAAACGCGAGCCACAAAGACAATCCACCCGTAACCAATCGCCCACTGACGCCTAAGTTTCCAATGCGAGGTGACATGTCACCCTCCCGCTGGTCCAAAATGTTTCGCCTCTCTAAAAATCCGCAAAAATTAAAAAGACATAGCCGAATTTTCCTACGAAAGTCGTGGAAACGCTTCGGAAAAACGACTTCCGCCAAGACTTCAGTGCCCAAATGTAACTTCGCCAAGCCACCTAGGCGGGGTGACACGTGTCACCCTCCTATTGGCCCTCAAAAACGCTCTTCAAAAATATCCACAATGGCCAAAATCTCAAAACAAAGCTGGCTCCTACAAACCGTAGAATTTCTCCCGTGGCCCCACGTGACCATTTCCAAAAATAAAATTCCATAATTCTAATATAATCTATGAAGTCCAAATACCAAACTGGGAATCCACCCCATTAACGAACCTTTTTCTTCACAAATGACCGGAAACTTTTCCGCGAAAAACTCACATCTTTCTTTCTTTTCAAAATTTTGCCAGACGCCGCACGCACGCCCTCACATACATACCGCAACTACGGGTATAACATTCTCCTCCTTAGAAACATTCGTCCCGAATGTTCCTTCTCAAGACGGATATCACGAAGTTCCTCTAACAAGTTGTCAACGCCACACTGGCCACTAAATAACACACGCTCTTCTTCCTTCCTTACTCGCCGTGCCCTTCTCTAACACTTGAACTCTCCCAAGACGCACTCATACTTCACCATTACTCCGCTCTCGAAAATCTCCGGAGTCACTACCTCCAAACTTGGTCATCTTACTAACCTCAAACTTCCTTAAGGCCATTCCCGCCTTTACGAACCGCTTTCGGTCGAACGCGCCCACGAACTCATACGATGATCATACAAACTGGGCCTAGCATCCTCGTGACTCCTACCACCGCGACCACCTAGAACCGACCTCACCCCAAACCGGGTTACGGGTTGACCCGCAAATGGTCCTCAACCCGACCCCAATCAAGGCCAAACTCTTGTTCCCGATCCTAACAATCTTACTAATTCACATCACGAAAGCTACCACTTCCATCTCACACTACCCACTGACTTATCACACAAATAAATCCCACGACTACTACTCCGATAAGTGGTCAAAATAAATCTTTAACTCAAGACGACCTTACCCCTAAGGTCTCGCCGTGACATAGTCTAAGGTTCACACTTACCATGCCCCCATACGTATCCTTCCAACTAACCATGCATTTTAACTCACACATATCACAATGCTATCCGCATATAGCACACAATAATGAGATCATCATAACAAGCATACCAAAACTCTAGAGGGTTAAGGATATACCCGGTTACCGCTCCACTCTAATCATAGGCCTCACTCGCAGGCGATAGTCAGGCGTGATGAACCAGCCACGCATCCCGGCGTCGAAGTCGAACATCCGCGCTTCCTCGCAGGACGCTCGCAAATGGCCCGCTGGCCGCATGCAAAACAAACTCCCAATCTAGCACGACACTCTCCAAAATGGAGTCTACCACAATGGTCACAACGAGGTAGGTGGCTTCACCGTTAACACCCCGCTCGCTAAAATCAACCTCGAGCCCTCGACCGCCTCAAGACGGTGGAGGACCACTGCATCGCGGTATATAACTAGCTCGCCGAGGCGGTCCGCCTCGAAGCCACCAGCGACCTCGCCGCCCCGGCCCTCTTCTCGCTGATCCAGTCATTCCGCCGACTTCTCCGTGCCTCACATCCTAGTGCATGAGCTCGCACGCGGCAATGTCCATGCCCGGCCAAGAGAAACACCCGCACAAGATTCGCCATATAATCATCAAGCCCTGACGTAGCGATGCACCCTATCCTCCATATTCGCAACTAGCGCAGTGGACATATCGAGCTAAAGAATCGAACTCGACATTGTACTCCCGACAGGCGCCTCTCTCGCCTCGCAAGAATAAAATCATTTACCCGCGTTCTCCTCATCCGCGAGGCAAGAAGCAGTGAGAAAAGCCTCAAAACTCATCCCATACTGCTGAGGTGCATGCTCTCCCGAAAGCTCCCATGAATCAAACCAATCGATCATGGTGATCACGCACCGACGCGAACCAAAGGTCACACTGCTTCAAGCCTCGATCACCCGTGACGATCCAGAATCGCCGGATGAACTCCTCGCGATCATCCTCGTGCCTCACCAGAAACTCGCGGCTACACTCGTAAAGTCCCGTAGCCTCAAACTATCTCGCTTGGGGTGAACCATCTGCATCGAATCGAATCACCAGATCCAAATTTATCCTCATATTCGCCACGACTCGCCAAGAATCGGGCCATCTCCTTGTAACCCATCTCTCCGCCTGCATCGGGACCGAGGCCTGTGTATCGCGGGTCTCAGCAGCCATTGCCGCGCTCTAACTCTGCTGGGCCGGGCGGCGCTACAAAACCCGCCGTCAAGCACAACCTCGTATCGCCTGGCTCGCGCTCGCATTCTCTCAGATCTCACTAGCAAGCACTCGGCCGCTTTGCCCTTCCGGCTCGTTTTGGCGCTGGAGGCATAATCGTAAAACGAGATACGCCGAGGGTCCAACTTACAACACAAATTTCTAAGGCACGATCTCGTGGATGAGAAGAATGGAAACTAATCCTAAATGTCTCAGCCTCTCGACATAGACGTGGTGCACAACACATCGATAATCAAGACTCTACTAGACACGGCTCAGACACTTTCCGAGGATTAATCGCTCGATACCACTTTTGTAACGACCTGCCCGGCCATCGCACGCATCGTGCCTTACCTGCACCCTAAATACATACATCGTGAGAAAATCAGCGAACATAAAACATGAGTCATTATACAAGAGATATAATAAATAAACAAAGCAACCAAAACGCTGCCTTCAAAGATATACATAAAACCTAGGCTCGCCTTTATACGCCACTCAAGGAGGTCAAGAACAGTACCAAGTATGTGGAAATCATAATATCAGAATGAAATCATACTAGTCTATATAAAGCAGAGACATGTATGATAACCAAACTACGCTCACAACATAAAATACCATCACTCCAATATAACTACGGGTCTCACGCCCACAACATCAATCGTTCGTGATTATGGCCGCATGCCCTAATATCGTGACGGTAGACATGTCCACGATGCAACAATAATACCAATGTCCCATGGCCACATGCCCCTGACTCGTGATCGTGTAGACATGTCCACGTGACCTCAACAACAAGACAAAGAATCCAAATGGAAGCATACCCGCGCCACGATCGTGGTCGTGATGTCCAAAGGGAAACAATAAGACAACTTTCCAACGGACGATACCCGCGCGCCACGATCGTGTCAAGATGTCCAAAAGGAAATCACAAGGCGATAATCGAATGGAAACATACCCGCGCGCCACGATCGTGTCAAGATATCCAAAGCGACAACCACAAGACCTTAACCAAATGGAAGCATACCCGCGCGCCACGATCGTGTCGTGATGTCCAAAGTGATTTACAACAATAATACTATCAACGTGAACGCACTGCGGAATTTCTCCGCCACCGCCAAGACGCCCAAGTAAGTTCTCAACAAGTCAACCGACCTCCATCGAGACGCCAGAATACGTAAATACAACGCTGCACAACAAAGGTTATCACAATAAGCATAGCCAAGCTTCACAACAACAAGCATAGGCAAGTTTCACAACAACACAAAGTACTTTCATTTTATACCAAAGTCCGGTTTTTAACCCCAAAGTACTACATACGTAAGTTCTTTTAAAAGAGATCCATTTCTTTATAAAAGTCACCCGATACCCGTAGTATTAGAATGACCAACCCACCTTCCTTTTCAAAACCAAGTAACAACATTCTTTCCTAAGTTCCAGCTTGCCTAGTTTCAATTACTCAAGCTTCTCATTTTCAAATGGTTTCATAGTTCCCAAACTTAATCACTTGATTCCTTTTAGAACAATTAAGTAACATATGTCATATATGTGAGTAGTTTATTCTTGTTTATAACGATCTTATTACAAAGAACATGATCTAGAAAATGTAATATCATTTTGTCTTATCTTAGCTTCTATGCAGATGGAGGTTTCTACCGTTTTAATACAACACATCATTATTCAATACATTTTCCTTTTATTAACGCCGCAGTTGGTCTGTCGATACACATTCTCGATTCCCAAATCAAGAAACATTATCCCTTTAAAAACCAAGTACTCATTACTCACGAATGAGGTTTCACACAAACATCCACATTAAAACAAATAAGTTAAGTCTCTTATCTTATAAGATCAAGTCTCTTAACTTCTAACATCAAGAAACCATTTTCACTACATAAGGTCGTTATAACTAACTTCCCATAAAGCTATTATAACACCCTATGTTTTAAACCAACCAAATCACTTAGCACATGCACGCCTACCGCACTACATAGTTCACAACAATCATGCTAGAAAAGATAGAAGAGGTTCACATACCGCGACGATTTATCGACAATAAGTAAAATGCTCCAAGTACTACAACCTTGCTAGCCCTTTCCACTCCTCGAGTAGAATACGCTATTCTTAGTACTTTCACCTATAAAGGTCACAAACGCCTATTAACCCCAAAACACAAGTTTCTATCTTTCTATAGAAAATTCAAGAAGACTCTCCCGCAACAACAGAAATCTCTCCTCTATCGAGGCCGGCCACCAAGCCAACCAGGTGGTATACACGCCTAACCGGACGTACAATTCTACTCAAGAATACTACACAAGTTCATCGCAATACACCCTATGTAAATACAGTCACTTCTTTATTCTTCAGCTTAAGTCAAAAGACATTGCCGAATACTAAGTAGTTCCATATATAGCATACTTCAACCAAACATGTAATTTCTAATTACAATAGAGGACAAGATAATTACCTCGATAAGCCCAAAATTATCCGAGTTTAACGTCGCTCCCGAGCAAGGTTTAGCTCCACCCGCGCCCAAACCACTCCAAACAACCCTTAGAAGTTCTAACCAACTTCTACTCACATACTTCAACCAACTATGAAGATTTCCTTAGGTTTCTGGCTTGAGACTAAAAGGACAAAAGGTAGTATTTCCTGACTCTACGAAAGAGGTATCTTCGAATACTACAAGGTACAAGGCTAAGGTATTTTGGGAATTATAACAATACTAGGGAGTATTTCTATACCACAACAAGGGTATTATACGAAAACAACTAGCAGTGGTACCCCACGCTAGACCTCACAAGTGGAGTGAGACCTCACCCGCCAAAGGCCACTTACAAGGGGAGAGGAGCTCTGGACGAGAGTCAACAAGAGGAGGGAGGATTCAAGACTTGGAAACATTTGTGGACGAATGAAGTCTTCACAAAGGAGGTATTTATAAGAAACCCAACGCCAACCAACGGCCAAGATCAAGCCACGTGCAAGGCAAGTGTAAGGCCTTGATCAAGCCAAGTGCACCCTAACCCCTACTCCACAAAACACGGCACAAGACAAGCCACAAAACAAGGCCAAAACAAGGCACAAAACAAGGAACCAATAGGCCAAAAACGCGAGCCACAAAGACAATCCAATTCGTGAACTAATCGCCCACTGACGCCCACAAGTTTCCAATGCGAGGTGACACATGTCACCCTCCCGCTGGTCCAAAATGTTTCGCCTCTAAAAATCCGCAAAATTAAAAAGGACATAGCCGGAATTTTCCCTACGAAAGTCGTGGAAACGCTTCGCCTGAAAAACGACTTAATGCACTTCAGCGCTCAAACGTAACTTCTCGCCAAGCCACTCTAGGCGGGGTGACACGTGTCACCCTCCTATCGGCCCTCAAAAACGCTCTTCAAAAAAATATCCACAATGGCCAAAATCTCAAAACAAAGTGGCCTCACAAAATCAGAAATTTCTCCCGTGGGCCCCACGTGACCATTTCCAAAATAAAATTCCATAATTCTAATATAATCTATGAAGTCCAATACCAAACTGGGAATCCACCCCATTAACGAACCTTTTTCTTCACAAACGACCGGAAACTTTTCCGCCGAAAACTCACATCTTTCTTTCTTTTCAAAATTTTTGACGCCGCACGCACGCCCTCACATACATACCCCGCAACTACGGGTATAATAAAGTTATTATATCATAGAATGCCGCAGAGGAAGGTATTCCACGCATGAACGATGCGGGCGCGAGACCCATAGTTATATTCGAGCGACGACTCGGTGGCGCGAGTCCCCGACTTACATGATCGCTATTTATGGTGAATCGTAGTTTGGTTATCATACATGTCTCCCGCTTATATAGACTACTATGATTTCATTTACGATTTTTCGCCATATACTGCACTGCCAGATCGACTCCTTCGGGCCGCTCACGCCGCAGTAGAGTTACATCGATCACGATCCTCACTCTTAGGATCACAGTCAGTTGGAAGCTCCGCTTCTCGAGGCTTATCTTGCATGTTACCCTCGAGTTGTAGGTTCTGTGCATTCTGGGGTATGGGCCCCGTCCCGCCATGTTGTATAAAAACTCTTAGAGGTCCAGTAGTAATCACAAGGTGGTTTGTAAAAAGGATTAAACTGCTCGGCTTGAAAGATTTGTATATATATATTTTATCGAAGGTAACCGCTTGGTTGCCCTGCTTTATTATCTTATCTCTTGTTTCATGTTTAAAGTTTTATTTCCGCTGATTTTCTCTCATTGTATCACTAGTGGTGCTCGGTAGGCACTACCACAGTCCTGGATCGGGTCGCGATGGGCCATAGATATTTACGGAGTAGATGGATAAGGTTCTACTTGCCCAAATCTCCACCATCCACTTGCCCTCCACTTGCCTTAATCTCGACCATCATGGTCCTATAAATACCCCTAAGTTGGAAGAATTCATCATCCACAAATACTTTTCCAAGTCTCAAAACTCCCTTCTCCTCATGAGCTTCTCGTCCAAAGCTCTTTCCCCTCTGAGTGAGCTAGCCGAAACCCCTTGGTAGAAAATACTTCCAAGTATTGTTACATTATTCCAAAATACCTTAGCCTTATACCATTGTAGTATTCCAAAGTCCTCTATACTAAAAGCCCGTAAATACTATCTTATATCCATTAGTCACTAAACGAAACCCCAGTGAGAAACTTCATAGTTGGTTGAAGTAGTAAGTCAGGTGTAGAAACTTCTAAGGGTTTCTTGGAGCGGATTGAGCGCATAGACAGAGCTAAACCTTGTTCAGATTGACTTTTAAACTTGGATAATTTTGGGCTTATCGAGGTAAATATCTTGTCCTTCTATCAGAATTGGAGATTACATACGTAGTAACATATAATCGAGTATAAGATAACTGTAAGGATGGTATAAAAGAAGAGAATTGAATCAGATTTACAATCAAGTATATTAAAGAAGAGAATTGAATCAGATTTACATAGGATCAGATTTACAAAGAGACTTGAGTAGCTTGACTGCAGGGAAGTGCGCCCAATTTTCCGTAGAATAGAGAACCATCCGCTAGAACTTTACGCAGAGTAGTCTAGACGCTGATAGACGATTTGACTATTATAGTTGATACTCACGACATATTCGACTTGGCAGTGGATTTCGCCATGAGGTATGTGATTCTTCCTATCCTCGAGCATGATATTTTAAATATATATATAGTACTAGACGACGTGTTAATCGAATACGGTTTTACTTCGACGCCTTTTGACTCGAGTCTAATAATAAGAATCTTGAAGTATTTCAAAAGAATTATGAATCATTTTTGAAAGAAGAGTAATACTTGGTTTTTAAACAAAACTTAAGAGTTATACTAGCTTTACGGGAAGTTAGGTATAACGACTTAAGAAGGATAAAAGGAATGGTTTACTTATGTATTTATAAAAGACTTGTATTGATTTCCGGAAGGTATAGTAAGATGGTTTGTCGAGTAGACATACTATGATGCTATGTGTTAGTATCTTGTAACGCTTGTGTAAAGAGGTTATTCTTATGCTTATGTTGTTTAACGATAAGCCGCTATGTTAGTATTGTATCACTCACCTCGACATGATATACCGGGGTTAAGTCGCTCGACGCGAGGTACACCTCATGCGTCAGGTGGTGACTATGATTCGAGAATACCTCACGCGGTCCAGTGGACCCATGCGAGCTACGAGAGTTCCGTGATAGTGCGCGGATTACCTCACGCGGTCTACGTGGCTACGCGACTACGAGAGTCCATGACAATGCCGAGGAGTAGCTACCTCGACGCGCCTCAGGTGGCCGCATGGATCATGAGTCCGTGATTAGGCACGCATAATGATACTATGGGCGATCGCCTTGCTTCGATCATTCGCACTTAGAAAAGACATGTTACGCTTACCTATTATTGCTCTTATTTGTGATGTGGCACTATGTACTACATTGATTGTTTCAAACATATTTGTAAAATTGGTTTTAAAATGATATGATTTCATTTAAGTACTTTACGCTTCACATATTTGGTACCGTTGTAATCGACTTTCTGGGCCGCGCTCACGCCGCAGGTGGAAAGGTGTGCTAGATCCGCATCCTTAGGATCTTTACTTCTGTCGTGAGCTCCATCTTCTCCGAGGCTCGACTTTGGGTATGATCTCCCGTTGTTGTAGATAGTTTTGTACATTCAGGTATGGCGGCCCCGTCCCGCCATAGTTGTTTACTTCTGAGGTCTGTAGTCCTATTGTACATACTGGGATGTAATCGCTGACTTGGTTTATATATATATGCCTAAAGGCTTACTTTTTCTCGATAAACTGTGGTCTCATTTTACCTTTGATACATGTCTTGTTTTTATATTCTCACATTACTGATGTATGACTACTGGGTGCCCTGTAAGGCACTACCACTGTCCCGAACGGGTCGTGACAAAAGTGGTATCAGAGCGCTTAATCCTGAAAGTGTCTACTGCATCATATCTAGTAGAGTCTGATTATCTGTTGTGCACCACACCAATAATCGTGAGGCTATAGGATATTTAGGATTGGTTTCATTCTTCTCACTCGAGATCGCGCTCAGAGTCGTGGTTATGTCGACCTCTAACGATTTCCATTCTTTAACGCTTATGCCTCCGCCGCAAGGCAACCCGCCCGTAAGGGCAAGGCAACCGAGAGAGCTGCTAGTAGTACACAGAGGGTCACGAGGTCCCAGGCCCAGTCTATACCCGAGGCGATACCTTAGACGGCGAGTTCCACGACGCCGCCGGCCCCAACAGGGTTTAGAGCCGCAGCAGGTCGGGATGAGACCACAAGACTGCACCTCCACCCCACACCGGAGCAGATTAGATGGGTTACAGAGAGATGGTCGCCATCGCCGTGATCGTGGCCGCACACGAGGATAGGCCGACGCAGCAGCCCAGCCCAAAGAAGATCATGGTTCACCCGAGATCGGACGCTGAGGCTACGGATTTTCCGAGTCAGAGCCCGCCAGAGTTCTACGTCGAGGCCCGAGGATGACCCGCAGGAGTTCATTCGCCGCCATGCAGGATCATGCGAGTGATCAAGGCTTTAGAGACCGATTCCGATTTTCTTCAGACGGCCGCGTGATACCGCAATGATTGGTTTGATTCGCGAGCTATCCCGGGAGAGCATGCACTTCCGGCAGAAGATGGGATGAGTTCTCGAGGCTTTTCTCGCCACTTCTTGCCTCCGCAGATGAGAAGCGGCACGCCGACAAGTTTTGACGCCGAGACAGAGGCGCACGCCAGTGAGTACAACGCTGAAGTTCGACCTGTCGCAGATGTCCCGCATTAGTAGTGGATATGGAGGACCGAGTGCACCGCCACGCCACCGGCTAGACGATTATTTGGCGTAGTCTTGCTCGTAGCTCGCACCGCACGGACATTGCCCGCATTCGTGCTCACGCACTGACGCGGCGAGCGTAGAGGCCGAGGGGTCGACAGATATCGCCAGGCAGGCTAGACGGCAGGTCTTTGGTAGCTCTGAGTGGACGCCAAAGAATAGCCTAGATTTGCACCACACACCACTCGTGAGCACTTCTACACCGTATTCGAGGGCAGCACTAGTGGCCCCGTGACTTCTGACGCCCAGTAGCAGAGGCTAACCAATCAGACCACCCTCGCAGGTGGCCGATGCAGATCCCATTACGGAATTGTGGTACCGCCCGAGTTTGTTTCGGCCAGGCCAACAGGTCACTTTGCAGAGCCCGTCCACTCGCGGCGCGCAGAGGGTGGGTCACCACAGTGGTCTTTCGCCGGTCTTCTTCATCTCCTACGCTTACTCGCCTGAGGGCGTGGTACTCAGAGGCCGCAGGTCGCGGCAGCAGGTCGTGGCGCGGTCCTGGGCCTAGTGGTCCTCGACCGCATTTATGCCTTGTCCACCGGGCAGACTGTGAGGCGCCGCCGATGTCGCCACTGTGTACTTTATCGCCGTCAGATGTATGCCTTGATAGATCCGGTTCTACTGGCCCCATATATCTCCCTTATCGCTAGTAGGATAGTGGATAGAGCTCGTGTCCATAGACCCTTTGAGGTAGCTACGCCAGCTGGGTGATCTTGGTAGCTCTACGGTATATGTGGCTTGCCCAAAGGATTTATGCACTGCCGCACTTAGCCGACTTGATAGAGTCGACATGACCGATTTTGATGTGATCACGGGTACGGATTGGTTAGCTTCTTACGCCAGGTAGATCGCAGGAGAGAGTGGTACGGTTCCAGCTTCGGGAGCCATATCGAGCGAGGGAACATCGTGTCACCGGTGGGTAGGTTTATTTCCTACCTCAAGGTCGCAAGACGGTGCAGGCGGTATATCTACCATCTCATTCGGTGTTTGATATCGAGGTCGCAGACCAGATTTTCGCCGGCCCAAAGAGTCGAGAGTTCCCGACGTGTTTCCGCACGACCTTCCCGCATCCTCCCGAGAGGAGATAGAGTTTTGTATCGACAAGCCGACACTGGCCTATTTCCATTCCGCCATACGTAACGGAACCCCGAGTTGAGAGAGTCAAGGACCGCTTGAGAGATTTGGCCGGAGAAGCGGCTTCATCAGCCTAGTGTTTCTCCTCGGGAGCGCCAGATTGTTCGCGAAGAAGGACGACGCCGCGCACGTGTATTGATTACAGTGCAACAACAAGGTGACCATTAAGAATGTATACCCCTTCCTGTGATTGATGATTTATTCGACCAGCTATGTGGTGCGTAGATGTTTTCCAAGATTGACCGCGATCGGCTATCATCAAAGTAGTTAGAGAGGCTGATATCCCTAGGATCGCATTCCGACCCAGACGGCACTATGAGTTCGTGGTCATGTCTTTCGTTTGACCAATGCCCGCGGTATTTATGGATTTGATGAACCGAGTGTTCAAGCCATTTTTGGATACGCTTGTGATAGTGTTCATTGATGACATCTTAGTTTATTCTCGCCAGAGCAGAGTACGCAGAGCATTCGGCGATCTGGCCGAGAGTTCTCCAGATCTGCAGCAGTACGCCAAGTTTTCCAAATGTGAGTTTTGGTTAACTTCGCGGCTTTTCTTGGGCACATTGTCGGGCCGATGGTATTCGTGGATACGCCAAGATCGAGGCAACAGACTTGGCCTAGACCTACTACACCGGCAGAGGTGCGCAGCTCGGGCCTCGCAGTTATTATCGCGATTCGTGGAGAAGTTTGCTTCTATCTCGCCCCATTGACTAGGCTAACTCGTGGCATAAGTTTCAGTGGACCGATGCTTGTGAGCGTGGTTTCCGCCATCGGAGAGACCGACGATCGCCTCGCTTTTACTCTTCCGCAGGTCCGCACGGCCATGTCGTATTATGACGTGTCGTGCATCGGCCGATGTGTTGACGCAGCAGGCAAGGTTATAGCGCATACATCCCGACAAGCTTGAAGAAACATGAGAGGAACTACCCCACCCATGATTTGGAGTCGCGCGATTCACGCCAAGATCCGAGGCACTATTTGTACGGGTTCATGTGGATATTTATACGCACTACAAGAGCCTCCAAGATATCTTCACCGTATGAGTCGAACTTACGGCTGCAGACGGTGGTTAGAGTTACTTAAGGATTACGGCGTCGATATCCCGTACTCACCCGGGAAGGCCAATGTTGGCGTACGCCCTTAGTCGTAGGTCACGGGTAGCCTATCGATGCAGCCAGATGAGGGGTACGGTTCGCGATTTACATCGCTTAGCGAGCCTCGAGTCCGATTGATTGATTCTCGATAGCAGCTGGGTTTGAGTTCGAGAGGTTGCCGAGTCTTCCATCGCCGGCGAGGCAAGAGGCAACATTGAGGATCCGATTTTGACGCTGCACCGCGATACGCCTCTTCGCAGGGAAGGGTCCTCGAGGTAGCACCACGGGTGCTAAGGTTCGAGGGCGTTGTGTGTTCCGGATATCGCAAGACTTCGGCAGCAGGTTCTAGGGAAGCACACAAGACGTTACTCTATCCATCCGGTCGACCAAGATGTACCACGACCTCGATCCGTGTATTGCGGGACGGCTCAAGAGGACGCTGCAGTAGCTCAGGCTCGCCCGCGGTTGTCGCAGTGAAGGCAGAGCACCGCAGGCCCGTGGTTTGTTGCGCATTTACAGAGATGCCGACCGAAGTGGGAGGTGATCAACATGGACTTTATCATAGATTACCTCGCACTCGTATGAAGCATGATTCTATCCGGTTATCGCCGACAGTCGACGAAATCAGCCCACTTTCTTCCCGCCGTGACGACTTTTTCGGCCGAGGATTACGTCGACTTTACATCCGAGAGATCGCCGATCGCATGGGTCCCTATTTCTATCATATCGCATGCAGGAGCCCGCTTACGCTAACTTCGGAGGTCCTTCCGTATGGATTAGGGACGCAGTGAACTCCGAGCATCGCATTCCATCCTCGCATGCACGGACAGCAGAGCGCATCATCCGCACTCGAGGATATGTCATGAGCCCGTGTTATTGACTTCGTGGGTAGCCGGAAGGATCATTTGCCTCTAGTTGAGCTCATGATAATAATAGCTACCACCCAAAGATTCGACGACGCCTTACGAGGCCTTGTATGAGGAAGTGCAGATCGCCGATAGATGGTTTGATGTAGGCGAGGTGCATTTAGTGGGATCAGACCTGGTTCAATAGGCAGTGGATAAGGTATAACTTATCCAGAGCGTTACATCGACACCGTAGTCGATGTAAGTCATACGCAGATCATCGCCGCCGTGATCCGGAGTTCGAGGTTGATGATTGGGTTTTCTCAAGGTGTCACCCACGAAGGGTGTGATGAGATTCGGAAGAAAGGGAAACTCACCAAGGTACATCGGGTCGACGCATTGTCCGCAGGTAGGCAAGGTTGCCTATGTTGGATCTGCCGTCCGATCTCGAGGCAAAGGCATCCGGTTTTTCATGTTTATGCCGGCGAGATGTATCGGATCCATCTAGGTGCACCCGATTGACGATGTCCGTGTGATCGAGGGTTATCGTATGAGGAGATTCCCATAGCGATAATCGATCGCCGTTAGGCGCTCATGACAAAGGACGTGGCTTCCACAAAGTCTTGTATGAACGAGCTCGTGGAGGAGATGACGCGGAAGTCGAGGAGGACATGAGGCGTATATCTCACCTATTCCCACACCTCCGTGTAACTCACTTTCCTACTTGTAAATTTTCATTGAGATATTTGCTTAAGTGTTGTATCAGGCCATGTGTGGCATTTGCAAACCGCTTAAGCATGAGGAACTTTATCATTATATGTTCAGGGAAGGAACATTCGGGACGAATGTTTCTAAGAGGGGAGAATGTTATACTCAGATTTCCAGAGTATGTACGCGAGGGCGACGCATAAAAAGTTTAAGCCTTAAGTTAGGCTAGGGACTAAAATTGTGCACAACCCCGAAAAGAATTGTTTTCCGACTAAAAGTTTTCCAAACTCATATGGGAAAATTACAATATGACATTTATTATTTTTATGATTTTTCCGAGAGATGAAATATTTTGATTCAACGAGGGCTTACACTTGTCACCTCAAGTGGACGACAACAATGGGCAATTGTTGGCACGCTTGTTTGATGGAAAATGCCTTAAACACTTGGTCAATGTTTGCTAGATATTTACGGAGTAGATGGATAAGGTTCCACTTGCCCAAATCTCCACCATCCACTTGCCCACCACTTGCCTTAATCTTGACCATCGTGGTCCTATAAATACCCCCTAAGTTGGAAGAATTCTTCATCCACAAATACTTTTCCAAGTCTCAAAACTCCTTCTCCTCGTGAGCTTCTCGTCCAAAGCTCTTTCCCTCTGAGTGAGCTAGCCAACACCCCCGGTAGAAAATACTCTCCAAGTATTGTTACTATTCCAAAATACCTTAGCCTTATACCATTGTAGTAATCCAAAGTCCTCTATACTAAAAGCCCGTAAATACTATCTTATATCCATTAGTCACTAAACGAAACCTCAGGAGAAACTTCATAGTTGGTCAGTAAGTAGAAGTCAGGTAGAAACTTCTAAGGGTTTCTTGGAGCGGATTGAGCGCATGTGACAGAGCTAAACCTTGTTCAGATCGACTTTTAAAATTGGATAATTTTGGGCTTATCGAGGTAAATATCTTATCCTTTATTGTAATTGAGATTACATAATCGTAGTAACATAGAATCGAGTATAAGATAACTGTAAGGATGGTATAAAAGAAGAGAATTGAACCAGAATTACAATCAAGGATATTAAAGAAGAGAATTGAACTCATTTACATAGTGATCAGATTTACAGAGACTCGAGTAGCTTGACTGCAGTGGAAGTGTCGCCAATTTTCTCAGAATAGAGAACCATCCGCTTAGAACTTTACGCAGAGTAGTCTAGACGCTGATAGACGATTTGAATATTATAGTTGATACTCGCGCGACATATTCGACTTGGCAGTGGATTTCGCCGGAGGTACGTGATTCTTCCTATCCTCTCGAGCATGATATTTTAAATATATATATAGTACTAGACGACGTGTGTTAACCGAACATGGTTTTACTTGACGCCTTTTGACTCGAGTCTAATAATAAGAATCTTCAAGTATTTCAAAAGAATTATGAATCATTTTTGGTTAAGAGTAATACTTGGTTTTTAAACAAAAGCTTAAGAGTTATACTAGCTTTATGGAAGTTAGGTATAACGACTTAAGAAGGATAAAAGGAATGGTTTACTTATGTGTTTATAAAAGACTTGTATTGATTTCCGGAAGGTATAGTAAGATAGTTTGTCGAGTAGGCATACTATGATGCTATGTGTGTTAGTATCTTGTAACGCTTGGTAAAGAGGTTATTCTTACGGTGCTTATGTTGTTTAACGATAAGTCGTTATGTTAGTATTGTATCACCACCTCTTGACATAATATACCGGGGTTGCCGCTCGACGCGAGGTACACCTCACGCGGTCCGGTGACTATGATTCGAGAATACCTCACGCGTCCGTGGACCTATGCAGAGCTACGCAGAGTTCCGTGATAGGTGCGGGATTACCTCACGCGTCCATGTGGCTACGCGACCACGAGTCCATGACAATGCCGGCGAGTAGCTACCGGCGCGGAATACCTCACGCGCCTAGTGGCCTACGCGATCATGGAGTCCGTGATTAGGTACGCATAATGATACTACGGGCGATCGCCTCGCTTCGATCATTCGCAGCCTAAAAAGACCTGCATAGCTTACCTATTATTGCTCTTGCTTGTGATGTGGCACTATGTGCTTACATCGATTGTTTCAAACATATTTGTAAAATTGGTTTTAAAATGATATGATTTCATTTAAGTACTTTACGCTTTACATACTGTAATTGTAGATCGACCTTTCGGGCCGCTCACGCCGCAGGTGAAAGGTGCTAGATCCGCATCCTCAGGATCTTTACTTCTGTCGTGAGCTCTATCTTCTCCGAGGCTCGACTTTGGGTATGATATCCTCGTTGTCAGAGATAGTTTTGTACATTCAGTGGTATGGCGGGCCCTGTCCCGCCATAGTTGTTTACTTCCTTAGAGGCCTGTAGTCCTATTGTACAGTTGGGATGTAACTGCCAGACTTGGTTTATATATATATGCCGAAAGACGACTTTTTCTCAGATAAATTGTGTCTCATTTTACCTTTGATACATGTCTTGTTTTTATATTCCACCGATTACTCTGATGTATGACTACTGGCGCCGAGTAAGGCACTACCAAGTGGCCCCGGAACGGGTCGTGACATAAACTTATGACGTAATTACAGTATTTTCAAGTTTTACATACTTAGTACATATCAGGTATCGACCCTTCCTGGGCCGCTCCTACGCCGCAGTAGTGGTAAGTACGGTGGATCCTCATTCTAGGATCACTTATCGACGCCAAGCTCCATTTCTCCCGAGGCTTGTCTTTTGGTACGCTTTTTCCCCGATGTTGTAGATTTATGTACATTCAGGTACGGCGGCCCCGCCCGCCACCGTTGTTATTCCTGCAGGTCCGTAGTCACATGTTGTGGCTCAATGTAAGCACCGAGTTGCCAGCTTTGATTTTGATTATGCATATTCTTACTGGGCGCGCCTTATCGGCCAGCTCGTGATATTTTGTCTAAACATGTTGTATGTTGTGTATGTTCACCGCTATTCTCTCGACGATATCAACAGGTGCCTGTGTAGGCACTGCCGCGCCCCGAGGTCGGGTCGTGACAAAAGTGGTATCGAGCGCTAGTCTCTGAAAGTGTCTATGTAATCGTGTCTAGTAGAGTCTTGATTATCTGCTGTGGTACCACATCTATAATCGTGAGGTCATGGACATTTAGGATTGGTTTCCATTCTTCTCTCTCGAGATCGCAAGAGAGCCTTATTAGGTTGAATCCTCTCCGACCTATTCTTATGAAATGCTTATGCCCATGGAAGGCACTCACGACCTGAGGAAAGGCGCAGCAGGAGTCGCTAGCGGCACTGTAGGGTTACACTGACCAGTGCACGCACTATGCCCGAGGTAGAGGCTGGTCGGCGAGTTCAGCCACGCCTGTCAGACAGATGAGCCGAGAGCGGCAGAGCTCCAGAGGTTCCGCACTGTGAGCCTCCACCCCACACCGTGAGCCGAGCATAGAGAGTACGGGGAGCAGATCCTGCTATTGACCAGCATAGTAGCAGTGGCAACACGATGTATGGTGCAGCCTAACCCAGAGCCGAAGGCTTATGGATTCGGATTTTCCGGTTGCCATCCGCCCGAAGTTTTATGGTTCGAGGTCCGGCGAGGATCCGCAGGAGTTCATTCGGCAGCCTACAATGACTATGCGGGTTCTTAGGGCTTCAGATACAGAGGTTCGTTATGCTAGCCTCTTACCGTTACGCGATATCGCTGAACTGGTTTGAGCCGCTGAGTCGCCGAGAGGCGAGAATGCTCTTCCACTGCTTGGGGAGGAGTTCCTGCAGGCCTTCATGGATCACTTTTTGCCTCCCGAGACGAAGAGAGCCTGCAGATAGATTCTTGACCTCGAGGCGTAACGAGGACTATAAGCGAGTACACTGAGTTCGACTCTGGCCGCATGCTCACACTATTGTACCGATACGGGCGGATAGAGTTCATCGTTATACGACGGGCTAGACCGCCATATGATTATCGTGATGTCAGGGGTGGCTCTTCACCGCATGGACATTGCCAGATGCAGCGTATGCAGGGATAGAGGATAGAGAGACGGAGGATCGATCGACCACGCCAAACAAGAGGCCGTGACGCAGGTCTCGTGGCGCTGAGGCGACAACCTCAAGCAGCAGACTAGGTCCACATTCCAACCAAAGACAGAGTGCTCCTTCACCGCTTTCTCGCGAGGTCCGATCACCAGTCATTCAGAGCAGGTCGTGGCTCCGTGACTTCGGGTTTCTGCGAGGCGTAAACCGCCACCGATCGAGACCACCCACATCTCGCAGTGCTCGACGCGTAGGTCTCACCAGACGAGTGTCGCACGGCCCCGGAGCTTGTTACTTTGTGATGCAGGCCATTCGAGGAGAGATTGTCCGCTCAGAGGCGGTATGGTGGTACGGCAGCCGATATTATCGCTTGCCGGGTCTTCTCTCCTTCGCGGTTACGCGCCGAGGCGTGGTATCACGATCGCAGCCGCGTAGAGGTCGTGGTGGTGGTTCCAGCTTATAGCGTCCACGTAACCGCATATATTCATTAGCCACCGCCAGATCGTGAGGCTTCCGACGCCATCACAGTACATTATTGATTTCACGTCAGAACGCTTATGCTTTGATAGATCCGTGTTCTACCTTGTCCTACGTGTCCCCTCTTATCATGGGTAGAATCGGATAGAGCCGGTCGACAGAGCCTTTTGAGGTAGCTACGCCAAATGGGTGATTCTGTTAGCCGAGCGGTGTATAGAGGTTGTCCTGTTTATTTACACCGCCGACCGCAGACTTGATAGAGTCGAGATGATAGATTTTGATGTCATTACGGTAATGGATCGATTGGCTTCGTTATGCCAACATTGATCGTAGGGACAGTTGGTTCGTTCCAGCTCGGCGAGCCGCTTATCGAGTGGAAGGGCAACACAATACGCCGAGGGTAGGTTTATTTCTACCTCGCGGCAGGAAGATGGTGCGTAGCGGTACATTTATCATCCGTTCGCATTTGATACAGAGGCCGAGGTGCCGCTTCTACCAAATGCGTTGGTTAGAGTTTCCGCACGTGTTCCTGCACGATCTTCGTATCCTCGAGAGGAGATCGAGTTTTGTATTGACACGCCGCGCACACTCGACCTATTTCCATTCCGCCATACAGACGGCACCCGCCGAGTTGAGGAGTCAAGGACCACCAAAGATTTGCCGGAGAAAGGCTTTATCGCCTAGCGTATCTCCCCGGGAGCGCCGGTTTTGTTTGTGAAGAAGAAGGACGGACGCCAGATGCGTGTTGATTACAAACTTTAATAAGGTAACCATCAAGAATAAAAATTCTCCCGTGATTGATGATTTGTTTGACCAACAGGTGCGAGGTGTTTTCCAAGATAGACTCGCGTCCGGTTATCATCAAAGTAGTTCGAGAGGCAGATATCCCAAAGATCGCATTCATGACCCGCATGGGCACTATGAGTTCGTGGTTATGTCTTTCTGTTAGACCAACGCCCAATGTATTTATGGATTTGATGAACCGTGTTCAAGCCATTTTTGGATACATTTGTGATAGTATTCATTGATGACATCCCGTGTATTCGCGACAGAGCAGAGCATGCAGATCACTTGAGGATCAGATTGGGACCTCCGAGCCGGCGCTTATTCGCCAAGTTCTCCAAGCGTGAGTTTTGGCCGCCTCAAAGGCATTCCCGGGGCACATTATCGGGCTGATGGTGTTCGAGTGGATACGACAAAGATTGAGGCGCAAGTCTCGCCGAGACCTACTACCTCGCTACACCCCGTATTTTTCCAGAGTATGTACGCGAGGACGCACGACGCTTGACAAGCCCTATTTAGGTTAAGGATGAAATCAGAACTTTCGACTAAAAGATTCCGAACTCATGAAGGAAATTCTACGGCTTTTTAATATTTTAACCGACACGAGTTTTCCGAGAGACGAAATATTTTGGACCAATCGAGGGTGACATGTGTCTTCATCCACTCCACATTTTCTAAGTCTCAAAATCCTTCCCTTCGAGTAAGTCTCGCCCAAGTTTCCTCTTGAGAAGAGCTTGTTATACCCCTTATTTTCAAAGTATGTACGTGAGGACGTACGTAGAAAATTTGAGCCTTAAGTTAGGCAAGTTTCGAAATTTGTACACAACACCCGACAGAGTCGTTCGACGAAACGCTTCATTAGCTTTTGGGAAAATTCCGCCATGTCATTTATAATTTTTGCGGATTTTTCCGAGAGACGAATATTTTGGGATCAACGGGAGGGTGACAAGTGTCACCTCACATCGAAGGCTTGACGGCAACCATGGCTTGACTTGGACGATTTGGACCACTTTAGTCGCAGGATATTTTGCGCAAGTCGCGTGTACGGATAAGGTCCATACGGTTGAAATCTAGCCCTACACTTGCTATGCACTGCAAGATTCGCCATTGGTTGGCCATGGCTTGACCTATAAATACCGCTATACCCCGTAGTTCCCGGTATGTATGCGAGGACGACGACGAATACGCGTAAAAGATCGGAGCGAAGAAAGAGCGATTTCTCCACTAAAAGTTTCCTTTGTGAAGGAAAAGGTTCGTTAACGGGAATTGATTCCCAGATTTGGTATTCTGACTTCCCGAATATTAGAGAATTATGGAATTTTATTTTGAAATGGTCACGTGGCCCACTGAGAAATTTACTGGCTATGGGGCCCACTTTGTTTTCTAGATTTTGGCCATCAGGATATTTTCGAAGATGTTTTATTTTGGGCCAGGAGGGTGACACGTGTCACCCCGCCAGGTGGCTCGCCGAATGGCATTTGTGCACAACACCCTGCCAGAGTCGCCGACTAAACGCTCTACCTAACTTCATGGGCGGTAAATTACGCTATGTCATTTAGTATTTTTATGGATTTTTCCGAGAGATGAAACGCTTGACCAACGAGAGGCAACACTTGGCACCCTCTCGTCAGCGGACTCAAGGGGCGTTAGGCCGATCGACGAGCAAGTCTTGGCCGATATTTGCGTAGATATTTCGCGAGGGTTTTAACGAGTAGGACTCAGGGCACTGGGCATATCTTGGTCTTACACTTGCTATACACTTGGCTAGATCTTCGCCATTGGTTGGCTTTGGCTTGTGCTATAAATACCCTCTCCTTTGATGAACTTCTTCATCCTAAATATTTCCTAAGTGTTGTAATCCTCCCCTCCCTTCCTTACGGTTCTCGCCCCTCCCCTCAGGCCGAGAGCACCCCCTCTGTGGGTGCTAGCCGAGAGTGTACCCCTAGCCTAGTTGTTGTATAATACCCCTTGGTGGTGTAGAAATACTCTCTAAAGTATTGTTATAATGCCCACATTACCTTAGCCAGATACCTTGTAGTATTCTAAGGTTATACCTATACGAAAAGCCCTAAATACTATTATACTTCCCACAATACAAAACCGAAACCCTAGGAAAATCTCCATAGTCCGTTGGAGTATTGTGTGTTGGTTAGAACTTCTAAGGGTGGTTTAGAGCTGGTTGGAGCGCTGAGTCGAGCTAAACGATTGCCCAGATCGACTTTATACTTGGATAATTACGGGCTTATCGAGGTAAATATCTTGTCCTCTATTGTAATTGAAATTACATGTTGTTAGAATATATAGTTAAAGTATACTATATATAGAATCAACGTGGTTAGTTGGCAATGTCTTTTGACTTAAGCTCAAGAATCGAATCGAATCAGACATACAAGAGACTCAGGTAGAAGATCGCGGAGTAGAATTGTACCCGCTCGTTAGATGTATAACCCCGGTTGGCTTGGTAGCCGCCCTGCTAGAGTGAGATTTACGCCGCCATGTGGAGGTGCCGCAATTTTCTCAGAATGTTCTACTAGAAGATCTTAATGTTAATGTCACCAGTGGCCTTATAGGTCAAGTACTACGTGTGGCGCGCTCTACTTGGCTTTAGGAGAGCCGACAATGGGAGTATTGAGCGCTTGCTATTAGTCGATACTCGCGAGAGGTATGCGAACCTCTTCCTATCTCTTCTAGCATGATATGTGTGAACTATGTAGTACGAGACGCATATGTACTAAATGTATTTGATTAGTGTAAACATAAAGTGTTATAACGCTTTATGGGAAGTTGGTTATAACGGCTTTACGTTGGTAAGAAAATACACGTGGTTTTTAAAAGGTAAATCGATTTGAACTATAACCAAGCTTGTTATGTGTTAATAAAGAACTTCAAGTATTTCAAAAGAGTTTTGAATCATTTTGAGAGAAGTTAAGTAATACTTGATTTGTTTTGAAAACTTAAGAGTTATACTAGCTTTATGGAAAGTTAGGTATAACGCCTTAAGAATGTTTTATCGATTTTGGAAATCGTAACGTATCGACAAACCACCGCAAATGCTAATAAAAGGAAATGTTTTGACAGATTAAGTATTATTAAAACTAAGAGAAACTTCCATCCGCATGTGCTAAGATGAGACAAAATGATATTTCCTAGATCATGGTCACGTAATAAGATTGTTGTAAACAAGAATATCCTACTCACATATAAGACTTATGTTTCGATAGTTTAAAAGAGAATTATATTCTTAAATGAATAAGACTATGAACTACTTAAACCTTTCTAAATAAGAAACATGAACATTTGAAATTAGGCAAACTCGGACGCTTGGGAAATAATGTCATTACATTGAGTTTTACAAAGAGAAGTGTTTTGATTTACTTCAAAAGATAATCACTATATTTTCATATACTACTGTATCAGGTGACTTTTGTGAAAGTAACGATCTTTTAAAGAGTTAATGATGAAGTACTTTGGGGGATAAAACCCAACTTGTTAGCATATAGTAGAAAGCACCGTGTGTATAACTTGATTGTGTTGGTTTGTGATAGCCTTGTAATACCTTCTGTTGATTTGATAAGTAAACATGCTAGACGCTACGGTGTTAGTATCTCGTGATGTTTGTGTAAAGGGGTTTTTCCTTTGTCAGGCTTACGTTGTTTAACGATAAGTCGTTATGATAGTATTTGTTATACCCCGCATTTTTCGTAGTATGTACGCATGGACGACGCATTTAAATTTGAGCCTTAAGTTAGGCATCGATTCGATTTGGCACAAGTGCCGACAGAGTCGCTTTCGACTAAACGCTTCCACCTTCGTAGGGAATTTCCGCTATGTCATTTTTATTTTTTATGCGGATTTTTCCGAGAGACTAAACATTTTGATCAACGAGGGTGATATGTGTCACCTCACATTGGAAGCAAATGGAAGGTTGGACGATTTGGCGCCCAAGAGGCCTCGGTTGGCCTCGCCGATCGCTCCCCATGTGCCTAGTTTTGTGGCTTGTTTTGTGGAGTGTTTTGTGGAGTGTTTTTGGGTGCACTTGGCTTGATCTCGCCTTACACTTGCCTTGCACTTACAAATTCGCCATTGGTTGGCCTTTGGGTTTGCTATAAATACCCCTTAGTTGATGAACTTTCTTCATCCAAAAATCATTTCCAAGTCTTGAAATCTCTCCTCAGGTTGAAATTGGCCCAAGCCCTCCCCTTTTGTGAGCTTCGCCGAGAGGTCTCCTCCCCTCGCGTGAGGTCTAGCTGGGTACCCCTAGCCTAGTTGTTTCAGATAATACATCCCCTCATGGTATTGAAATACTCCTCCAAGTATTGTTATAATGCCCAAAATACCTTAGCCTTTTACCTTGTAGTATTCCAAAGTTACCTCTATACGTAGAGTCCTAAATACTACCTTTGTCCCTTTAGTCTCAAACCGAAACCCTAAGAAAATCTTCATCGATTGTCAAGATTTAAGCAGGTTGGTTAGAACTTCTAAGGGTTGTTCGAGCGCGGAGCACCTGAGTCGAGCTAAACGCTGCAAGGATCGACATTTAACTTGGATAATTATGGGCTTATCGAGGTAAACACTATCGTTCTTCTATTGTAATTGGAAATTACACGTTGTTAGAATATATAGTTGAAGATACTATATATAGAACTATACTTAGTAATCGTGGCAATGTCTTTTGACTTAAGCCCGTTAAGTAAGAATCGAATCGAATCAGAATTACATAGATCAGACATAAAGAGACTTGTGTAGTATTATCGTAGTAGAATTGTACACGCCCAAGTTAGGCGTAAAACCTCGGTTGGCTTCGTAGCCTACCGATAGAGAAGGAGATTTACGCTGCGTGGGGAGACGCCAATTTTCTCAGAGAATATTCTACGCCAGGGTTCAGATGATAATAGGCGCCAGTGGCCTTATAGGTCAAGCACTACGCAGTGGCGCGATTTACTTGGCTCGGCGAGTAGCCGATCGCTTGAGCTTTTTGCTTATTGTCGATAAATCGCCGCGAGGTATGCGAACCTCTTCCTATCTCTTCTAAAGATGATACGTGTGTAACTACGTAGTACGGCAGACGCATACGTGTTTAAAATACTTGTGGTTTTTAAAAGGAATCGATGTGAATTATAATCGCTTGTTATAATAAGGAAACTTAATGTATTTCAAAAGGTTTATAAATAGTTTTGAAAAAGTGTAGTATTGTGTTTTGAAACTTAAGAGTTATACTAGCTTTACGGGAAGTTAGGTATAACGCTTAAGAATGGTTTATCGACGTTAAGTTAAGAGACTTGATCTTATAAGATAAGAGACTTAACTTATTTGTGTTAACGTGACGTTTGTGTGAAACCTCATTCGTGAGTAATGAGTACTTGGTTTTATGTTTTATCGATTTCGAAATCGAACGTGTATCGATTGCACCACCGCAGCTGCTAATAAAGGAAATGTATCAATAATGACGATCGTATTAAAACCAAGAGAAACCTCCATCCGCATAGAAACTAAGACGAGACAAAATGATATTACATTTTCTAGATCATGGTCATTGTAATAAGAATGTTGTAAACAAGAATAACCTACTCTCACGTGAAGACATATATTACTCAACCGTTTCTAAAAAGGAATCGTGATTAAGTTTATTAACTATGAAACCATTCAAAATGAGAAACTCGAGTAATCAAACTAGGCAAACCGAACTTAGGAAAAGAATGTTGTTACTTGATTTTGAAAGTGGAACGGGTTGGTCATTCTAATACTACGTATCGTGACTTTATAAAAGTAATGGATCTCTTTAAAAGCGACTTAACGATTTAAGAACTTTGGGTTAAAACCCGACTTTGGCATAAAATGAAAGTACTGAGTCGTGTGAAACTTGCCTATGCTTGTTGTTGTGAAACTCGCCTATGCTTGTTGTCGTGAAACTTGCCTATGCTTGTGATGATAGCCTTTTGCGCAAGTGTGGTATTTCGGTTACCGCTCTCGACAGAGGCCATTGACTTGTCGAGAACTTACTCGACGCGGCCGCAGTGACGGAGAATTCCACGCATGTTTCCATTTTGATTATCGCTTATTGTTGACGTCACACGGACATGTCTACACCGACGTCAGATTCCGGCACGTGGCTACGCGTCGCCGTTGATTACCCGATATATGGTTATTTCGCTCCATGGACGGTTCACACACCGATGTTGTATTCCGGCACGTGGCTACGCGCCGTTGATTACCCGATATATGGTTATTTCGCTCCACGGACGGTTCTACACCGATGTTGTATTCCGGGGCACGTGGCCACGCGCGTGGTCGACTACCTAGTATATTGTTGCTGAGGTAATACGGGCATGTCTACACCGATGTCAGATTCCGGTACGTGGCCACGCGCCTTGTTATTATTGTCGATCACGGACACGCCTACACCGACGTCAGATTCCGGGCACGTGGCCATGATGCTAACACGACGGACGCGGGCGCGAGACCCATAGTTATATTCGAGTGGTGACTTCGAGCGGCGCGAGTCCCCGACTGATCACGTTATGTCGCGAATCAGAGTTTGGTTATCATACATGTCTCCCGCTTTATATAGACTAGTATGATTTCATTTACGATTTTACGCCACATACTGTACTGCAGATCGACTCCTTCGGGGCCGCTCACGCCGCAGTAGAAGTACATCGCCGCCGATCCCCGCCAGGATCACGCTTTCATTGGAAGCTCCGCTTCGCCTGAGGCTTATCTTTGCATGTGTTCCCGAGTTGTAGGTTCTGTACATTCGTGGTACGGCGGGCCCCGTCCCGCCATAGTTGTTGTATAAATCTTAGAGGTCCGTAGAGTAATCACAAGTGTGGTTTGTAAAAGGATAACCGTCGTTTATGATATACACCAAGGCAATCGCTTGGTTGGCCTGCTTATCTATGATATCTCTTGTTTCATGATTCATGTTTTATATTCCGCTGATTTTCTCGATGTCAGATCACCAGGTGCCCGGTAAGGCACCAGCGACGCCCGGTTTCGGCGCATAAAAGTGGTATCGAGCGCTAATCCTCTGAAAGTGTCTACGCATCGCGTCTAGTAGTAGTCTTGATTATCGGTTGTCAGGCACCACATCTATAATCGTGAGGCTATAGGACATTTAGGATTGGTTTCATTCTTCTCATTCCGAGATCGTGCTCAGAGCCGTGGTTGTAAGTCGACCCTCTCGACGTGTTTCGCTTTTACCGCTATGCCTCGCGAAGGCAACCAGGCCTGATGGCAAGGCAAATGGCGGAGCCGCTAGTGGGATTCAGAGGAGTACGAGGCGCAGCCCTGGCCAAGACTGAGGTAGTGCTTCGACGGCGAAGTTTTGCGACGCCGCCAAAGACCAAAGAGAGTTTAGAGCCGCAGCAGTTGGTCGCCGAGACTACAAGACTGAGCCTCCACCCCACACCGAGCGGGAGACGGGTCACGCGAGACGGCCCGCTTATCGCCGTGGTCAGGCTGACATGAGGATAGGCCGACGCAGCAGCCTAGCCCAAAGAAGACTGTAGGCACCCGAGGCGCATACTGAGGCTACTGGATTTCTTAGTCAGAGCCCGCTCGAGTTTTACGTCGAGGCCGAGGATGATCCGCAGGAGTTCATCCGCCGCTGCAGAGGATCAGCGCGGTGATCAAGGCTTCGTAGACCGAGTCTGCGGATATTTGTTCGTGACGGCCGCGCGACACCGCAATGATCGTTTGACTCGCGGAGCTTTCCGGGAGAGCATGCACTTCCACCGCTTGGGATGAGTTTTCGGGGCCTTCCCGGCACATTTCTTGCCTCCACGCATTTATGCGAGGGCTCGGCCGGCGATTTTTGATGTCGAGGCGTAACGCGCATACCTCGAGTACAATGTGGAGTTCGACTCATCGCCCTGTGATGTTCCCGCATTAGTAGCTAGTATGGAGGATCGAGTGCACCGATATGTTACAGGCTCACGATTACCTAGCAGAGAGTTGTTCGTGTTTCCTTCACCGCACGGACATTGCCCGCATACGTGCTCATGCACTGCGCGGCGAGCGCAGAGATCGACGCAGCGGACCGCCACAGGTTAAGGCCAAGACGGCCGGATATTTTGGCGACCTTCGAGGCGACCGCCAAGAAGATACTAGTTTTGTACTCCGCCATTACAGAGTGGTCCTCCGCAGCCTTCTCGACCTCGGGATATTCGTGAGCGTCGTGGCTCCTGTGTTTCGGGATGTTCGTGAGTAGGGCGCTGCTGACGCAATCACCCCTACCTCGCGTGTGGTCGATGCGGGTAGACCGCATTTCGGGAGTGTCGAGTACCAAGGGAGCTTGTTATTCCCGCGCCGCCGTGGCCATGTGAAGAGAGATCGCTTATAAGAGAGGTTCAGCAAAGACGACTCACCTTCGTGATCGCATCGGTTCATCACCTTCATACATGCTACCGCAGGCGTGCCTATGATTAGAGCGAGCGGTAGCTTCGTATATCCTTAACCTCTGTAGAGTTTTGGTACGCTGATATGATGATCTCATTATTACGTGCTATGCGTAATAGCGCCAGGTTAATCGCGAGTTAGAAAACATGGTTAGTCGAGAGGCTAAGTACGGGTCACGGTAAGATGAACCCTAGATCAGAAACATTTACGAGACCTTACGTAAGGTCGCTCGAGTAAAAGATCTATTTTATGTTTGACCGCTATCGAGCGCCGTAGTACGCGGGATATGTTTCGCGTGATCACCCCGGGTAATGTGAAATGGAAGTGGTAGCTTTCATGACCGTAGAGGTAAGAATGTTCTGATCAAGAAACTAGGAAGTCGGCACTACAGCCGGCGGGTCAGCCATGTCGCGCCAACCCGCGCCCCGCTTCGGCGGCGGTCAGCTCAGCGGTCCCGCCAGTGGCAGGTCACGAGGGTGCTAGGCCCAAGTTTAGATGACCATCGATGAGTTCATAGATACGCTCGATCAGAACTGTCGCGAAGGCCGGAATGGCCTTAGGGAAATCGAGGTTAGCGAGATGACCAAGCTCGAGGCAGACTCCAAGGGTGGAAACGTGCGCTGGATGTATGTGGTACTGATACTAGAACGAAGTTCGAGTGTTCGAGACGAGTACCACGAAAGCGGAGAAGTGAACGCAGGTTTTACGGCCAAAGCGTGGCACGATCGCTTTCGTAAGTATAGCAAGAAGACTATAATCGCACCGCTTGTTTTGAGATTAGAAGGAACATTCGGCGAATGTTTCTGGGGAAGAATGTTATACCTCGATTTTTCGCAGTATGTACGCATGGACGCACGCACGTAAATTTGAGCCTTGTTAGGCATTGATTCGATTTGGGCACGTGCCGATTAGAGTCGCTTTTCGACTAAACGCTTCCACAGCCTTTCGTAGGGAATTTCCGCTATGTCATTTTTATTTTTTATGGATTTTTCCGAGAGACGAAACATTTTGATCAACGGAGGGTGACACGTGTCACCTCACATCGAAGCAAACGGAAGGTCGATCGATTTGGGCGCCCAAGAGGCCTCGTTGGCCTCGCCGATTGGCTCCCTTTGTGCCTAGTTTGTGGCTTGTTTTGGAGTGTTTTGTGGAGTGTTTCAGGGTGCACTTGGCTTGATCTCGCCTTACACTTGCCTTGCACTTACAAATCTCGCCATTGGTTGGCCTTCGGGTTTGCTATAAATACCCCTTAGTTGATGAACTTTCTTCATCCAAAAATCATTTCCAAGTCTTGAAATCTCTCCTCAGGTGTTGAAATTGGCCCAAGCCCTCCCCTCATGGAGCTTCGCCGAGAGGTCTCCTCCCCTCGCGAGGTCCAGCCACTGGGTACCCCTAGCCTAGTTGTTTCAGATAATACATCCCCTTGGTATTGAAATACTCTCCAAGTATTGTTATAATGCCCAAAATACCTTAGCCTTTTACCTTGTAGTATTCCAAAGTTACCTCTATACGTAGAGTCCTAAATACTACCTTTGTCCCTTTAGTCTCAAACCAAACCCTAAGAAAATCTTCATCGATTGGTCAAGATTTAAGCAGGTTGGTTAGAACTTCTGGCGGTTGTTCGAGCGGTGAGCACCGAGTCGAGCTAAACGCTAAGGATCGACATTTAACTTGGATAATTATGGGCTTATCGAGGTAAACATCATCGTTCTTCTATTGTAATTGAAATTACATGTTGTTAGAATATATAGTCAAGTATACTATATATAGAACTATACTTAGTAATCGTGGCAATGTCTTTTGACTTAAGCCCAAGAAGTAAGAATCGAATCGAATCAGAATTACATAGATCAGACATGAGACTTGTGTAGTATTATCGTAGTAGAATTGTACACGCCCTGTTAGGCGTAAACCCCGGTTGGCTTCGCAGCCTACCGATAGAGAAGGAGATTTACGCCGTGGCGGGGGAGATGCCGAATTTTCAGAGAATATTCTACGCCAGGTCTAGATGATAATAGGCGCCAGTGGCCTTATAGTCAAGCACCTACACGTGGCGCGATTTACTTGGCTTCGGCGAGTAGCCGATCGCTTGGAGCTTTTTGCTTATTGTCGATAAATCGTCGCGAGGTATGTGAACCTCTTCCTATCTCTTCTAAAGATGATATGTGTGTAACTACGTAGTACGGCAGACGCATACGTGTTTAAAATACTTGTGGTTTTTAAAAGGAATCATGTGAATTATAACCGCTTGTTATAATAAGGAAACTTAATGTATTTCAAAAGGTTTATAAATAGTTTTGAAAAAGTGTAGTATTGTGTTTTGAAAACTTAAGAGTTATACTAGCTTTACGGGAAGTTAGGTATAACGCTTAAGAACGGTTTATCGATGTTAAGTTAAGAGACTCGATCTTATAAGATAAGAGACTTAACTTATTTGTGTTAACGTGGATGTTTGCGTGAAACCTCATTCGTGAGTAATGAGTACTTGGTTTTATGTTTTATCGATTTCGAAATCGTAACGTGTATCGGCTGCACCACCGCAGCTAATAAAGGAAATGTATTAATAATGATGATCGTATTAAAAACCAAAGAGAAACCTCCATCCGCATAGAAACTAAGACGAGACAAAATGATATTACATTTTCTAGATCACGGTCATTGAATAAGAATGTTGTAAACAAGAATAACCTACTCTCACGAAGACATATATTACTCAACCGTTTCTAAAAAGGAATCAAGTTGATTAAGTTTATGAACTATGAAACCATTTGAAAATGAGAAACTCGAGTAATCAAACTAGGCAACCGAACTTAGGAAAAGAATGTTGTACTTGATTTTGAAAGGGAACGGGTTGGTCATTCTAATACTACGTATCGTGACTTTTATAAAAGTAATGGATCTCTTTAAAAGCGACTTAACGATGAAGAACTTTGGGTTAAAAACCCTGACTTTGGCATAAAATGAAAGTACTCGAGTCAGGTGAAACTCGCTTATGCTTGTTGTTGTGAAACTTGCCTACGCCGTGACGATAGCCTTCATTGCAAGCGTGGTATTTCGGTTACCGCTCTCGACAGGGTCGGCTGACTTGTCGAGAACTTACTCGACGCACGGGCAGCGACGGAGAATTCCACGCATGTTTCCATTTTGATTATCGCCTTATCGTTGATGTCACACGGACATGTCTACACCGACGTTGTATTCCGGCACGATGCTACGCCGCCGTTGACACCCGATATATGGTTATTTCTCCACGGACGCGTCTACACCGACGTTGTATTCCGGGGCACGGCTACGCGTCGTTGATTACCCGATATATGGTTATTTCGCTCCACGGACGGTTCTACACCGATGTTGTATTCCGGCACGTGGCCACGCAGGGTCGACTACCCAGTATATCATTGCTGAGGTAATACGGGCATGTCTACACCGATGTCAGATTCGGTACGTGGGCCACGCCTTGTTATTATTGTCGCGATCACGGACATGTCTACACCGATGTCAGATTCCGGCACGTGGCCGATGCGAACATGACGGATGCGCGGCGCGAGACCCATAGTTATATTCGAGTGGTGACTTTGGGCGCGAGTCCCCGACTTGATCGTTATGTCGCGAATCAGAGTTTGGTTATCATACATGTCTCCCGCTTTATATAGACTAGTATGATTTCATTTACGATTTTACGCTTCACATACTGTACTCGCCAGATCGACTCCTTCGGGGCCGCTCACGCCGCAGTAAGTACATCGTCGCCGATCCCCGCCAGGATCACGCTTCAGCTGAAGCTCCGCTTCGCCGAGGCTTATCTTTCGTACGTGTTCCCGAGTTGTAGGTTCTGTACATTCTGTGGTACGGCGGCCCCGTCCCGCCATAGTTGTTGTATAAATCTTAGAGGTCTCAGAGTAATCGCTGCAAGTGGTTTGTAAAAGGATAATCGCTCGGTTTATGATATACACCAAGGCAAATCGCTTGGTTGGCCTGCTTATCTATGATATCTCTTGTTTCATGATTCATGTTTTATATTCCGCTGATTTTCTCGATGTCAGATTACCAGTGGTGCCCGGTAAGGCACTGCGACGCCCGGTTTCGGGCGCATAAAGATATACATCACTCATCTCGAGATGATTCCGGTTGCCGCCTCCGACGCGGGTAGACTCAGCGGTCGACGGACCTATGATTCGAGACTACCTTACGCGGGTCCAGGGGCGCGAATCGCGAAGTTCCGTGCCAGACGCGCCCTGTGGTCACGCGTCCCGCGGCTACGCGGACGGCGAGTCCAGACGCCGCCGGAGTAGCACCGGCGCGGGTTATACCTACGCGGCCGATCCGATTGGCCTAGGCGAGTCGCGAAAGTTCTGTGGCTAGACGCGCACATTAGATATCGCGCGTTGGTCGCCTTTGATCACGTGACGGCCTAGACAGATCTTATGATACAGCTTCATGACCTTGTTGGTACTGGCGTTAGTAGTCGGCTATGCCTTCGCATTTACCTCAGACGTGTTATTATGGCACAGTGGACTCGTGTTCATGTGTGTTCGTGTCGTTATATCATAACCGCCAAGTGAGGAAGGTATTCCACGCATGATTGATGTCATGGGCGTGAGACCCATTGTTATATTTGAGTGATGACTGAGGCGCGAGTCCTCGACTTGATACGATCGCTATTATTGTGAATCGTAGTTTGGTATCATACACGTCTCCCGCTTTATAGACTATTATGATTTCATTTACGTGATTTTTAGTTTCACATACTTGTGATTGTTAATCGACTCGGGGCCGCTCATGCCGCAGTAAAGGTACACCCGCCATCGATCTCGCCTAGTGGTCACAGTCACATGGAAAGCTCCGCTTCTCCGAGGCTTATCAGCCGTATAGTCCCCGTTGTTGTAGGTGCTTACATCTGTGGTACGGGCCCTCCCTCCATTGTTGTCGATCATTTCTGCAGGTCCGTAGTAATCTGCAAGTGTGGTTTGTAAAGGATTAAAACTGCTCACGTTGGAAAAAGTTGTTATTTATATATATGCCGAAAGGCAAGTTTTTCTCAGATTATTGTTTCATATTTCATAATATGTCTTGTATTGTTTTATGTTCCGCTGATTACTCTGATGTTGTATCACTAGGGTGCCCGGGGTAAGGCACCAGTCACGGGCCCGGAATCGGGTCGTGACAAATACCCCTCTAAGTGAAGGCTTTCTTCATCCACAAATTGTTCTAAGTGATAAATCCCTTCCCCTCCCTCTTGTAGACTCTCGTCCAAGAGCTCCTCTCCCCCTCTCTTGTGAGCTAGCCGAGAGCCTCCTCCCCTTAGCCGAGGGGTACACACCCCTCTACTGCAGCAATGGGTACCCCAGCCTAGTTGTTTTCAGATAATACCCCTTTGTCAGGGTATAGAAATACTCTCCTAGTATTGTTATAATGCCCAAATACCTTATAGTATTCCCAAGGTTACAAGCCCGTAAAATACGATTATACGTCCTTTAGCCACAAAAACGAAACCCTAAGCAAATCGTCACCCGTTGTTGAGTTGTAAGTGTTGGTTAGAACTTCTAAGGGTTGTTCGAGCGCCGAGTAGAGCTAAGCGCTGCTCAGATCGACTTTATACTTGGATAATTTTGGGCTTATCGAGGTAAACACTATCATTCTTCTATTGTAATTGAAATTACATATGTTAATATATAGTTGCTGTGTACTATATAGAGAATGAACTTAGTATCGCGGCAATGTCTTCGACTTAAGCTCAAGAATAAAGAATTGAACAAGAATCACATGTATGATAATAAAGAGAAGAATCGAATCGTAATTACTCTAGTGTCAGACAAAGAGACTTATGTAACATTACCGTAGTAGAATTGTACGCCCTGTTAGACGCAACCCCCGGTTGGCTTGGTAGCCGACCGATAGCGAGGAGATTTACGCCGCTGCGGGAGAGGCGCGAATTTTCTCAGAGAAAGACGGGAACTTGTGTTTAAGATTTAATAGACGCCAGGCCTTTATAGGTGAAAGTACTAAGAGTAGCGATCCTACTCGAGGAGGAAAGTGGCTAGCGCGTTGTAGTACTTCGAGCTTTTGCTTATTGTCGATAATCGCCGCGAGGTATGCGAACCTCTTCCTATCTCTTCTAGCACGATATGTGTGAACTATGTAGTACCAGACGCATACGTGTTAATCGTGGTTTGATTAGTTTAAACATAAAGTGTTATAACGCTTTATGGGAAGTCAAGTTATAAACTTTACGAGGTAAGAAAATACTTGGTGGTTTTAAAAGGTAATCGATGTGAATTATAATCGCTAGTTATAATAAAGAACTTGATGTATTTCAAAAGATTTATAAATCGCTTTGGAATGAGAGTAACACTTGGTTTTAAAAGGTTTTAAAAAGAGTTATACTAGCTTATGGGAATTAGGTATAATGTCTTAAGAGAGGTAAAGAAAATGGTTTATCACGTTAGAAGTTAAGAGACTTGATCTGTAAGATAAGAGACTTAACTTATTTGTTTTAATGTGAATGTTTGGTGAAACCTCATTCGTGAGTAATGAGTACTTGGTTTTATTTAAAGTGATAATGTTTTATCGATTTCTAAATCGTAACGTGTATCGGCTGCATCATCGCAGCGTTAATAAAGGAAAATGTATCAATAATGATGAATTGTATTAAAACCAAGAGAAACCTCCATCCGCATAGAAACTAAGATTTAGACAAAATGATATACATTTTCTAGATCACGGTCATTGTAATAAGAATGTTGTAAACAAGAATAACCTACTCTCACGCGAGACATATATTACTCAATTGTTCTAAAAAGGAATCATGATTAAGTTTGGAAACTATGAAACCATTTGAAAACGAAGCTCGAGTAATCAAACTAGGCAACCCGAACTTAGAAAAGAATGTTGTTACTTGATTTTTAAAAAGTGGAACGTGGGTTGGTCATTCTAATACTACTGTATCGGGTGACTTTTATAAAAGTAATGGATCTCTTTAAAAGAACTTAACGATGTAGTACTTTGGTTAAAACCCGACTTTGGCATAAAATGAAAGTACTGAGTTATTGTGAAACTTGCCTTGCTTGTTGTTGTAAAACTCGCCTTTGCTTGTTGTTGTGAAACTTGCCTATGCTTGTTGTTGTGAAACTTGCCCATGCCAGGATGATAGCCTTTGCTGCGCAAGTGCGGTATTTCGTGTTACCGCTGCTCTCGACAGAGGGTCGGCTGACTTGTCGAGAACTTACTCGACGCACGGGCGCGACGGAGAATTCCACCGGCATGTTTCCATTTTGATTATCGCTTGTTGCTGATGTCACATGGACATGTCTACACCGACGCAAAGATTCGGTACGCGCGGCCACGCGTCGCCGGTTGATTACCCGATATATGGTTATTATCGCAACACGGACGCGTTCACACCGACGCAAGATTCCGGCACGGGCTACGCGACAGGTCGACCACCCAAAGATATCGTTATCGAGGTTACGGGCATGTCTACACCGACGCAAAGATTCGGTACGGGCCACGCGCCTTGTTATTATTGTTGCATCACGGACATGTCTACACCGACGCAAGATTCAGGGGCACGCGCCACGACGCGAACATGACGGACGCCGGGGCGCGAGACCCATAGTTATATTCGAGTGGTGACTTCGGCGGCGCGAGTCCCCGACTGACCGCTTTATGTTGCTGACTTTATTTTGGTTATCATACATGTCTCCCGCTTTTAAGCTATTATGATTTCATTTACGTGATTTGATAAGCCACATACTTGGTACTGTTGCATCGACTCCTCGGGCCGCTCACGCCGCAGTAGAGGTACATCACCGTGGATCCTCGCCACAGGATCACGCCAACAGATTGGGAAGCTCCGCTTCTCCGAGGCTTATCTTTGGTACGTGTTTCTCGAGTCAGAGGTTCTGTACATTCGTGGTACGGCGGCCCCGCCCCGCCATAGTCATTGTAAATCTTAGAGGTCTCAGAGTAATCGCCGCAGGCGTGGTTTGTAAAAGGATAATCGCTCGGTTTTTACGTATATACCAAGGCAAATGCTTGCTTGGCCTGCTTATTTATTATATCTCTGTTTCATGACTTCGTGTTTTATTTTCCGCGATTTTCTCTCGATGTTGTATCACTAGGGTGCCCGGTAAGGCACCAGAACGCCCGGTTCGGGCGTTACAAAGTGGTATCGAGCGCTAGTCCTCTGAAAGTGTCTACGCATCGCGCTAGTAGAGTCTGATTATCTGTGTCCGCACCACATCTATAATCGTGAGGCTATAGGACATTTAGGATTGGTTTCATTCTTCTCATTCCGAGATCGTGCCTTAAAGTCGGTTGTAAGTCGGACCCTCCGACGTGTTTCGCTTTACCGCCATGCCTCCGCGAAGCAACCAGGCCCTGGGCGGCAAGGCAATGGCGGAGTCGCTAGTGGGATTCAGAGGAGTACGAGGCGCAGCCCTGGCCAAGACTGAGGTAGTGCTTCAGACGGCGAGTTTTGCGACGCCACCAAAGACCAAAGAGAGCTTAGAGCCGCAGCAGCCGTCGCGAGACTACAAGCACTGAGCCTCCGCCCCACACCGAGCGGAGAGACGGGTCACGCGAGACGGCCCGCTTATCGCCGTGGTCAGGCCGACATGCAGGATAGGCCGGACGCAGCAGCCTGGCCCAAAGAAGACTGTAGGCACCCGAGGCGCATGGGCTGAGGCTACGGATTTCTTAGTCAGAGCCCGCCCGAGTTTTACGTCGAGGTCGGAGGATGATCCGCAGGAGTTCATCCGCTACCGCAGAGGATCACGCGGTGATCAAGGCTTCGTGAGACCGAGTCCGTGACATTTGTTCGCACGGGCCGCGTGATACCGCAGCCGATCGTTTGACTCGCGAGCTTCCGGGAGAGCATGACTTCCACCGCTCAGGGACGAAGTTTTCGGGGCCTTCGGCACATTTCGCCTCCACATACGGCGAGGGCTCGGCCGGCGATTTTTGATGCTGAGGCGCACCCGCGCATGGGAGTATAATGTGGAGTTCGACCATCGCCCGTGATGTTCCCGCGATTAGTAGCTAGTATGGAGGATCGAGTGCACCGATATGTTACAGGGCTCACGACACCTAGCAGAGTTGTTCGCAGTTTCTCTTCACCGGCACGACATTGCCCGCATTCGTGCTCATGCACTGGGGCGCGAGCGCAGAGATCGACGCAGCGGACCGCCACAGGTTGGCGCCAAGACGGCCGGATATTTTGGCGACTTTCGAGGCGGACCGCCAAAGCACAGATTAGTTATGACTCCGCCATTGCAGAGTGGTCCTCCGCAGCTTTCTCGGACCTGGGATATTCGTGAGCGTGCCGTGGCTCCTGTGTTTCAGATGTTCTGCGAGTAGGGTGTTGCTGATGCACACCCCTACCCTGCTGGTCGATGCGGTAGACCGCATTTCGTGAAAGGTCGTAGCACTGCGGAGCTTGTTATTCTTGCGCCAACAGGCCATATGACGAGACCGTCCGACTGTGGGTAGCGCCGTAGGATAGCACGCACTACAGAGCCATGGGCCACCAGAGGTCGCGTGGAAGCTTCCAGCTTTAGCGCCTCGAACCGCCGAGTTTCGTGTATATCCTTAACCTCAGATACTTGTATGTATTGATGATTAATGATGTGTTAAGTGTTATGTTTGGATAGCTTTGTTAAAATGTGATTTAGAAACTCGTTAGTGAAAAGTGGTAAGTCCTCGGTAGTGTGAAATGGAAGTGGTAGCTTATGACCGTAGAGGTAAGATTGTTCTGACCAAGAAACTAGAGAGTCGGGCGTGACGGCGGTCGGCCGAGGGCGTGAGCATGGTCAACCCGTAGTCCGATCGGCGGGGTCGCTCGCGGTCCTCCAGAGGTAGGGTCACCAGGTGTTAGCCCAAGTTTTGATGACCATCGATGAAGTTCGTGGATATGTTCGACCAGATCAGTTCGCGAAGGCCGAGAATGGCCTAGAGGAAATCGAGGTTAGTAAGATGACCAAGCTCGAGGTAGTGACTCAAGGGTTGGAAACAAGCATCGATCTGTGGTGCGTAATCGAAGAGTTCGGTTGTTCGAACAGTGGTACGACGAGGCAGGGAGAAGTGAAAGAGTGATCGCTTTGTGAAATGAAAGCAGAGGAGTATATGTTAGACTCGTGGGAATTTTTGCGATAACAGAGGTGATTCCTCGGACTCGGGATTTCGTGATTTTGTGCATTTGTTATTTCACGGCCAGTGGTATGATTGTTTTCAGACGATAGCTGGAAGACTATATCGCGCATGCCAGGTTGAGATTGAGAAGGAACATTCGACGTATGTTTCTGCGGGGAAGAATGTTATACCCAGATTTTCGTGAGTATGTACGCGAGGACGACGTAGAAAATTTGAGCCTTAAGTTAGGCATGTTTCAAATTTGTACACAACACCCGACAGAGTCGCTTTTTCGACTAAACGCTTCCATAGCTTTTGTTGGGAAAATTCGCCATGCCATTTATAATTTTATGGATTTTTCCGAGACGAACATTTTGGATTAACGGGAGTGATAAGTGTCACCTCACATCGAAGGCTCGGACGGCAACCATGGCTTGACTTAGACGATTTGGACCACTTTAGTTGGCAGGATATTTTGTGCAAGTTGCGTGGTAGATGGATAAGGTCCACATGGTTGAAATCTAGCCCTACACTTGCTATGCACTGGCAAGATCTCGCCATCGTCGCTATGGTCGACCTATAAATACCCTCTAAGTGAAGGCTTTCTTCATCCACAAATTGTTCTAAGTGATAAATCCCTTCCTCCTCTCTTGTAGACTCTCGCCCAAGAGCTCCTCTCCCCTCTCTTGTGAGCCAGCCGAGAGCCTCCTCCCCTTAGCCGAGGTACACACCCCTCTAGCTGGTGCTAGCCGGGTACCGCCCCTAGCCTAGTTGTTTTCAGATAATACCCTTTGTTGTGGTATAGAAATACTCTCCTAGTATTGTTATAATGCCCAAATACCTTATAGTATTCCCAAGGTTACAAGCCCGTAAAATACGATTATACTTCCTTTAGCCACAAAAACGAAACCCTAAGGAAATCTTCACCTGTTGAAGTTGTAAGTGCTGGTTAGAACTTAATGGTTGTTTGAGCGCCGAGTAGAGCTAAGCTGCTCAGATCGACTTTATACTTGGATAATTTTGGGCTTATCGAGGTAAACACTATCATTCTTCTATTGTAATTGAAATTACATGTTGTCAATATATAGTTGTTGTGTACTATATGAGAACTGAACTTAGTATTGTGGCAATGTCTTTGACTTAAGCTCAAGAATAAAGAATTGAACAAGAATCACATGTATGATAATAAAGAGAAGAACCGAATCAGAATTACCTAGGGTCAGACAAGAGACTTATGTAACATTATCGTAGTAGAATTGTACGCGCCCCAAGTTAGACGTGTTAACCCCCGGTTGGCTTGGTAGCCGAATTCGATAAAAGATAGATTTACGCTGCATGGGGGAGGCCGCCAATTTTCTCAGTAGAAAGACGGGAACTTGTGTTTAAGATTTAATAGACGTCAGGGCCTTTATAGGTGAAAGTACTAAGAGTAGCGATCCTACTCGAGAGAGTGGAAAGGGCTAGCGCGTTGTAGTATTGGAGCTTTTTTGTGCTTATTGTCGATAATCGCCGCGAGGTATGCGAACCTCTTCCTATCTCTTCTAGCATGATATGTGTGAACTATGTAGCACCAGACGCATACGTGTTAATCTGGTTTGATTGTTTAAAACATAAAGTGTTATAACGCTTTATGAAGTCAAGTTATAATGCCTTTATGAGGTAAGAAAATACTGTGGTTTTAAAAGGTAATCACGTGAATTATAACTCGCTAGTTATAATAAAGAACTTGATGTATTTCAAAAGATTTATAAATCGCTTTTGCAAAGCGGAGAGTAACACTTGGTTTTAAAAGGTTTTAAAAAGAGTTATACTAGCTTTACGGGAGTTAGGTATAATGTCTTAAGAGAGGTAAAGAAAATGGTTTATCACGTTAAGTTAAGAAACTTGATCTTATAAGATAAAGAGACTTAACTTATTTGTTTTAATGTGAATGTTTGTGAAACCTCATTCGTGAGTAATGAGTACTTGGTTTTATTTAAAGGATAATGTTTTGATCGATTTCGAAATCGAACGTATCATTGCACTACCGCAAATGCTAATAAAGGAAAATGTATCAATAATGATGAATTGTATTAAAACCAAGAGAAACCTCCATCCGCATAGAAACTAAGACGACAAAATGATATACATTTTCTAGATCATGGTCATTGAATAAGAATGTTGTAAACAAGAATAACCTACTCTCACGTGAGACATATATTACTCAATTGTTCTAAAAAGAATCAAGTGATTAAGTTTGGAAACTATGAAACCATTTGAAACGGTTTCGAGTAATTGAAACCAGCAACCGAACTTAGGAAAAGAATGTTGTTACTTGATTTTTAAAAGGAATGGGTTGGTCATTCTAATACTACTGCATCGGTGACTTTTATAAAAGTAATGGATCTCTTTAAAGAACTTAACGATGTAGTACTTGGGGTTAAAAACCCGACTTTGCATAAAACGAAAGTACTCGAGTTATTGTGAAACTTGCCTTTGCTTGTCACAGAAACTCGCTTTGCTTGTTGTTGTGAAACTCGCCTATGCTTGTTGTTGTGAAACTTGCCTACGCTTGTGATTTATAGCCTTCATTGCGCAAGCATGGTATTTCCGTGTTACCGCTCTCTCGACAGGGTCGCTGACTTGTCGAGAACTTACTCGACGGCCGGGCAATGATGGAGAATTCCATCGTATGTTTCATTTTGATTACTCGCCTTGTTGCTGATGTCATACGACATGTCTACACCGACGCAAGATTCCGGGGCACGCGATCACGCCGGCCGTTGATTACCCGATATATGGTTATTACCGCAACATACGGACGCTGCCTACACCGACGCAAAGCATTCGGCACGTGGGTTACGCGCAGGTTGACCACCCAAAGATATCGTTATTGAGGTTATACGGGCACGTCTACACCGATGCAAAGATTCGGTACGGCTACGCGCCTTGTTATTATTGTTGCATCATGAACATGTCTACACCGATGCAAGATTCCGGCACGCGCCGCGACGCGAACATGACGGATGTTGGGCGCGAGACCCATAGTTATATTTGAGTGGTGACTTTGAGGTACGAGTCCTCGACTTGACCGCTTTATGTCGCTGCATCAGATTTTGGTTATCATACATGTCTCTTTGCTTTTAAGCTATTATGATTTCATTTACGTGATTTGACAAGCCACATACTGGGTACCGCAGACCGACTCCTGGGCCGCTCATGCCGCAGTAGAGGTACATCGTGGATCCTCGCCATGTGGATCACAATAACAGACGGAAGCTCCGCTTCTCCGAGGCTTATCTTTTGCACGTGGTTTCCCCGAGTCAGAGGTTCTGTACATCTGTGGTACGTATGGGCCCCGTCCCTGGCCATAGTCATTGTAAATCTTAGAGGTCAGAGTAATCGCTGTTGTGGTTTGTAAAAGGATAACCTGTTTGGTTTTTACAGATATACCAAGGCAACTGCTTTGCTGGCTCGCTTATTTATTATATCTCTTGTTTCATGACTCGTGTTTTATTTTTCCGCTGATTTTCTCTCGACAGACACTAGGTGCCCGGTAAGGCACCGCATCTGTCTTGTTCGGGCAAGCATGTAGCTAGCCGAACACCCCTTTCCCCTTCCTAGTTGTCTGCCAAAAGCCTCCCTTGGTAGAAAAGTATTCTCCAAGTATTGTTACACTCCAAAATACCTTAGTTCTTATACTCTTGTAGTATTCCAAAGTTATTTCAATACTAAGAGTCTTAAATACCATCAGATTTCTTTATCACCAAACGTAAACCCTAGAAAAATCTTCATACTGTTGAAGTATTAAGTAGAAGTTGTGTAGAACTTCTAAGGTTTCGAGCAAATTGGAGCGCATCTGACAGAGCTAAACGTTGTTCAGATCGACATTTAAACTCGATAATTTTGGGCTTATCGAGGTAAATATCTTTGTCCTTCTATTGTAATCGAGATTACATATAGTAGTTTATAAACGAGTATAAGATATGTGTGTACGATGGTATAAAAGAATAGAATTGAACTCAGAATACATAGGATCAGACATTACAAGAGACTCGTGTAGTTAGACTCGCAGTGAAGTCACGCTCGATTTTCCAGAAGCAATAAGCACCTTCTCGCTTAGAATATTCTACAGAGTAGTTCAGACGCTGATAGACGATTTGACTATTATAGGTTGGCAATCGCTGCCACACATATTCGACTTGGCGTGGATTTTGGCCGGCGAGGTATGTGATTCTTCCTATCCTCTCGAAAGCATGATATTTTAAAAGAATATATATAGTACTCAGAGACGACGCGTGTTAATCAACGTGGTTTTACTTGATGTTTTATGACTCGAAGTTTTAAATAATAAGATCTTGAAGTATTTCAAAATTAAGAATCGCTTTTGAAAGAAGAGTAATACTTGTTTTAAAGCTGCTGTTATACTAGCTTTACGGGAAGTTAGGTATAACGACTTAAGAAAGATAAAAGGAACGGGTTTACTTAATTGCTTATGAAAGCCTTTTGTATTGATTTCGCAAATGAGAATCAGTATCGAACAAACCATCAGCTAACGCTTAATAAAGGAAAATGTATCGACTAACTAAGTATTATTAAAACCAAGAAAACCTCCATCTCGCATGTAAGCTAAGATAAGACAAATTGTATTACATTTCCTAGATCATGGTTGTTTTAATAAGATTGTTATAAACAAGGATAACCTACTCACACATAAGGCATATTGTTACTCAAATTGTTTTAAAAAGCGAGATTACGTTGTTAAGTGTTTAAAACTATGATCTATGAATCTTTTGAAAATAAGAGACTCGAGTATTTGAAATTATGCAACTTGAACTTTCGGAAAAGAACGGGTTATTGAATTTAGAAATTAAGAGACTTGACTTAATTGACTTTGATATGAATTTTGGTTAAAAAGTTGTGAAACCTCATCATCGCTAGCAATGGTACTGGTTTTTAAAGAGTTAATATATGAAGTACTTTGGGGATAAAACCCCAACTTGTTTACATAAAGTGTAAAGTACCTCTGCGGGAATAACTTGACTATGTTGGTTTGTGATAGCCTTGTAATGCTTCCTTGTTGGTTTGATAAGTAAACATGTTACATGACGCCACGCGGTGTTAGTATCTTGTGACGCTGCGTGCTTGGTTATCTATGTCAGGCTTTACGTTTGTTAAACGTTAAGCCCGCTGTAACGTTATTATATCACATACCCTCGACTTTATGCCGTTATACCGAGGGCTTGCCACCCTTGACGCTGGGTCTATACGGCCTATGCGGTCCGCGCGTGACTGGCGCGGAGTCGCGGGAGTTCCGTGATTGATCATTCCGTGTGTATTATCCCCGGGCGCGCAGAGTGCCTTACGCCGGTCCGCGTGACTACGCCGGGCCTATGTGACTACGCCGACCAGCGGAGTCCGCGAGGATACCAAGCGCTAGCTAGGCCCCGAGCGCGAGGAATACCTCGCGCGGGCCTATGCGTGGCCTCCGCGGAGCGAAGCGTATGTTCAGCGGATTAGACGCCGCACATTGATACCGAAGCGAAGGCCAGCCTTCTCGGAGTCACGTGGCGCGGTTCAGAAAGACCTCGTGATACGCTTTACGGCATTGTTGGTACTGTGGGTTTTGTAGCTCTACTACTCTTCAGACTTACCCCCAGTACGCGGTTTTATTATGACACAGCGCTGGGACTCCGTGTTCATGTATTCCTTCGTGCTTTATATCACGGATCGCTACACGGTCAAGAAGTGAGGAAGGAATTCCACCTGCACGCATGATTGATATTGTGTGCATGAGACCCACGGTTATATTTCCGAGTAATGACTTTAAGGGCGCGAGTCCTCGACTTGACATGACTGCCATATATTGTGGCATCGTAAATTGGTTATCATATATGTCTGTCTGCTTTATATGCACTATTATGATTTCACTTACGTGCATTTTCGCCACATACTTGCACTTGGCCATTGTGAGACTTCGACTCTCCTTCGGGCCGCTCACGCCTGCAGTGTGAGGTACACCGCTTGTTGATCCTCACTCATAGGGTCAACAATGCTCATTGTTTTGGGAAGCTCCGCTTTCTTC
>JAQGDG010000584.1:0-106067 GCA_029844215.1 Przewalskia tangutica | reverse complement strand
ACAGCTCACAATAATAAGCACTATGTCGTGCTCGTGTGACTCCACGCCTCAAAGTCATCACTCAAATATAAATGCATGGGTCTCACGCCCACAACATCAATCATGCCCGTGGAATACCTTTCCTCACCGCCACAGCCTATGATAGTAAAAGCACCAAGGAATACATACGAACACCGTGTCCCACTCAAGCCATAATAAAACCGCATTTGACGGCGGCACGGCGCATAACTGACTACTAAAACCTACATGCACTCAATACACAATGCCATAAAATCAGACACGAGGTCTTTCTATACCGCACCATATATTTATCGGTTGCCACTCAGCCCTCGTGAGATCAATGCATGCTGTATACAAATCTCGAACTTCACCGCACCAGATAAAGCTACCCAGGCCCGCAGCATGGGTATTTCCCCGACGAGGGTGCAACCTCTGCGATCGCCCCGACTTTCGTGAGTCCGCATGGCCACATAGACCGCATGACAGGTATTCCCCAGCACACTAATCCCAATCCCAGAGTTCAAGATAAAGTCACATTGCACCAGCACATGAGGTATCTCGAATCATAGTCACGCATCGCATTTGAGATTTCACATCGCGACAAAGCAAAATTTTTAACTCTCGATATAACATGTCAAGAAAGTAGCAGTACAATACTTCAAACATAACCAGCCATCGCTCAACAACATAAGCATAATCAAGGGAAACTCCCTTTACACAAACATCACAAGATACTAAATACATCGTGAGAAGATCCTAACACGTTACTTTATCAAACCACAAGAAAGTATTACAAGTGCTATCACCAACCAACATAATCCAGCTTTATTCACACAAGGTACTTTCTATTTTGATGTCAAAACAAGTTCCTAAGTTTTTATCCCCAAAGTACTTATACATTAACTTTTTTAAAAAGATTTGTTTCCTTCACAAGAGTCACACGATACCCAGAAGTATAAAACCCAGAGTGACTATCTTATTAAGTAAACCAACTTAAGACAAAAGCATTCCTTCCTTTTTTAAAGTCAAGTGACAAATATTCTTTCTGCAAAAGTCTGAAGTTTGCTCTAATTTCAAATGCTCAAGTTTCTCATTTTCTAAAGGTTTCGTGAGTTCAAAGTCTTAATCACTTAATAAATCTAATTCTCTTTTAAAACAATTCTGAGTAAATATATGCCTTAGCGCAAGTAGCAGTTATTCTTGTTCATAACAATATTATTAAAGCTAAATGCCATGATTCAGAAAATGTGTAATCATTTTGTCTCATCTTATTTTCTATGCAGACGGAGTGTTTCTAACGGTTTTAATAATACTTAATTAGTCAATACATTTCTATTAGCGCCGCAGCTGGTCGTTATCTCGATACTTATTCTCACTTCAAAATCACAAGTGCTCTATAAATAATTAAGTAAACCGCTTCTTTTATCTTCTTTAAGTCGTTATACCTAACTTCCCATAAAGCTAGTATAACTCTTAAGTTTTTAAAACTAAGCATTACTCTTCTTTCAAAAACGGTTAAGTATGCGATAGTTAATGGAAACTAATCAAAATGTCCTCGCAATTTCCCGATTATAGACGTGGTGCATAACACAATCGATAATCAAGACTCTACTGCATACTCATCAGTATTACACTTCTCCGATGACTAATCGTCAGATACTTACTTTGTCACGCATCCGACCCTCTGTCCGCGACTAAATGTCTTCTACCTAGGCACCCTTCTAATCATACAACATAATAAATCCCGGAAGATAAATAACACACACTTTTTTTTTAAACTAAGGCTAAGCTGTCGATAAGTGCTTCCATAATCATAAAATTACCCGGAAAGGGGCTACACTGCTTAACAATGTAAAAACAACTCTAGCCACCCAAATTTACGTATGAATACATGCACTTTCAAGATTTGAACAAATACTTGACGATTTAGACAAGTGCCCCGCTGCATTCTCAATATACATAGCCATGACAACTCCCGGAATATCGAGCCATCTCAAATGCTAAACCAGATCCTAAGCTCATGCGATCCACAATCGTAGTACTCTAAACTCCGCGGACATTTAACGCACTTCGGCGGGGTCGGGCATAACAAAAATTTAATATGGAATGTAAATAAAGTACAAGAATGTGCATCATAATCTGCATAAAAGAACGACAAGTGGGCAAATATAAAAGTACATACTGCATCCTCGCCGTGTCATTACTACTTACGTGAACTTAATTCGCACATCATTATCTTTTCCATTCCATTAAGAGTTATACCATATCTTACGTATACATACTGGCAGAGAAGTCATTAAGTTCATTACCATATAACTTACTTATCTTTCATAACATAATCCAACCCTTTACGAGGACGCATATACTACTCCTCGACCTAACTGGACGCGATCAAGTCACACAAATATCAAAGCGCTCGCCCGTGGAATTTCATCAATCCCCCCATCACCATACCATAGCAATAAATCCCCCATCACCGCGACAAACTATAAGCTGTAAATATAACTTACGTGACGCTACCGCGACATCCCACCTCACCGCCGGTTTGCAAGCACACATACACAATACATATATATATTCTCACTCGTGAATCTCACATCGCCGCGACATAAATTGTAGGTGTAATATATACAACATATATATATATATATATATATATATACATGCGTCGCATGCCCCTAATCCTCATCGTGATAAGTACGATTTACTCATAACGCTCCCGTGATCCTCATCGCTAGGCAGTCTTCATGGGAGCTAGCCCATGGAGTAATAATATAACATGCCCCTAATCCTCATCGCTGGTACATGTCTTCACGAGCTAGCTCCAATGGAGTAATAGTCGTGACATAAAGCACGGTCGCACGCCCCTAATCCTCATCGTGAGCAAGCTAACGGGCTATGGGGTAATAAAACAACCGAATCTAACCTCGCCTCCTGGTCACATGCCCTAATCCCCACATCGTATAAGCATGTCCAAGGATCAATCATAATTTGAAGCATACCCGGATCCCACATCACCGCTTCAGACGCCCAAGTAAACTTCATAGTCAGCATGCCTCCAACCGAGTAGTCACGACAACGTAAACATATAATACTTTGCACTCAAAGCTATCACAAGAAAATACATAGGCAAGTTCATTAAACCCTTAGACTTCCATTTTTATAAACTCATGCACTTTCTGCTTCACACATAAAATCCGAATTTAACCCAAAGTACTACGCGGCTTACATTCTTTTTCAAAAGACTCATTTTCATATTAAACCCCAAGATACTAACACACCCGTAGTATCAAGTGCTTGTTTACATTTCTTACCTAAGTCACTACACTTTTAGAAATACATTTTTCTGCTTCTAAATCAGCAGTGTCTTCTTCCTTAAAACTTAAGCAATCGATGCTTTTAAATCCATTTGCCTTTCTTTTATTTCATAAGTAAACATTTATCATTACTGTAGAGAACCACTCTTTTAACTTTCCATAAAGCTATTATAACTCACTTCCCATAAAGTCGCTATACTAACTTTATACTGTGCAAATACATTCTTTTATAACCAAGAGACTTTATACTTTCGAAACCAAGTATCGATACTTTCAAAATACTTCAAGTCTCTTATCTTTTAGAATCAAGTTTCAGAGGTCATAGTCTTAACACTTCATAACGAAACTTTTTAAATTAAGCAAATATATGCCTTATAATGCAATGGTGAATAGGTTATACTTATTTATAACGCATTTTAATCAAGTAGCCATGATCTATAAATGTACACAATTTTGTCTTATCTTAGCTTCTATGCAGACGGAGAATTTACTCATTTTAACTTAACTTGATTGCTAATACATTTTCCCTTATTAACGCTTTCAAGCAGCTGGCTTATTCGATACTTATTCCTATTTCGTATCGCAATCTTATCCAAGTCAATCCCTTCTGCTCCAAATACCTCCAACGACTCTTACCAACATCCCCATAAGACTCTGGGTAAGAACTTCTAGGATAACTTAGACATAACCCTTACGTGCAGAGTAAATCAACATACATACTTCTTAACTTCTAAGAGTAGAAGAATCATGAAATAATACCACATGCATATTCCATACATAGAATCATGTCTAAAGAAGGGAAGAGGTTCACATACTTCGCGACGATTATCGACATAATTAGCAAAAATGTCTTCGAAGTACTTCAACCTTTGATAGCACAAACATATCCCATCATTCAAGTAGAATACACTATACTTAGTACTTTCAACCTATAATGGCCATAACACGCCCATTAACTCTCTAGCTTCAACGAGAATATTCTAAGTACAGTGTCACTAAATTCTACGGAAAATCGGGCAAAGACTTCCTTTGTTTCTACATACTTTGCCACCTTTTTCAAGTGCCGAATTCAATAACCAAACACGCCACATTTAAGGCCCAACAATTTAGCTAATCAGTGGGGATTACACGCTTTAACAGACGTAAAATTCGCCACAAATTAATAATGTAAACTAGTTCCATATTTAAAGTCATTCTTGGCTAAACATATACAACAACACAAAAGTCCTTTTCCAATTTTTTCAATCCAACTTCTTAGGTCTAACATTTTATATAGTCATAAACAACTTCAACAACTACAATTTCCTTCAATATATAATATATGACAAATTAACTAGTAACTAACTTGAATTAAAAATCTTATGGCTAACATACCAGTTTTCTGATTAGGTTCCAACAATCAATACACTTATCAAACTTCATACTAAATACCTCATGCTTGTTAATATCCATACTTACAACAATAAGTAATCTTAATTACTAAAACGACAAGAATTATACCTTTTCAAGCCCTTAATCTTTCCAAGATTCAAAGTCGCCTCAGCAATTCTAGCTCTTTTCCTTATGTTCCAATCGCCCAAGAACTCCTTGAAGCCTATGAAGAACTCATCTTCTAGTTCCAACTTCAAAGTCAAGATCCCTTGCTCACTGCACTAATACTTAAAACGCCAATTTTTCCGAAATCTTCTATTGAGATATCCTTACAATACTCCTTAGGACCTCGGGTTAAATTCTTGTGAATAATGGAACACAATTGCAAAAATTTCTCAACCCTCTGGCCGAGAGCTCTAATCGACATAGCTCAATTTCTCTAAAAGTTTCTAAGTGTTAAGACCTTGTCTTGCTACTAGTATGTATATATAATACATTGGAGGGTCTAGATTACAACACATGTAAAAATTGGTTGAAAGGGATCAAGCTGGCTCTTCGACTTAGTCAACAATGCTGCTCAAGCCAGCAACACTTTCTCATCTTTACAATGGTCAAATGACCCTTATGCCTCTTGCATCAATTTCTGACCAAGCCATGCAGGGTGCCACGGTTGCCCTCCCATTCATTCATAAAATTCGTAACCTCGGGCCCCACAAAACGAAATCCCCTGGGCCCCACGTGACCAAATCCATAAAAATAAATTTCCATAATGCTAACAAGTTCCATACTTTTCAAATAATGCATTTGAGAATCTGATTTCACCAACGAACATTTTTCCTTTCCGATGTTCTAAGATTTTCCGCCTAAAAATAATTCTTCCTTTCTGCACTAATTTTTGGGCAAGTCTTGTGTTCCTTACTTACATTCTCTTAAACATGCCTCAATTACGCAAGGTAACATAAAACTTCCAAGATAATAATAATCAGAGTATCAAGTCATGATTTCTTTTCAAAACAAGTCACAATACCTTTTAGAAATACATTTAGGCTTCTAAACCGTTGACTTCTTTCTTTAAAACCTAAGCAATCGTACATTTAAAACAACTTGCCATTCTTTATTTCAAGTCATTTCTTTGCTTACATTACCGAAAACCATTCTTTAATCTTCCATAAAGTTGTTATAACTAACTTCCCATAAAGCCAAGTTATAACTTTTATGTCTTAGACAAATTCATACCTTATAACCAAGCAGATTTATACTTTCAAATCAAATCACATAGATTTCAAAATACATCAAGTCTCTTAACTTTAAGAAACAAGTTTCTTAACTTAGAATATCAAGCTTCTTAACTTTAGAAATCGAGTTCTAACTTTAGAATGGCAAGAAATCAATACGCTCCAACTGCTATCAAGTATTCTATACTTTTAAATCAATTCATTTCTCCCTTTAAGAATCAAGTCCCATAACTTGAAAAATAAAGTCCCTTAACCTTTTAAAAATTGAGGTCCATGGTCTTAAAACTTCATACGTAAATTTATAAATTACTAACATATACTGGTGCTGTGAATAAGTTATACTTAGTTATAACGATCTTAATCAAATAAATATGATCTAGAAAATGTAATACAATTTTGTCTTATCTTAGCTTCTACGCAGACGGAGAATTCTACTATTTCAACTTAATTGATTGTCATTACATTTTCCTTTATTAACGCCGCAAAGGACTTGTTCGATACTTATTCTCATTTGTGCATAACTCAGCTAAGTCAACTTGGCTCCAAATACCTCCTAACGACTTACCAACATCCCCATAAGACCTCGTAAGAACTTAGATAACTTAGACATAACCTTTCAGAGAGTAAATCAACATACATACCTCTTAACTTCTAAGAGTAGAAGGAATCATGAAATAGTAATACATGTATATTCCATACATAGAATCATGTCAAAAGAAAGAAGAGGTTCACATACCGCGACATTATCGATAATTAGCAAAATGCTCCAAAGCATTTCTCAACCTTGATAGCTATTCCATCCTTCAAGTAGAATACGCTTATACTTGGTACTTCAACCTAAATGGCCATAATACGCCCATTAACATCTAGCTTCGAACGTAGAATATTCTAAGTGCAAAGTCACTAAATTCTACGAAAAATCTGACAAAGACTTCCTTTGTTTCTACATACTTTGCCACCTTTTCAAGTGCCGAATTCAATAACCAAACACGCCTACATTTAAGGCTCAACAATGTAATTAATAATAGTATTACACGCTACAAGACATGTAAAATTCACCCACAATTGATATCAAACTAGTCCACAATACAAATGTCAATTTCTGCCAAAAGGTGCAACAACTTATCAACCTTTCCAATTCCTTTTCAATCTAAGTTCTAGGTCAAACATGTTATATAGTCATAAACAACTTCAACAACTACAATTTCCTTCATTATATAACAACATGTGACGACTTATACTTATAATCAACTTGAATTGTAATCTTAGGCCTAAACATGCTAGTTTCGACAGTGGTTCCAATAGCCAATATACTTATCAAACTTCATAATATATACTTCATGCCATAAAATCCAAAGCTACAACAATAAGAAATCTTTAATTGCTAAAACGACAAGATTTTTACCTTTACAAACCCTTATAAAATCCAAGATTCCAAGTCGCCCTAGAAATTCTTAGCTCATTTTCTTATGTTCCAACCGCCCAAGCACTCCTAGAAGCTCACAAGTTAACTTCTCTTCATGCTCCATCTTCAAAGTCAAGAACACTTAGGTTTCGCCATGACTAACGAAAAACGCCGCTTTTTCTCAAATCTTTCTATCGAGATATCCTTACAATACCCTTAGGGACCTCGTTAAAGTTCAGAATAATGGATCAAAACTACAAAAATTTCGTAGAAACAAGACAAAGCCGAGAGCTCTTTAGTGGACAAGAAATGTTGTGAAATTTTCTAAGTTTTGAAGACTAGTCTTGCACTAAGGTAGTGTATATATAACACAATGGAAGGCTTAGATATCAACAAATGCGTGGTTGACGAAGAACACTCGATCACTACACAAGCCGCAAGTCGACTTAGTCAATATTATCAAGCTTAGCAAGACTTGTTTCATCTTTAACGGTCAATGACCATTATACCCTTGCCTAATTTTGTCCAAGACCACGTGGGAGGTGCCATGTGTCTCCCTCCCATCTGGCCCATAAATTTGAATCTCATGGTCTCACAAAACGAAATTTCTGTGGGCCCCACGTGACCAAATCCATAAAAATTAATTTCATAATGTTAATAAGTTCAGACTTTTCAAATAATGCATTTTGAGAATCCAATTCTCATCAACGAACATTTTTCCTTTCCGACGTTTCTAAGATTTTTCCATTGAAAAACAATTCTTCCTTTCGCACTTTTCAAGTCTTGTGTTCCTTACTTACATTCTCTAAACATGTCCTTGAATTTACTGGGTGTAACATAGTCCCAGGAGTAGGATTGCTTAATGATACTACATGTGGCCCTACTTCGATCATGAGCCTCATATTTTTACGCAAAGAAAGTATACTCATACTTATCATAGTAAGGCACAAGAAATCGTTATTCGAGTTATCATACATGTCTCCAGCTTTATATTAGACTTTATGATTTCATTACAAAGATTTCTGGCCACATACTTGGTACATGTTGTAATCCACTCTCCTGGGGTCGTGTTCACGCCGCAGTATACAAAGTTGCCGATCCTCACTCTTAGATCACTGTCACCGTTTGGAAACTCCTTTACTCCGAGGCTTATCCTGGTTCGTATCCCCGGTATGGTCGATTGTTGTATATTCGTGGGTACGGCGGCCCCTGCACACAGCTTGTTATCCTCAGAGGTCTCGTAGGTCACATCATGGATCGGGTTTTAAGAACAAATGCATCTGTTATTTTATTTTGTTTCATGTATATTTTACTAAGTGCCTTATCACAACTGCTGATATTTATTGTTTTAGTATTTATGAGTTTTATAAATTCCGCCGCTATTCTCTCGACGATATATTTCATAAGGGTGCCTGTAGGGCACCGCAGTTCGGTCGGGTCGTGACAACCTAGCCATAATGACAAGCTCCTAACATTGTAGTCATCTCAAAATACCAACTGTGATCCTAAGCTCATGATCCACAACTATGTACCTAAACTCGGGCATTTAACGCACTTCAAGGGGTCAAGACACAAACCGAATATGGAACTAAAATAAGGTATAGTAAATGATCATAATTGTACAAAAGAACGACAAGGGCAAGTATAAAAGTAAATACCGTGATCCTACCACGCCATTACAACTCATGAACTTAATCGCACATCATTATCTTTTTCCATTTTTCAATAAGAGTTATAGTCAAATTCTTACGCATATACTTAGGAGAAATCATTAAGTTCATAACCATATACTCTACTTATCTTGCATAACATAATCCGATCCTTTCTGAGGACTTATATCGCCTTACCCATTCGGGACGCGATAAAATCACATAAGTCCGCCCATAAAGGTATAATGCCCTACTAATTGACGCGATAAAGTCACATAAATCTGCCCATAAAGGTGCATATCAGATAAAAACATGAAGCTTATGACCAACTTAGGGCCACCCGCCCATGATCATTCGACAATCCTACCCGACTATTTCACCCAAGATAGGTCCCTGTGACCCAAGAATGCAGGTCATCCGCCTCGCACGTGGGACTATTTCACCCGATAAGACTATGTTATACCCTCGTAGTTCCGTGGTATGTATGTGAGGACGCACGCACGAGAATACGCAGAATTTTGGAACGGAAGAAAGCATGCGGATTTTTCGACTAAAAGTTTTCGAATTTCGTAAGGAAAATGTTCATAAAGCGGAATCGATTCCGATTTGGTCGGACTTTTTGGAATATTTGAGAATTATGGGATTTTATTTCCGAATTGGTCACTGGGCCCACGGAGAAATTTACTTTATAAGTGCCCACTTTATTTTTCTGATTTTTGGCATTACTGATATTTTCTAAGATGAAATATTTTGGATCAATAGAGGGCTTACATGTGTCACCCCTAGGTGGCACATGTTGATGAATTGATGGCTACGGTTTATACTGCTTTTGGCATTTTAAAGGCCATAAACATTTGGTCAAAGTCTCAAGATATTTTGTGCAGAGATAGATGTTGGGACCCACACACACATGGCCCAATATTGACCACACTTGCTTTAATCCTAGCCCTTGTTTTCTATAAATACCCTTAGTGCAAGACTTAATTTCATCCACACTCGAGAGTTTCCAAGTTCAAATATTCTCCCTTTCCTTACAGCTCGCCACGGGCTGAATTTGTGAGTCGGTTGTCCAAAAATTCTTAAAGTTTTAAGTGTTCTTCCTAGTGTTAGGAAGATCAGGTACCAAGAGTTGGAAAAGATTTCACACCCTAGCCTTAGATATACCCCCTTGGCCAAAACATCAAATCAGAATTTAAGTTGTTCTTCACTTGAGTTGACTCAAGAGAAGTTGTTTAGAAACTTCTAAGGTTGCTTGGAGCTGGTTGAGCGTATGGAATCGAGCCAAACGCTGCTCAGATCGACTTATAATCTTGGATAATTTTGGGGCTTATCGAGGTAACGATCTACGTCCCACTATTGTAATCGATATCATATCAGAGTAGTTTAGAATCGGTATAAGATATATTAAGGATGATTAAAAGTTAATTGAATCAGATTTACATCGACCAGATTTACTGTAGAGACTTGTAGTATTATCATGAGTAGAATTGTACACGCCCCATAGACGCCAGTAACCCCTCGAGCTTGTTGGGCTCGCAATGCCTCGATATGAGGAGATTTATGTGGGTCGCTGGGGGAGGTGGCCAATTTTCCGAGAATATGGAACCTTGTATTTAGAAATGTTCTACGGGCGGATCTAGAAGTTGATAGACGCTATGCGGCCTTTATAGTTGAAGTACACGAGAGCGATTCTACTCTGAGGTGGAAAAGGCAGCAGGTTACAGATTGGAGCTTTTTGCTTTTTGTCGATAATCGCCGCGAGGTATGTGAACCTCTTCCTATCTTTCTAGCATGATTGTATGAACTATGTAGTACGGTAGGACGACGTGCTAAACGACTGTTGGTTTAAAACATAAAGTATTATAACGCTTTACGGGAAGTTTGTTATAACAACTTTACGTAGGTAAAGAAATGGTTTGTGGTTTTACAGATAAGAGACTTAACTCATAAATGACTCACGTGAATTATTAAGGACTTGGCTTGTGTTAAAAAGTTGTGAAACCGCTGCTTTTGAGAAATTGTTAATCGTTTTAAAAGGAATAAGTTATGTTGATTTCTAAACGAGAATAAGTATCGAACAAAACCATCGCAGTTAATAAAGGAAAATGTATTGACAAATAATTAATTATATTAAAACTAGTAGAAACCTCCATCCGCATGTAGTTAAGATAAGACAAAATTGTATTACATTTCCTGTATCATGGCCGCTTTAATAAAATCATTAATAACAAGTATTGATTTTTCTTAAATTCCACAAGAAGGAACTTGATTTCTAAAAGAAAAGAGACTTGAGAATTTGAAGTGTTTTGCTTTAAAAGAAAGGCATGGTTTTGTCTTAAATTGGTTTATTTCAAAAGAAGGTATGGAAATTGTTTTCGTTTACTTAAAAAAAGATAGTTACTCTATTTTGATACTACGAGTATCGCGTGACTTTTTGTGAAAGAAATGGATCTTTTAAAGTGTTAAAATGCGAGTACCTGGGGGTTAAAATCCGAATTTGTTGTAATAAAATAAAAGTCTACAGTACGCTGAACTCGCTTATGCTTGGGTGGCTAGCTCATTGGCAAGTTGTTTTGATTCGTATACCGAGTCTCTCGATGGAGGCTTATCTTGGTATATCCGACCCATCGACACGCTTCAGGCCTGTGTATGGTTCCATTAGGATTGTTGTTCCATGGACTAGCTTCCATGCAGGTTTTACCGATTCGGCTGTATCCGTAGTCGGTTCTCGCATTTGCCTGGCCGTGGCTGATTCGGGCTTGGTTCTCGTAGTTAGCTCATTTCGCCCCGCTTCACTTTTGTGGCGGTCTCGTGGACTTACTTACCGCGATCCGTGGTTAGCTCGTTACTTGCCCCCGCCGCCACGTGACGCAGTGGATCCGCAGAGGTTATCGCACTTGCCACGGTCGCCTTCGCGCGAAGTATCGTGACTTACGCCAGGATCCGTGGTTAGTTCGGTTACTTGCCCCGCCGCCACGCGGGCGCAGTGAGGATCCGCAGGCTATCGACTTGCCACGCGTCGCCTTCGCGAGTCGCTTTTGGACGGCTTCGTGGACTTACGGCCAGGATCTCGTGGTTAGCCCGTTACTTGCCCCGCCGCCACGTGGCGCGAGGATCGTGAGGCTATCGCACTTGCCACGGCCGCCTTCGGATATGGTTGTTTAGTATTGGCTGCACGTAGGTTCGTAGCCGGCTTTCGCACGCCAACATTGACGCAGTCGATCTGTAGCTATGCCTTCGCATTTGCCTCAGACGGTTTTATGCGACACGTGGACCCGTGTTCATATGCATTTCGTGTTATTATATCATGATCGCGGCAGCTGAGAAGGTATTCCACGCATGATTGATGTCATGGGCGCGAGACCCATAGTTATATTTGAGCGACGACTTGAGGCGAGTCCTGACTTGATACGATCGCTTATATATCGTGGATTGTAGTTTGTTATCATACATGTCTCCTGCTTTTATATCGCTATGATTTCATTTACAAAAGATTTTCGCCACATACTGTAATTGGCCACATCGACCTCCTTCGTGGGCCGCTCATGCCGCAGTAGAGGTACACGCTTGTTGATCCGCCATAGGATCACGCTCAAAGATTCGAAGCTCCGCTTCTCCGAGGCTTATTCGTATAGTCCCCGTTGCTAGGTACTTACATTCAGTGGTATGGCGGGACCCGTCCTGGCCGTAGTTGTGGTTGGCATTCTGTAGGTCCGTAGTACTATTGCAAGGTGGTTTGTGCGGATTTAATCGCTCAATTTTGATATATATATACGAAGGTAACCGCTTTGTTAGCCTATTGCTTATTTATGTCTCGATTCATGCTTAAGTTTTTATTTCACGATTTTCTCGATGTCAGATCACCAGTGTGCCCGGTAAGGCACCAGTCACGTGCCCGAGGTCGGGTCGTGACAAAAGTGGCATCGAGCGCTTAGTCTCTAAAGTGTCTACGCATCGCATCTAGTAGTCTCGATTACGCTGCAGCGCCACAGCACCACATCAATAATCGTGAGGCTATAGGATATTTAGATCGGTTTCCATTCTTCTCACTCGAGATCGTGCCTCAGAGTCGTGTTATAAGTCGACCCTCCGACGATTTCGCTTTTACCGCTTATGCTCCACGCAGTGTAACCCTACCAGAGTGGCAAGGCAGCCGAGGAGCCGCTAGTAGGACACAGAGAGTACGAGGGCGCAGTCTCTGGCCATTACTCGAGATAGTGCTTCGACGACGTAGTTTATGACGCCGCCACCCAAAGAGAGTTTAGTGCCGCAGCAGCAGGCTACCGAGACCACGGATTGAGCCTCCAGCCCCACACCGAGCAAGGAGACGGGTTACAGGAGATGGCCCGCCATCAGCCGTGATCGGGCCGCATACGAGGATAGCCGGATGCGCAGCCCAAAGAGCACCGCGTTCACCCGAGATCGGATAGCTCGAGGCTACGGACTTTCTCGAAGCCGCACCGCCAGAGTTCTACGTCGAGGCCCAGCGATGATCCACGTGGAGTTCATCCGACGCTACAGCCGGATCAGAGAGTGATCGCGCGCCGAGACCGAGTCGCTGGTCTTAGGTTCGCGATCGGCCGCGCGATACCGCAAGCCGACCGTTTGATTCGCGGAGCCGCCCCGAGGAGCGCATTGCCTCCACTATGGGACGAAGTTCCTCCGAGGCATTCTGGTCATTTCTTGCCGCCACGTATGAGAGCACAAGTCGACAATTTTTGACGCCGACGCAGGACGCACCTTCGAGTACAACGTGAGTTCGACTCGCTGGCTCGGAGCATGTCCTCGTTAGTGGCAGATATGGAGGACAGAGTGCACCGCCACGCCACTGGCTCGATGACTACCGCGTAGGCTTGCTCTGTGTAGCTTCTTCAGGGTACGGACATTGCCCATATACGTGCTTATGCAGGGGACGGTGAACGTAGAGACCGACGCGACCAGATCAAAGATAAGAGGCCAAGACAACAGGTCTTTTATAACTTTGAGGCGGACCGCCTCAAGAAGTTAGTAATACACCTCCGCCAAGCATGCAGTGGTCCTCCGCGCCTCGTAAGGCCCAGTATTCAGGAGTAGGTCGTGGCTCCAAGGTTTCAGATTTTGGGGAGAGAGTATCACGGACGAGGCTACCCAGATCTCGTTGTATCCGTTATGGTAAAACCCATGTGGGAGTTGGTCGCACTAGTTTGGGAGATTGCTATACTTCATGGCTGGCAGGCCATTTTGCAAAGAGTGTCCCACTGCAGGTAGAGCAGATGTTAAGACTCATCCTTCAGATCACATGTCATCGCTTTCTATAGCTACGCCAACAGGCGTGATTACGATTAGAGCGTACAAAAGGAAAGTGAAGCAAGAAGGTATATCTCAACCATCTAGAGATTAGTATGCATGAGCATGATGATTTTTTACGTTAAGTGTTATGTTCTGATAACATTGTGATAATTGTGATTAGAAAACACGACGCTTAAAAAGGTAAGTTTGGGTCGTGCACTCATAACCTTAGAAGTTATGATAATCGAGACCTTAGATGTAGCGTCGCCTCGAGTAAAAGATTTTGCGTGATCTTTGTTTCGAGCGCATAGTATACGCAGAGTATTTGTGTGATAATTACATGGTTAGCGTGAGATAAGTGTTAGCTTTCATGACGTGAATTAGTGCATTGTTCCGATCGGGAACGAGAGTTTGGCGCGATAACGGGTCGGGTCGAGGCGGTCGCGTCAACCCGCACTCCGAACGAGGTGGGGTCGGTTTGAGATGGTCCTCCGTGGTAGGGTCACGAGGTGCTAGGCCCAAGTTTAAGTAACCATCGACGAGTTCAGGACGCTGCTCGACCAGAATCGATCGCAAAGCCGGGAACGGCCTCAGAGGAAATCGAGGCTAGTAAGATGACCAAGGTCGAGGTAGTAACTCCAAGGATTTGGAAACTGAAGCAATGACGGAAATATGGTACGGTACTAGAAAGAGTTCGTGTTCGAGAAAGGTACGACAGTAAGCAAGGAGGAACACGCAGTTAAGAGGCGGAATGATCATTTCGCAAGTAACGAAAGCAAGAAAGTATCCTTTAGACCATGGGTGGAAACTTTGTGACGTTAGAGATGATTCCTCGCTGGCTTGGATTAGAGTTTATGACGTGTTATATTATGGCCAAAGTGGTATAATTGGTTTTGTAAGCATAAGAGGAAGACTATACCGGCTGTATGCTTTGAGACTTGTATGAACATTTGGGACTAATGTTTCTGCGGGGAAGAATGTTACACCCCGTAGTTCCGTGGTATGTATGTGAGGACGACGCACGAGAACACGCATGCACTTTGGAAAGAAGAAAGACGGATTTTTCGACTTTAAAAGTTTTCAATTTCGGTATGAAAATGTTCATAAAGCGGAATTGGATTCCCAGATTTGGTATTCAGACTTTTGGAATATTTGAGAATTATGATTTTATTTTCCTGGAATTGGTCACGCTGGGCCCACGGAGAAATTTACGCTTATAGGCCCACTTTATTTTTCGGATTTTTGGCATTACTGATATTTTCTAAGATGAAATATTTTGGACCAATAGAGGGCTACATGTGTCACCCCTAGGTGGCACATGTCGACGAATTGATGGCCATGGTTTACACGCTTTTGGCATTTTAAAGGCCATAAACATTTGGTCAAAGTCTCAAGATATTATGTGTAGTAGATAGATGTTGGGACCCACACACACATGGCCCAATCTTGACCACACACTTGCTTTAATCCTAGCCCTTGTTTTCTATAAATACCCCTTAGTGCAAGACTTAATTTCATCCACACTGAGAGTTTCCAAGTCTTGAAATATTCCTCCTTTCCTTATGAGCTCGCCATAGGTCTGAATTTGTGAGTCAAGTGGTCCAAAATTCTTAAAGTTTTAAGTGTTCTTCCTTAGGTGTTAGGAAGATTGTGTACCAAGAGTTGGAAAAGATTTCACACCCTAGCCTTAGATATACCCTCCCTCAAACATCGCCAAATCAGAGCCTAAGTGTTCTTCACTTTGGAGTCAATCTGAAGAGAAGTTGTTTAGAAACTTCAAGGGTTGCTTGGAGCGGTTGGAGCGTAAGGAATTGGAGCTAAACGTTGCTCAGATCGACTTATAATCTTGGATAATTTTGGGCTTATCGAGGTAATGATCTACGCCCTCTATCAGAATCGATATCGTATATCAGTAGTAGTTTAGAATCGAGTATAAGATATATCGGAAGGATGATTAAAAGAATTGAATTGTATTTACATTGACTGATTTACAGAGACTTGTAGTATTATCGCGAGGTAATTGTACACGCCCAAGTTAGACGGTAACCCCCTCGAGTTGTCGCTCGTAGCTGGGCCTTGACAGAGGAGGAGATTTACGTGGTCATGGGAGGCGCCGAATTTTCCGTAGAATATGGAACCTTGTATTTAGAAATGTTCCTACGGGCGGATCTAAGTTGATAGACGCCAGGCCTTTATAGTCAAGTATCACGAGCAGCGCATTCTACTGAGGTGGAAAAGGCTAGCAGGTTACAAAGATTTGGAGCTTTTTGCTTTTTGTCGATAATCGCCACGAGGTATGCGAACCTCTTCCTATCTTTTCTAGCATGATTGTATGAACTATGTAGTACGGTAGACGACGGTGCTAAACGAATTTGGTTGGTTTAAAACATAAAGTATTATAACGGCTTTACGGGAAGTTTGTTATAACAACTTTACGAGGTAAAGAAATGGTTTGTGGTTTTAAAAGATAAGAGACTTAACTTATAAATGACTTGATGTGGAATTATTAAGGACTTGGTTTGTGTTAAAAGTTGTGAAACCGCGCTTTTGAGAAACGGGTAATCGGGTTTTAAAAGGAATAAGTTATGTTGATTTCGAAATGAGAATAAGTATCGAACAAACCATCGCAAATGCTAATAAAGGAAAATGTATTGACAAATAATTAATTATATTAAAACTAGTAGAAACCTCCATCCGCATAAGTTAAGATAAGACAAAATTGTATTACATTTCCTAGATCATGGTCGCTTAATAAAATCATTAATAACAAGTATTGATTTTTCTTAAATTCCACAGTAAGGAACTTGATTTCTAAAAGAAAAGAGACTTGAGAATTTGAAGTGCTTTGGTTTAAAAGAAAGGCATGGTTTTGTCTTAAATTGGTTTATTTCAAGTTAAGGTATGGAAATTGTTTTGGTTTACTTAAAAAAAGATAGTTACTCTATTTTGATACTACGAGTATCGTGGTGACTTTTGTGAAAGAAATGGATCTTTTAAAGTGTTAAAACGGTTGGGGTTAAATCCGAATTTGTTGTAATAAAATAAAAGTCTACGAGTACGCTTGAACTTGCCTATGCTTGTTGTGCTAGCCTTTGTTGTGCAAGTGTTTTGATTCAGGCACCGAGTCTCTCGCTGGAGGGTCGTTATCTTGTTATATCTCGACCCATCGACACGCTGGGTGGCCCACGCATGGTTCCATTAGATTGTTGTTCCACGGACTAGCTCTCCACGAGGTTTTACCGATTCGCTTTGGTATCCGGTAGTTGGCTCGCATTTGCCTGGCCGTGGTCGATTCGACTTTGGTTCCGTAGTTAGCCTTCGATTTCGCCCGCTCAGTTTGTGGCGGCATCGTGACTTACGGCCAGGATCCGTGGTTATTCGTTAATTGCCCCGCCGCTACGTGGCGCAGGAGGATCTGGTAGGCTATCGCACTTGCCACGTGTCGCCTTCGCGAGTCGCTGTTCGACGGCCGTGACTTACTGCGATCCGCGGTTAGCCCGTTACTTGCCCCCGCCGCCACGTGGCGCAGTGAGGATCCGGTAGAGGCTATCGACTTGCCACGCGGTCGCCTTCGTGATACGGTTGTTTAGTATTGTCGTACCAGGTTCCGTAGTCGCTTCGCATTTGCCGGCCATTGACGATGCAGGTCGATCTCGTAGCTATGCCTTCGCATTTGCCGTGACGGTTTTGCGACACGTGGGACCCGTGTTCATATGTACTTCGTGTTATTATATCATAGATCGCCGACGCGATAAGGTATTCCACGCATGATTGATGTTGCGGCGCGAGACCCATAGTTATATTTCCGAGCGACGACTTTGAGGGCGCGAGTCCCCGACTTTACGACATCGCTATACGCGGATCGTAGTTTGGTTATCATACATGTCTCCTGCTTTTATATAGATCGTTATGATTTCATTTACGATTTTCGCCACATACTTGGTACCGTTGATCGACTCTCCTTCGGGGCCGCGTCATGCCGCAGGTAGGTACACCGCTGTCGATCCTCGCCATGTGATCACAGTCAGCTCGAAGCTCCGCTTCTCCGAGGCTTATCTTTCGTATAGTCCTCGCTGTTATGTGTACTTACATTCGTGGTACGGCGAGCCCGTCCCGTCGTAGTTGTGGTTACATTCTGTGAGGTCTATAGTACTGCCACAAGTGTGGTTTGTAAGGGATTTAACTGTTCAATTTTGATATATATATATATACAGGAAGGTAACCGTTTTGGTTAGCCTATTGCTTATTTTATGTCTTGATTCATTCTTAAGTTTTTATTTCCGCTGATTTTCTCGATGTCAGATTACCAGGTGCCCGGTAGGCACTACCACGGCCCTAGGTCGGGTCGTGATGCATTATTTCACCGCACGGCCCTGGTGGCCCGCAGAATGAGTACAAACGCCGCACTCGCATCGGGCGGTAGCAATTCCATGGAATAAGTAGGACCGCTGGTTTACCCCGCAGTTAATAACATAACCTAGCTTAACCGGCTATCATACATAAGCACTACCGGCTTATTATACATAACATAAGCACTACCGGCTTATCATACATCACATAAGCACTACCAGCTTATCATACATAACATAAGCACTACCGGCTTATCATACATAACATAAGCACTACTGGCTTATCATACATAACATAAGCAAGTTAAGTAATCCCCTAACTTCTTATTAACCTTATTTGCATACGCTCTCTTTATAGTTTACTTAAGGCACTAACATGTCATTATAAAATCCGAGAATTTAACCCAAAGTACTACGTACCTTTATTCTTTTAAAATGACTCTTTTCCATATAAAACTTCCAAGATACTAATAACCGTAGTATCAAGTCATATCTACTTTTCAAGACAAGTCACAATATTTTTTTAGAAATACATTTTATCGGCTTCTAAATCAAGTGACTTCCACTTTAAAAATATTTAAGCAATTGATGCCTTTAAATCAAATTGCCCTTCATTATTTCAAGTCATCTCTTTGTTTACAATACTAGAGAAAAACCATTCTTTTAACCTTCCATAAAGTTGTTATAACCAACTTCCCATAAAGCCGTTATAACTCTTTATGTCTTAGACAAATTCATTCATTTTATAACCAAGAGACTTATACTTTCAAATCAAGTTACAAAGCTTTCAAAATACTGAAAGTCTCTTAACTTTTAGAAACCAAGTTTCTTAACTTAGAATATCAAGTCTCTTTTCTTTAAGAAAATCAAGTTACATAGCTTTTCCCGAATCAAGTATTCTATACTTTTAAATCAAGTCATTCTTTCCTTTAAAAATCAAGTCCCATAACTTGAAAAATAAAGTATATTAACCTTTTTAGAATTCAAGCTTCATAGTCTTAAAACTTCATACGTAAACTCTTTTAATTCAGTAACATGTACTTTTATGCGTTGTGAATAGGTTATACTTGTTTATAAAGATCTTATAAAAGCAGCCATGATCTAGAAAATGTAATACAATTTTGTCTTATCTTAGCTTCTATGCAGATGGAGGATTCTACTCATTTTAATTTAATTGATTGCCGATACATTTTCTTTTATTAACGCTGCAATGGCTTGTTCGATACTTATTCTCATTCGCAGTAACTTAGCAAAGTCAACTTGACTCAAATACTTCCTAACGACTCTTACCAACATCCCCCATAAGACTTGGTAAGAACTTAGGATAACTTAGACGTAACTTTTACATAGTGTAAATCAACATACATACCTCTTAACTTCTAAGAGTAGAAGGGATCATGAAATAATACCACATGTATATTTCATACATAGTATCATGCCAAAAGAAGGAAGAGGTTCACATACCTCGCGACGATTATCGACAAGTATCAAAATGCTCCAAAGTACTTTAACCTTGATAGCTATTCCATCCTTTAGTAGAATATTTTATACGTAGTACTTCAACCTATATTAGTCATAACACGTCCATTAACTTCTAGCTTCAAACGTAGAATATTCTAAGTGAAAAGTCACCAAATTCTACGGAAAATCTGACAAGATTTTCTTTGTTTCTACGCATTTTCCACCTTTTTCAAGGCCCGAAAATCAATAACCAAATGCCACATTTAAGTCTCAATCAATTCATCTAACCACAGGGGATTACACGCCTTAACAGGACGTGTAAAATTGTGCCCCACAATTAATACAAAACTGTCAAAAGATTAAGGCAATTTCTACCAAATGTAACAACATAAAGTTCATTCCAATTCCTTTTCAATCCAAATTGTTATTCTAACATGTTATATAACCTCAATCGATTATAACAACTATAATCTCTTCTTTCTATGACATGCGACGATCGTAATTAACAATTAAATTGATTTCAACATAAATGGCTAACTTGTCCATTTTCGCTTTAACACGCCGATACATGATCCAAACATTTTCAAACTTCAATATATATACCACATGCTCATTTCTTAACTACTATAACATGTAATCTTCAATTACAATAAGAAGATGAAGATTTTACCTCAATAAGCCCTAATAATGTCCAAGCGTAAAAGTCGATCCTTAGCAACTTTTAGCTCCTCTTCTTATGTTCCAATCCGCCCAAGCACTCCTGAAGCTCATGAAAACTCTCTTCAAGTTCCATCTTCAAAGTCAAGAACACCTTAGGTTTCGCTATACTAACGTAAAAACGCTGCTTTTCCGAGATCTTTCTATTGAGATATCCTTACAATACCCTAGAACCTCGGGTTAAAGTATTGTGAATTATGGAACAAGTTTGCAAAAATTTCTTCCTTTTTCATGCTATAGGTAGCTCCTATTCTTGAACAATAAGTTCTTGAAATTTTCTAAGTGTGATGTCTTGCTACTAGTAGTATGAATATATAACATAACTAAGGGACTAGATTAAACCAAATGGAAGGTTAGGACGTGTCAATAACGTCAAGCTCCACTTTTCCCTTCGACTTGGTCCATTTTTCATCAAGCCAATTTGGCTAATCTTAATGACAATTTCGTCCAAGCGATGACCATGTGAGGGTGACACGTGTCGCCATCCCATCGGTCCATAAAATTTGTAACCTCGCGGCCCCACAAACGTAAAATTTCTAAGCGGCCCTACGTGACCAACCAGAAAAATAAATTTCCACAATGATAATAAGTTCCATACTCTTCAAATAATGCATTTTGAGAATCTAATTTCAACAACTAACATTTTCCTTCCCGAGGCTCAAATCATTTTCCGTAGGAAAAAGCAATCCTTCTTTCGCTTTCAAACTTAAAGTCGATCTTCTCACGTACATTCTCTTAAACACATGTCCTGGAACTACGGGGTGTAACAACGCTACTCGTAGTACTTCAACCTATATTAATCATAACATGTCTACCAACTCCTCACTTTAACGTAGAATCATACTAAGTGTAAGGTCTCTTATTCTACTTAAAATCGGGCAAAGACTTCCTTTGTTTCTACGCATTTTCCACCTTTTTCAAGGCCCGAAAAATCAATAACCAAACGCCACATTTAAGGCCCAACAATTCAGCAAATACAAAGGGGATTACACGCCTAATAGGACGTGTAAAATTCTGCCCCACAAACAATATAAAATTGTCCATTCCTTAAGGCATATTCTCGGCAATAACATTATCCATAACAATATCAATTTCCTTTCAATTCCTTTTTCAATCCAAGTTGTTATTCCAATATGTTATATACATAATAACAATTACAACAACTATAATTCCTTTCTTCCTTAACATGCGACGATTGTAACTATCGACCAAATTGATTACAACATTAATGGCTAACTTGTCCATTTTTGGTTTTAACACGTCGACATGATCCAAATCTTTTCAAACTTCAATATATATACCACATGCTCATTTCTTAACTACTATAACATGTAATCTTCAATTACATTAAGAAGATGAAGATTTCACCTCAATAAGCCCTAATAATGTCCAAGCGTAAAAGTCGATCCTTAGCAACTTTTAGCTCCTCTTCTTATGTTCCAATACGCTCCAAGCACTCCTTAGAAGCTCACAAGAACTCCTCTTCAAGTTCCATCTTCAAAGTTGAAGAACACCTTAGGTTTTCGCCATACTAACGTAAAAACGTCGTTTTTCCGGGATCTTTCTATTGAGATATCCTTACAATACCCCTAGGAACCTTGGGTTAAAGTATTGGGAATTATGGACAATAATTGAAAAATTTTGTGTGGAAAATCCCTTAAAGCCGAGAGCACCTAGAGCTTAGCACAATGTTTCTTGAAAATTTTTCTAAGTATGGAACTTGTCTTGCAACTAGTGTAGGATATATACTACAACGGCGGTCTAGATTAAACCATTCGCGTGGCTTGGATTTATCAAGACTAAAGTCTTTGTCATGTCGCAAGTCGACTTAGTCAATTTTGTCGCTTGTCTTCAAGACTGCACCTTAACCCTTGGTCAAATGACCTCTTTACCCTGGCATATTTCAACAAACCTATGTAGGGGTGACACGTGTTGCCATCCCATTCGCCCATAAAATTTTGTAACCTCAGAGTCCCCACAAAACGTAAAATTTCTGTGGGCACTACGTGACCAAATCAGAAAATAAATTTCCACAATGATAATAAATTCCATACTCTCAAATAATGTATTTTAAGAATCTAATTTCATCAACGAACATTTTTCCTTTCCGGTTCTAAGATTTTCCTTCTGAAACAATTCTTTCTTTCGCACTCAATTTTCAAGTTTTGTGTTCTCGTCTATTCTCTTATTCTTGTCCCGAATTACTGGTGTAGCATTCTCCCCTTCTTAGAAACATTCGTCCCCGAATGTTCTTTCGGAGCTCAATCTAGCATTTCTCGGTAGTCTTATAAAACTACACTTAATGAAACTTAATTATGCCACTCATGGCCCTAATACCTCGCACACACATATCCATCGTAAGCCAAATGAGAATAAAAATCCAAAGTGTGCACCATCACTATTTACTCTCATTCATGGCCCAAAATGATTTTCTTTTCGTACTTCCAACTCCTTCTAGCATACTTACATAACCTTCATACCGATTTTGGCCTCCAATCTTTGGAGTTACTAAATCGAACAATATAAGGCCATTTCCGGCTCTCACGACTGCGGTCACGACTCCGCCCGGCCCGTGGATCGGTGCCTTACCCGCACCCTAGTGATACAACATCGTAGAAAACCGGAAATAAAAACTTTTAAACATTCAATAGATACGGATCAAGATAAAGAAAATAGGCCAACCAAAACGGCGCCTTTTCAACATATATATATATAGACATTTGAACAGCTATAATCCTTACAACCCCGCCACAACAAAGCATGCACTTAAGATTTATATAACAACTATGACGGACAGTGGCCCCGCCATACCTCGAATGTACAAGAACCCTGACATCGTGGTAACATACCAAAGATAAGCCTCCAAGGAACGAGCTTCCCAAGACGAAAGGTGATCCTAAAATGGATCGACACTGACGACTCTACTCGCAGCATGAACGCAGCTTCCGGGCGAGGTCATAACAGTACCAAGTATGTGAAATCAAAATATCAGAAATGAAATCATAATAGTCTATATAAAGGTGAGACATGTATGATAACCAAACTACAAGATACACAACATATAAACAAGATATCAAGTCGTGACTCACGCTCAAAATCATCACTGCGTTCGTGAATTCCTTCCTCACCGCGGCATTTATGATATAACAACACCAAGGAGTATACATGAACACCGTGTCCCACCTGTCATAAAACCGTGACGGCAAGTATAACTACCGATCCGACCGCACTCAATAATACCGCATAACCATATCACGGTCGACACGCGTGCCGCAATAGCCTCCACCACCCACCGCGCCACGAATGACGGGGCAAGTGAATCGCCACGCACTGCATCACAACCGTAAGTCACTTAAGCTCCATCCAAACACCGATCGAATCGACACGCGGCGGTGCAATAACCTATACCAGATCCACATACGCCACGTGACGGGGCAAGTAAACAAAGCTACGCACCATCACAACCGTAAGTCACGATACTTCGCCGCGAAGCCGACACGCGGCGTGCAATAACCTATACCAGATCCACTCGCCACGTGACGGGGCAGTAAACAGCACGCACCGATCACAACCGTAATTCACGATACTTCGCCATAATAACTATAATGGTCACATGTCCACATCATCGGTAGACATGCCCATGTAATAATAATAATGGAAGCGCATCTGCGGAATCTTCCGCCACCGCCAGACGCCCAAGTAAGTTCTCAATAAGTCAACCGCCTCCATCGAGACGCCAGAGAATATAAACACAATTCTTGCACAACAAAGACTATCTCAATAAGCATAGGCAAGTTACCCAACAACAAGCATAGGCAAGTTACACAACAACAAGCATAGGCAAGTTACACAACAACAAGAATAGGCAAGTTATACACAACTCAAAGTACTTTCATTTTATGTCAAAATCCGGGTGTTAACCCTAAAGTACTACGTACGTTAAATTCCTTTTAAAGAGATCCATTCCTGTTATAAAAGTCACCCGATACCCGTAGTATAAAATAGAGTGACTCACATTTTTAGGTAAACCAAAACACTTTCCTTTTCAACCACATTATTTTCCCTAAGGTTCCAGTTTGCCTAATTTCAATTACTCAAGGCTCTTTATTTTAGAAAAGTTTCATAGTTCAATGTCTTAATCTCTTTTAAAACAATTGAGTAACATATGCCTTATATGAGTGTAGGTTATTCTTATTCATAATCAATCTTATTAAGCAGCCATGATCTAGGAAATGTAATATCATTTTGTCTCATCTTAGCTTCTATGCAGATGGAGGTTTCTACTGGTTTTAATAATACTTCATTATTCAATACATTTTCCTTTATTAGCGCGCAGTTGGTTTGTTCGATACTCATTCGATTTCAAATCAAGAAACATTATTCCTTTTAAAAACCAAGTACTCATTACTCACGAACGAGGTTTCACAAAATTCATATTAATACATTCAAGTCAAGTCTCTTATCTTTTAAGATCAAGTCTCTTAACTTCTAAAAATCAAGAAACCATTTTCTTTACCTCTCTTAAGACGTTATACCTAACTCCCATAAAGTTAGTATAACTCTTTTTAAAACCAAGTACTCTTCTTTCAAAAGGTTTATTAATACTTTGAAATACTTCAAGATTCTTATTATTCAGCTTAAGTCAAAAGACATTGCCGCACAACCACGCTTCGCTAACACACGACGCTCACCGCATTATATATATATTCCTTTAAAATATCACGCTCAAGAGTATACGAAGAATCACATACCTCGCGACGATTATCGACTATAAGCAAAACGCCCACTCGCTTATAACCCGCTAGCCTTGTCCACCTTCCAAGTAGTTCATGTTACTCGCAGAACATTCAACCAATAAAGGTTATCACCATCAGTATACACCTATGTAAGTACGCTTAATCTTCTACTTATATTTCTTCCGACGTGATTTCGCCAAGTCTTTTCTTGTAATATCCTTCCATTACAGTTCAATTCTCTTCTAAGAATCTTATATTCATTTCTATACAACTACAGTATGTAATTCCCAATTACAATAGAAGGATGAGTATTTACCTCGAGGAGCCCACAATTATCCAGGTTTTACGTCGATCGTGAGCACCGGTTAGCTCCTACTCCGAGTGCGCCATTCCGCTCCACACAACCCTTAGGAGTTCTACGCAACTTCTACTAAACACTTCAACCGACTATGAAGGTTTTCCTTAGGGTTTCATTTTTGTGACTTAAGGAAATATAGTAGTATTTCCGGGCTCTACGTAGAGGTAACTTTGGAAAGTACTACAAGGTATTTGGGCTAAAGTATTTGGGCATTATAACAATACTGAGAAGTATTTCTATACCACAAAGGGGTATTTATATGAAACAACTAGGCTGGGGGTAGGTTTCGCTAGCACCCCTGTGAGTGGGTACTTTCTGCCTGGGAGGGCTCTCGCCCACGGGGCCTCGCAACGGGGGCGGGGGTGTGGTGGACGAAACTCAAGAGGGAGGGAGTAGTTTGAGACTTAGAGAAATGCTCAAGTTTGATGAAGAAAGTCTTCAACTTATGGTATTTATAGTCAAGCAATGGCCAACCAATGACCAAGATCCATCCAAGTGTTAGGCAAGTGTAGGGCTAGGATTAAGCCATGTGCACCTTATCCATCTACCACACCAACTTGCACAAAATATCCTACCTAACCAATGCCACATATTTCGTCCATTTGCCGCCCCTCTTCCTTCCAATGTGAGGGTGACACATGTCACCCTCCTGTTGGTCCAAAATGTTTCGTCTCTCGGAAAAATCCGCAAAAAATAGAAATGACATAGCCGGAATTTTCCCTTCGCAAGTCTTGTAAAACGTTTCGTCAAAAAACGACTCTTTTCGGCACTTGTGCCCAAATTTTCGAACCTTGCCAACTTTAAGGCTTAAATTTTTATACGTACGCCCTCACGTAGATACTCTGGAAATACGGGGTATAACAACCTGGTTCCGATGGAACGCATCCACGAACCCGTAAAACAATTAACTAGACTTGGGCCTCACACCCTCAAGACCCTGTCACGTAGCGGAACTACTACCAACTGATCCCACTCCATTTCAGGCTATGGGGCGACCCGTAATAGGTCCTCACTCCGACCCACCGTCGCACTTAACTCTTACCCTAGTCTGAATAAAATCTTATTGTCTGAGAAGGCCTTATATACCTAATGTCTCGGCGATTATCAATATTTTTAGGCTTGCAATTTCCATGCTCCAAGCCTACCTTATCAGTCCCCCCGTAAACGGGTACAATAACTTCTCATAATACCATAATCGTGTTGTCTTGATCACAATAACCATTACTTACTCCATACGGATCTTATCCGTACAATTCTCTTAAGCCTACCACGTAGCTTAATCTATTAACATGGCATTCCATTAAGTTCCTTAGCATGACTTCTGGCGGTTCATTACCCTATCGCATACCTCATCATTTCCCAATTATCTCAAAATAAAACATAAGACTCAAGTAGAATTCATTAACTATTTCATACCTTCCCAGATCTATTTAGTCCTTATCAAATCCTCGTAATATAAAATCATTCTAGGCAACACGCTGTCGAATTTCATACATAACTCCGTATAGTCAGATGTCAATATACCAACTATACTACAATCATTACAAACCCGATACGCAATCCATATAGTCCTTCCCGGTCATCACGATTTCATACCGCAATCAACATAACTGTTAGGAGAGACGACTAACAAAGACAAATTTCATCGCACGATCTCGAGCGAGAAGAATGGAAACTAATCTTAAATGTCCCGCAGCCTCCCGATTATAGATATGGTGCACAACACACCGATAATCAAGACTCTACTGTGACACTTCAGAGACAATTTCCGAGACTAATCGCTTCGATACCACTTTTGTCACGCACCGACTTCGCCGATCGTACTTACCCGCACCCTTACTGTATACATCGTAGATAATCGAACATACATAAACTTAACAAGAGATAAATAACAAAGTTAGCCGATAAGGCCACCTCCTCGATACATATGAATACGAAACCAAAAGCGCTACCTTTCGCTTTTTTACAAAGCGACCCACAAGATATGACTACACTCTAAGAGTTTTGACGAACAATCGTGGACGACAGGGCCCCCGCCATACCCGAATGTACAAAATCTACAACCTCGTGGAACTGCATCAAAATACAAAGCCTCAAATAAGGGAGCTTCCCAACCACCGACAAGGATCCTAAGAACGAGGATCGAAGTTATGTACTCAACTCGCGCATGAACGCAGCCTCAAGGAGGTCAAGACGAAATATGTACCAAGATGTAAAATCACAGATCAGAATAAATCATAATAGTCTAAAATAAAGCAGAGACATGTATGATAACCAAAATAATAAAGATACGTGCCTTGCCGAAGTGAAAGTAATGAAAGTCAGTTTTACCTTTTAAAGACTATTTCAACACATGAACAATTGTCATACCAGGGCTATGGACACAAGCCCTCAAATATCCTTACACAGTCCAGTAAGGGTCTCAAGCCCACAAATATCAAAGTGTGCCCGTGGAATCCCCCATCACTGCCGACAGCCGTAAGTGTAAAATATAACCATGTGACGCGCCCGTGGCATCCTACCTCACTGGCGGCGTACACATATGCAATAGATATATATATCTCCTGCCCGTGGAATCCCCCATCACTACCGACAGCCGTAAGTGTAAAATATAACCATGTGACGCGCCCATGGCATCCTACTTCACTGTCGGCGTACACATATGCAATATATATATATATATATATATATATATATATATATCTCACGCCCGTGAATTTCATCTTGCATACGATTTCACGGAGAGCTAATCCACGGGTAATAATCGATATAATACGCCCGTGGAATCCTCATCTCGTACATGTCTTCACGGAGCTACCCATGGAGTAATAGTACATAACACGGTCGCATGCCCTAATTCTCATCGATAAGTACGGCCACTGGGTAATAATAGCATCCGAATTTAACTCACATCCTCGTCGCATGCCCTAATCCTCATCGATAAGATGTCCAAGGATCAATCACAATGGAAGCATACCCGTGGAATCCTCCGTCACCGCTTGCACGCCCAAGTAAATTCACAACAAGACAAATACCTCCAACCGAGAGTCACTACAGTAAAAATATAATACTTGCACTCAAAGGCTATCACAAGCAAGCATAGGCAAGTTTATAAATTCTTTAGACTTTCATTATCATACAAAAATGAATTTCATTTTTTAAACTCAAGGCACTTTTCGTTTCACATAAAAATCCGGGAATTTAACTCAAAGTACTACGTACTTCCATTCTTTTCAAAATACTCTGTTTCATATAAAATCCCAAGATACTAACACCCATAGTATCAAGGCTTGTCTACATTTCACATAAGTCACTACACTTTTAGAAATACATTTTTAGGCTTCTAAATCAAGTGACTCTTACTTTAAAACTTTAATCAATTGATACCTTTAAATCAAATTGTCCTTCTTTATTTCAAGTCATTTCTTTTTTTACATTACTAGAGAGAACCATTCCTTTAACCTTCCATAAAGTTGTTATAACCAACTTCTCATAAAGCCGTTATACTAACTTTATGCTTTAGAAACTAGGACATCTTTAACCTTTCATAAAACCGTTATAACTAACTTCCCATAAAGCCGTTATAACTCTTTATGTCTTAGACTAATCCATTCTTTTTATAACCAAGAGACTTATACTTTCAAATCAATTTACATAACTTTCAAAATACTTCAAGTCTCTTAACTTTAAGAAATCAAGTTTCTTAACTAGAATATCAAGTCTCTTTAACTTAGAATATCAAGTCTCTTAACTTTAAGAAATCAAGTTTCTTAACTTGAAAAATAAAGTCTCTTAACCTTTTAAGAATTCAAGGTTCATAGTCTTAAAACTTCATAACGTAAACTCTTTAAATTAAGTAACATATACTTTTATGTGTTTTGAATAGGTTATACTTGTTTATAACGATCTTATTAAAGCAGTCATGATCTAGAAAATGTAATACAATTTTGTCTTATCTTAGTTTCTATACAGATGGAGAATTCTACTCATTTTAATATAATTGATTGTCGATACATTTTCTTTTATTAACGCTGCAATGGATTGTTCGATACTTATTCTCATTCGTGTAATAAATTAGCAAAGTCAACTCGACTCCAAATACTTTCTAACGACTCTTACCAACATCCCCCATAAGACTTGGTAAGAACTTAGGATAACTTAGACATAACTTTTACATAGAGTAAATCAACATATATACATCTTAACTTCTAAGAGTAGAAGGAATCATGAAATAACACCACATGTATTTTTCATACATAGAATCATGCCAAAAGGAGGATGAGGTTCACATACCTCGCGACGATTATCGACAAGAAGCAAAATGCTCCAAAGTACTTCAACCTTGATAGCTATTCCATCTTTTAAGTTGAATACGCTACTCGTAGTACTTCAACCTATATTAATCATAACATGTCTATCAACTCCTCACTTTAACGTAGAATCATACTAAGTGTAAGGTCTCTTATTCTACGGAAAATCGGGCAAAGACTTCCTTTGTTTCTACGCATTCTCCACCTTTTCAATGCCCAAAAATTAATAACTAAATCACACGACCCGAATCACCGATCGGTGCCCTACCCGCACCCCTTTCTGTGATATATCGAGAATAGCAATGAACATACACAACCGATAAAATGCTTAAACATAAAATAACAACAGGTTAGCCGATAAGGCCACCTTCCGTAAACTATACAAATAAAACAGTACATTTTTTTTTCTTTACAACCCAAACCACAATGTGACTATAGACCTCTAAGAATAACAACTCTGGCGGGACAGGGCCCCGCCATATGTCATGACCCGATCCCGGGCCCGTGACTGGTGCCTTACCCTGGGCACCCTAGTGATACAACATCAGAGAAAAACCAGCAGAAATAAAAACATACAGATATGAAACAAGATAAAGAAAACAAAGCAACTAAACGGCTTTTTGCATATATACGTAAATTTGAACACATATCCTTTACAACCCCGCCACAACAAAGGCATGCACTTAAGATTTTTACAACAACTATGACGGACAGTGGCCCCGCCATACCTCAATGTACAAGAACTTACAAACTGGGAAACATACTAAAAGATAAGCCTCCGAGAAAACTGAGCTTCCTAATACGTCAATCATGATCCAAGAGCTGAGGATCAACAATCGATGTATTCTACCGCAGATGAACGCACTCAAGGAGGTCGCATAACAGTACCAAGCATGTGAAATCGAAATATCAGAACGAAATCATAATAGCTTAAAATAAAACATGAGACATGATGATAACAAACTACGCTTCACAACATAAAAGCCATGTCAAGTCGTGACTCACGCTCAAGTCATCCTCATGCCCGCGGAACTCCTTCCTCACCGCCGACACCGATATAAATCGATAACTGCTCTCACATCCTACGGGAATCGAGGTGAATCATGGTATACATGTCCCGCCATCCCACGACTCTGTGAAAGCTGCAGGAATATATGCCCGCCCATCCCACGGACTCGGTTAATCATATGGAATACATATCCCGCCCATCCTACGGGAATCGAGGTGGAATCGTGGTATACATGTCCCGCCCATCCCACGGGACTCGGTGAAAGCGCTGGAATACATGCCCCGCCATCCCACGACTTTGAAGAATCGATGGAATACATATCCCGCCCATCCTACGGGACTTGAAGAATCAGATGAATACATGTCCCTACCATCCCACGGGACTCCAAGAATCGTATGGAATACATGTCCCTACCATCCTACGGACTCTGCCAAGAATCGCCCATAACATTTAAACCCTCTTTAAGACGGATTAAGATAATACCATGTCTTCATTTTAAACTAACACATTTTCCCCTTTTAAGGTCAAGTAACAACATTCTTTTCCAAAAGTTCAAGTTGCATATTTTTAAATACTTAAGTCTCTTATTTTCGAAAGATTTCATAGTTCATAGTCCTAATCACTTAACAACGTAATTTCTTCTTTTAACAAAATTGAGTAACATATATCTTATGTGTGAGTAGTTTATTCTTGCTTATAACAATCTTATTAAAGCAAATGCATGATCTAGGAAATGTAATACAATTTTGTCTTATCTTAGCTTCTATGCAGATGGAGGTTTCTACTGGTTTTAATATAATTAATTATTTGTCAATACATTTTCCTTTATTAACGCTGCAGTGGTTTGTTCGATACTTATTCTCATTTCCGAAATCATTATAACTTATTAGTTAAAAACCAAGTACTCATTACTCACGAATGAGGTTTCACAACTTTTTAATAAAAGTCATATCAAGCCAATTAAGTAAAGTCTCTTATTTTCTTAATATCAACAACCCATTTCTTACCTACATAAAGTTGTTATAACAAACTTCCCATAAAGCCGTTATAACACTTTATGTTTTAAACCAACCCAATTCATTTAGCACACGACGCTCACCGCATTACATAGTTTACACACATCATGCTAGAAAGGATAGGAAAAGGTTCACATACCTCGCGACGATTATCGACAAATAGCAAAACGCTTCCACCGCACTATAACCCCGCTAGCCTTGTCCACCCTTCAAGAGAACACGATACCGCAGTAACTTCAACCTATAATGGCCATATACGCCTATCAACGCCTAGACTACTCAGAGAATATTCTAAGGTAAGGTTCTAATTCTACGGAAAATCGGGCAAGACTTCCTACCCACAAACCACACAAGTCATCAGAATACAAATTCCATGTAATTACAGGTCAATTCTCTTCTTTAATATCCTTCTATATCTTATACTCATTTCTATACTACTATAGTATGTAACCTCCAATTACAATAGAAGGACAGGATTAATTACCTCGATAAGCCCAAAATTATCCAAGATTTAATGTCGATCCTGAGCAACGTTTAGCTCCTACTCCGCGCGCTCCAACCCGCTCCAAGAAACCCCTATACGCTCCTAACCAACTCTTCTTAAGAACCAACCTAAACAAGTGAAGAACACTAAGGTTCTTGTCCTCACAACTCGGCCAAGTGAGGCTTTAGGGGCTAGGGTGTGAAATCTTTCTAACTTTTGTTAACAATCTTCCTAATACACTAAGGAAGAACACTTAAGAGTTTAGGAATTTTTGGACAAAGTTTGCTTAAGGGAGAGGTGGGACGAGAACTATCAAGAGGGGAGTTTCGAGAGCTACTAGAATGGGGTGTTTGGACGAGATCTTCTCAAAGGGGGAGAGGGATTTTGAGACTTGGAAATTGTCTGCCACGAAGAAGCTTGACAAGAGGGTGGTATTTATAGAACCACCAATGGTCTAGATTAAAACAAATGGAGGGTGAAGATTTGGATCCATGTGAAGAATGAGATCTTCCAACCAAGTGTCTACCACAATGTTGGGACATATGTCCACCACAACATTGGGACATATGTCCCCCACAACAATGAGCCATGTGGCCTTCCACATGGCTCACAAAACCATCCAAATACCTACTCCCACTCACCAAAAGAAAAATATCTTCCAAGACTTTGACCACTTGACCATGTCCACTTGGCCAACATTTTTGTCCAACCCATGCCAACTAAGGGTGACACATGTCTCCTCCTATCGTCCAAAATATTTCATCTCTCTAAAAATCGAATCTGCTAAACTATTAAAAACGTAGAATTTCCTTCACAAGGTTCTAATCTTTTCTCACAAAGTTCACAATTTCATCCTTAACCTAATTAGGGCTTGAATATTCGCACGCACGCCCTCGCATACATACTGAAATACGGTATAACATTCTCCTCCTTAGAAACATTCGTCCCGAACGCTCCTTCTCAAGACATAACGATAAAGTTCCTCATAGCTTAACTACTGCAAATGCCACACATGGCCACGTATCAACACACGCCAGCAAATACTTACATCCAAGTCCACTTATAATCACCTCTAACATCACAAAAAGCTCCCACCCAAAGTCTAAAAGATACTCCTTCGTGACCTTTACTTCCCATAAGAAATGATCACTTATTCTCTTACTGTCGCACTCTCCTCGCACACTCAACACTTCCTAAATAAATTTACCACCTTCCTCGTTATTGCTTCGCTTTCCAAAATCTCGTGGTTACTATCTCCAACTTGGTCATCATTAATCGGGAACACTGACGGATCTCCGATACTTTTCCGAACATAGCAATACGAAAGACCGGACGCACGCTTCCTACGCCTGACGACAAAGCTAACTTATAGCAACCCGACTATTCTCCAAATGATCCAAAACGCCAAAGTACCTCGCTAAGTTTCTCGCTTCAAATCTCGCCACGCCTTCCGGTGGTACTTTCAAGAAAACCCACCACAACTCGAACTCCAAATGTCGACGCCGATTATCCGCACGACTTCGCTGACTCGAGCCGCCAATAACCTCTCCGGATAAGCTTCACCCTATCTACATCCCGCCAATCAAGTATGAACCAACTATCTCAACCTTGCCAACATCGAACCAATCGACCAGCAACCTACCCTTACGCCCATACCCGCTTCATAAGGTGACATCCAATCAAATGGTAGCTATTATAATACACACTCACAAGAGGCTAATAATCCTTACAACTACTTCAAATCAAAAACACCACCGGAGGTGAATGCACATCGAGACTCACCGAAGTTCCTAACCCCGCATGGTAAAACCTCCGTAAAAGAATAGCCATAATCGGGTCCGCCTGGCCATAAGGTAAAAAGTAGGAACCTGCAGCCTTTACAACCTTCCTGATATATAACATCTCGCATAACCCTACGAGTAAATACCCCGATTGAAAGACAAGACGGGCTGATCTCATCGGCCCGCTTATCGTATAACGATCCACGAACTCGCATAACTGGCCATCTAAACTGGGCCTAGAACCCTCGTGACCTACCACCGCTGACCACCTCGAATCGAATTCACCACATTACAGTCGGGTTGACCCGCGATTGGTCCTCAACCCACCCTCTATCGCGCTAAACTCTTGTTCCCCGATCCTAACAATCTCACTAATCAAGTCACGAAAACCTAGCGGTCTCCTTAGCTCAACTACCCTCTTTCATTTCATACCACTCGTGGCTTATCACACAAATATATCCCACGATACTATGCACTCCGATAAAGGTCAACATAAAATAAATCTTTTACTCAAGATGGTCTCGCATCTAAGGTCTCTACGATAATATTCTAAGGCTCACCATTTCTCGCCCCCAATCTTACCCTTCTAACTAACCATGTTTTCTAAACACGCTTTAACATAATGCTATCTCAACATAATACTTAGCACTTCATCATATCATCAACGATACTAGTCTCTAGAGGGTAAGAATATACCAGATTATCCGCTTCATTTTCCTTCGCCGCTTTAATCATAATCATACCGCAGGCGATAGCTATAAGGCGATTAACTCGCCATCGACCCGAGGCCGAGTCATTCGCCGCATCTTTCCTATTAGACGCCGTCACATGGCTCGACACGCAGTAAAACAAGCACCAAGAAAGACGACATTCCCGACGACGCCGCCACATCGCACACCGAGGAAACATGAACCCGATCGCTGTAGAACCCATGTATACCGCAACTAAAAGCCCCGAGCTCGACAGCCCCAATACCGAACGCCTCAAGATCGCGGAGGACCACTGCATCGGGCGGAGGTGCATAACTAACTCTGGCCGAGGCGGTTCGCCTCGAAAGTTACCAAAGCGACTCGCTGCTCGCCTCTTCGCTGATCTCGCCATTCCGCCGACCCTCTCCGCCTCACATCCAAGCGCATAAGTCGCATGCGCGGCAATGTCCATGCCCTACCGGGCGGCTACACCAACAAGCTCGCCAAGTAGTCATCGAGCCCGCGACGTAGCGGTACTCGGCCCTCCATATCGCCTATTAACGCGGGACATACCGAGCCAATGAGTCGAACTCCACGCTGTACTCCCAACTGCACGCCTCTGCCTCAAAGATCGTAAATTGCTTACCGCGTTCTCCTCATCTCGCGGAGGCAAGAAGTGGCCGAGAAATGCCTCGAGAACTCATCCCAAATAGCCGAGGCGCATGCTCCCGACAGCTCCCACGATCAAACCGGGCCGATCGCAGATCACGCAGCCGATGCGAACCTAAGACCACTTACTCGGCCTCCAAGCTCGATCACTCTACGATCCAGAATCGCTTGATGAACTCCCGCGATCATCCTCGTGCCTCGATCCATAAAACGCCAAGGCCGCAACTCGTAAAGTCCCGCAGCCTCAAACTATCCGCTCGTGAACTACGGTACTAATGCACGGAATTGCCGATCCAAATTATCTCGTGCCTTGCTACTATCCTCGCCAATAATCGCCATCTCTTGTAACCCATCTCTCTCGCTCCGCCGCGGGATCGAGGCTCAGTTGTGGTCTCGCAGAGACCGCCATTTACTCGGCCGCTTCTCGCCGCCGCTCTTCGGGCCCCGATTGCCATGCGAGGCATAATCGCATAAAAGAATACGTTAGAGGGGTCCAACTTATAACACGCTCTAAGGCACGATCTCGTAACGAGAAGAATGGAAACCAACCCTAAATATCCTATAGCCTCGACATTGGTGGTGCACAACACACCGATAATCAAGACTCTACTAGATACGGCTCAGACATTTTCCGAGGATTAATCGCTCGATATTACTTTTGTCACGACCGATCCTGCCCGGATCGTGCATTACCTCGGCACCCTAGTGATACAACATCGAGAAAAAAATAAAAATAAAACATACAGATATGAAACAAGATAAAGAAAACAAAGCAACCAAACGGCTTCTTTTTGCATATATACGTAAATTTGAACAAGCTATATCCTTTACAACCCCGCCCACAACAAAGGCATGCACTTAAGATTTTTATAACAACTATGACGGACAGTGGCCCCGCCATACCCCAATGTACAAGAACTTACAAACTCGGGAAACATACTAAAAGATAAGCCTCCGAGAAAACTGAGCTTCCTAATACTGAATCAGTGATCTCAAGAGCGAGGATCAACAACCGATGTATTTCTACCGCGCAGATGAACGCAGCCTCCGGCGAGGTCAAGATAACAGTACTGGCATGTGAAATCGAAATATCAGAACGAAATCATAACAAATAAAATAAAACAGAGACATGTATGATAACAAACTACGCTCACAACATAAAAGCCATGTCAAGTCGTGACTCACGCCTCAAGTCATCCTCATGCCCGTGGAACTCCTTCCTCACCGCCGATACCGATATAAACCGTGATAACTCGTCTCGGCACATCCTACGGGAATCGAGGTGGAATCGCAGGTATACATGTCCCGCCATCCTGGGACTTGCGGTGAAAGCCGTGGAATACATGTCCCGCCATCCTACGGGACTTGGTGAAGTTAATCGCATGGAATACATGTCCCGCCATCCCACGGGAATCGAGGTGGAATCGTGGTATACATGTCCCGCCAACCCACGGGACTCGTGGAAAGCTGGAATACATGTCCCGCCATCCCACGGACTCGTGGAAGAATCGATGGAATACATGTCCCGCCCATCCTACGGGACTCTGAAGAATCGATGGAATACATGTCCCGCCCATCCCACGGGACTCTGAAGAATCGATGGAATACATGTCCCTACCATCCTACGGGACTCCTGAAGAATCGCCCATAACATTTAAACCCTCTTTAAGCATGATTAAGATAATACCATGTCTTCATTTTAAACCAACACATTTTCCTTTTAAGGTCAAGTAACAACATTCTTTTCCAAAAGTTCAAGTTGCATATTTTTAAATACTTAAGTCTCTTATTTTCGAAAGATTTCATAGTTCATAGTCCTAATCACTTAACAACGAATTTCTTCTTTTAACAAAATCGAGTAACATATATCTTATGCAAGTAGTAGTTTATTCTTGTTTATAATAATCTTATTAAAGCAACCATGATCTAGAAATGTAATACAATTTTGTCTTATCTTAGCTTCTATGCAGATGGAGGTTTCTACCGGTTTTAATATAATTAATTATTTGTCAATACATTTTCCTTTATTAACGCCGCAGTTGGTTTGTTCGATACTTATTCTCATTTCCAAATCATTATAACTTATTAGTTAAAACCAAGTACTCATTACTCACGAACGAGGTTTCACAACTTTTTAATAAAAGTCATATCAAGCCAATTAAGTAAAGTCTCTTATTTTCTTAAAATCAACAACCCATTTCTTACCTACATAAAGTTGTTATAACAAACTTCCCATAAAGCCGTTATAACACTTTATGTTTTAAACCAACCCAATTCATTTAGCACACGACGCTCACCGCATTTACATAGTTTACACACATCATGCTAGAAAGGATAGGAAAAGGTTCACATACCTCGCGACGATTATCGCATAAATAGCAAAACGCTTCCACCGCACTATAACCCCGCTAGCCTTGTCCACCCTTCAAGTAGAACACGCTACTCGCAGTAACTTCAACCTATAACGGCCATATACGCCTATCAACGCCTAGACTACTCAGAGAATATTCTAAGCGTAAGGTTCTTAATTTACTAAAATCGGGCAGCACTTCCTACCACAACCACACAAGTTCATCAGAATACAAATTCTATGTAATTACAGCTCAATTCTCTTCTTTAATATCCTTCTATATCTTATAATCATTTCTATACTACTATAGTAATGTAACCTCCAATTACAATGTAAGGACAGGATTAATTACCTCGATAAGCCCAAAATTATCCAAGATTTAATGTCGATCCCGAGCAACGCTTAGCTCCTACTCCGCGCCCCAACTCCGCCTCCAAGCAACCCTTATACGCTCCTAACCAACTCCTCTTAAGAACCAACCTAAACAAGTGAAGAACACTAAGGTTCTTGTCCTCACAACTCTCGCCAAGTGAGGCTTTAGGCTAGTGTGTGAAATCTTTTCTAACTTTTGGTTAACAATCTTCCTAATACACTAAGGAAGAACACTTAAGAGTTTAGGAATTTTTGGACAAAGTTTGCTGGGAGAGGCGTGGACGAGAACTATCAAGAGTGGGGAGTTTCTGCAGAGCTACTAGGAAGGGGGTGTTTGGACGAGATCTTCTCAAAGGGGAGAGGGATTTGAGACTTGGAAATTGTTCAAGTGATGAAGAAGTCTTGCACAAGAGGGGGTATTTATGTAACCACCAACGGTCTAGATTAAAACAAACTGAGGGTGAAGATTTGGATCCATGTGAAGAATGAGATCTTCCAACCAAGTGTCCACCACAATGTTGGGACATATGTCCACCACAACCTTGGGACATATGTCCCCCACAACAATGAGCCATGTGGCCTTCCACATGGCTCACAAAACCGTCCAAATACCTACTCCCACGCACCAAAAGAAAAATATCTTCCAAGACTTTGACCACTTGACCATGTCCACTTGGCCAACATTTTCGTCCAACCCATGCCAACTAAGGGTGACACATGTCTCCCTCCTATTGGTCCAAAATATTTCATCTCTCGGAAAAATCCGTAATCGGTTAAACTATTAAAAATGTAGAATTTCCTTCACAAGGTTCGGAATCTTTTCCGTCGAAAGTTCACAATTTCATCCTTAACCTAATTAGGGCTTGAATATTCGTACGTACGTCCTCGCATACATACTCTGGAAATACGGGGTATAACACCATACCCCTGAATGTACAACAACCGACAATACCAGGGATAAGCCTCCGGAATAAAGGAGCTTCTCAACAAATTTAACAGGATCCCAAGAGCGAGGATCGAATCAGATTTCACCGCGACATTTAACGCACTTCAAGGCGAGGTCAAGACAACACGTACCAAATATGTGAAACTGAAAGTCAGAATGAAATCACAAGTCTATAATAAAATCGAGACAGTATGATAACTCAATTAACAAGACACAAAGGCCTTACTAACAATGAGAGTAATCAAAAGTATACTTACAACATAAAAATAGAAGAAAGTGGTATAACGATTCGAGGATTTACCTCATTTATACTCTTACTCAAGAGTGGTATAACGATCTTGGGGATTTACCCTCGATATACTCTACCTCGCATGGTATAACGATCTCGGATTTACCCTCGATATACTCTTACCCCAGCATGGTATAACGATCTCGGGATTTACCCTCGATATACTCTTACCCTATATCAACTGGCCATCATACATAACATAAGCCCTACCGGCTTATCATACATAACATAAGCACTACCGGCTTATCATACAATAAATAAGCAAGTTAAGAAATCCCCCTAACTTCTTATTAGCCTTATTCATATACACTCATTTTAGTTTACTTAAGGCACTAACATGTCATTATAACCGGAGTTTAACCCAAAGTACTACGTACTTCTATTCTTTTAAAAATAACTCATTTTCATATAAACTTCCAAGATACTAATAACCGTAGTATCAAGTCATAACTACATTTTAAGACGAGTCACAATACCTTTTTAAAAATACATTTTCTGCTTCTAAATCGTTGACTTCTTTCTTTTAAAACCTTAAGCAATTGATGCCTTTAAATCAATTTGCCTTTCGTTATTTCAAGTCATTTAACATACTTAAATTACTTAGAGTAAACCACTCTTTTTAACTTTCCATAAAGCTATTATAACCAACTTCCCATAAAGCCGTTATACTAGCTTTATACATTAGCAACTTACATACTTCTTTATAACCAAGAGACTTAAACTTTCCAACAAAACAAGTATCAATAATACTTTCAACATACTTAAAGTCTCTTAACTTTTGAAAACCAAGATATCCTTAATATTTAAACAAGTGAGTTAATTCCTAACTCAATCAACTCGACATTCTTAAAATAAGCCAAGGATATCAAACGGACCTAGATTGTCAAAATTCAGACGCTTCACCGCACTCATACATTTACAACTTATTCATGCTCAAGAGATAAGAAAGTTCCACATACCTCTTCTGGCTTAATCCACTTGCTAAGTCCAATTCGCACGACGTAGTATGTCAACCTATAATGACCATAATATGTCTATTAACTTCTTACTTCAAACGTAGAATATTCCAAGTGTAAAGTCACTAAATTCTACGGAAAATCTGACAAAGACTTCCTTTGTTTCTACATACTTTGCCACCTTTTCAACGCCGAATTCAATAACCAAACACGCCACTTTTAAGTCCCAACAATGCAATTAATCATCAGGATTACACGCCACTAGACGTAAAATTCCGCCCCACAAACGATATCAAACTAATACAATCTACTAGTCCAATTCGCCACATCGAGACACAATAACACCAATCCTTATCCAATTTCCATTTCAATCCAAGTTGTTAGCATAACATGATATCAAGTCGCAATCGATTATAACTACTATAATCTTCAAGTAAGTAATACGCGACGATTCTAATAAACGCCAAATTGTAATCCAACTTCACAAGGCTTAAATGACATTTCGATTTAAGGCTACAATCAATCCATAATACTTATAAAACTTCAACACATATACTTCATGCTAGCAAACATGTAAGGCTAATAACAATATATAACTGCAACACTTAAGAGCCAAGATTATTACCTCAACGATTCTTAATCCAACTCCACCCAAGTCGCTTCCTTAGCAACTTGTGAGCCTCTTCTAGACACTTCAATCCGCTTCGAGACCCTTAGAACAACACCAACAAGTTTCCTTCAATCATCCAAACAAAACCTAGAAGAGCAACTAGGTTTTCACTCATGACTAATACGAAAACTATCTTTTCCGAATTTTTTATTGAGATACCCTTACAAAACCCTTAGAACCTTGGTTTAAAGCTGGGAGATTATTGACAACAATTGAAAATTTTGTCTCGTAATGTGCCCAAACCCGAGAGCAACACAACAAGAACAAGAGTTCTTCCAATTTTTCTAAGTGTTAAGCCTCATCTCGCTACTAAGGATGATTATATAACCAAACGGAGGTTAAGATTAGAACACTTGTGTGGTTTGGATGAGATTCATTTAAATATCGTTACGCTGGGTCATCGACTGGTCAATGTTCTCAAGCTCTTAGCCTAGCAAGACTTTCATCTAAAATATGGTCAAATGACCATTCCACCCATGCACATTTCGCCCATGACCATAAAGGGGGTGATATGTGTCGCCTCCCATTCGCCGCAATATTTCGCTTTTCACAAAATTCCAAAAATTCTGATAAATTGTTACTTGTCTCTAATCTTAACATTTTTAGTTCTTACGCACGCTCTAAAAACATATCCTCAAATTCCGGTGTAACATTCTTCCCCTTAGAAACATTCGCCCCCGAATGTTCTTTCGAGTCAAACTTAAAGATAATGACATAGTCTTCTTTTACAACCCTACATACCAATAATACCACACGAGGCCACACAACAATACTCATACTAAAATGTCGTCGAACCCCATGTGTCAACGCTTGCTATCTGCATAAATCTTCACTGACTCTAAGTTTACTAATAATCTTTCCTGATAAGCTTCGCTTTATCCACACTTCACAATCAAGTCCGACCAAATAATCAACTCGCCATGTCGAACCATCCAACCTGATCTACACTTTCTTACATACAAGGCCTCATACAGGCCATTCGAATATCAGCGGTATTCGTATCGTGACGAACACAACAAGAGGCAATTAACCCTCCCGCTTATTTCTCAAATCAAGAACACAGACCGCAACCTATTCTCGCGCTCGGATAGTACGCTCGCCGTCGTCGCTTTCCGAGGTGTAATGCAACACCGAGACTCACCGTGTCCCTAAAACCCTTCTAAAAACCTCCGGTTATCTGTAATCGAGCTCATCTGTCTCGACATCATAAACGTAGGAACCCCGTGCGCCTCACAATCCCCGCTATAAAGCTAGCACTAACCTCACCGAGTGCTGGTCCTAACCTAAGAACACTACTGGTTTCGCCATCCTATTTACTACGACTTCGTGGAGTCGCACTTCCTCCGAGTACGATGCCACCCCGTAACAAGATCCATTTTAAATACCTCCCATGTCTAAGCTCTGGTCTAAATCGCTCGTAATAGCCCATCGGGCTTCGTGTTCAACCACGACTGCTACTAATTCGGATATTAAGCAATAACTCACGCCCCTTTTCCGCCATCTTACCCATACATACCTGAGGTCACGACACAACTTAGTCGACTTTAACAATTTGAGCAATAAGCTCGCACGCCTCCCTAAAACTCGCTAACTAGTCCCGCAAAGACCGTACACACACCTATCTCATATCACAAAGACTCTCATCCGGCTACTCAAATGTGCTCTTCTCTTCTGAGAGCCGATCTTGATATCAGATCATAATCGATCCTCATATCGCCGCTCTTTACCTCCTTAACGACTTTAAGACTCGACAACCTCTCTGATCTAAACTTCATTAACCTTGAAACAAATAATCGAACCCCAGGCTCTGTGAATCAAGAATCTCACTGACCACGCCCGCCTATCTCGTTGCCTATCCGATGCATCACCCATGACTCCATGACTAAGAGTATCTCAGAATCGTTTCGCTTTCCCTGATGGTATATGATATCGATATCTCAATCCTTGAATAACTCTAACCACCGCCGCCGCAAATTCTACTACCGTCAAGGTATACCGAGGCTTTTGTGGTCCGCACAAATATCCACCAAGTCTATATATACGCCATGCCCCAAATCTTCAAGGCATGATTTAATCGCGCCACTTTCTAAATCGAAGTGGCGACTTCTTTCCTCGCTTCCCTAACTACTGGAAAACATAGGCTCTATCTCTTATCGGTCATACAAGACACAACCCAGCCTAACACCCAACGTATATCATAATAACTCTAACCTCTAGTCTTTCGTGAGGAGTTAGAATCAGAGTCGAGTCAACTTATCTTCCAATAACTGGAAGCCTTTCTCATTCCTGCGAAATGTTCGGGTATCCTTAATCTCACTTATAGTTTTTGTTTCCCTTTCTCTGTTGCAACCAAACTCTCACGACCCGATCCCGGGCCCGAGACTGGTGCCTTACCCGGGCACCCAAGTAGATATACATCAGAGTAACCAGCGGAATATAAAAACAAAGACATGAAACAGTGTAAAAATAAGAGACAGTTTATCCAAGAAAAGTTGCCTTTCTGTATATACATATCAAGTCCGGCTTACATCCCAAAATTTACAAAAGGACTACTGCACTTAAGGAAGTAACAACTATGGCGACAGTCCCGCCATACCCCGAATGTACATAAAGCTACAATGACAGGAGATCATACCTAAAAGACAAGCCTCCGAGAAACGGGATTTCCCAAAAGGTAAACGTGATCCTAGGATGGGGACCAACAACAGAGTACTCTACCGCAGATGAACGCAGCTCAAGGAGGTCGCATAACAGGTACCAAGTATGTGAAACTGTAAAGTACTGAAATGAAATCAAAGCATTTTAAAACCACTTACAAATACAACCAATTCAACCGCACATAGTGTCACAGCATAGACAAGAGCAAAATAGATATAATGTAACTAGTCTTTTCTAGGCCGCTAATGATCGAAGCAAGGCCAATAGTATCATTATGCGAGCATATTCCTGGACTCCCGCAGTCCGCATAGACCACCTAGGTCCGCATGAGGTATTCCTCGGACGGGGTAGCTAACCCTAGATCAACTCGACTCCCGCATCCGCATAGTCACACGCATCGCATGAGGTATTCCTCGTGACGGTAACACACCGAGTCATCATCCCGAACTCCCGCAGCCCGCATAGGTCACATGCACCCGCACGAGGTATTCTCGACGGGGCGCTAACCTCGCATAACAAGTCGTGGGGTAAGTGATATAATATCGCGACAACCGCTATCGTTAAACAACATAAGCACAACAAGTGGAACCCCTTTACACAAACGCTACAAGACACTCAACACACGAGCATCATAATATGTCTACTTATCAAACCAACTTACCACATTCGTAAATCATTTATAAGGCTTTTATAAACAAATAAGTAAACCGCTTGATCTTATCTTTCTTTAAGTCGTTATACCTAACTTCCCATAAAGCTAGTATAACACTTAAGCTTGTTGAAAAACCAAGTATTACTTTTCTTTCAAAAATGATTCATAACTCTTTTGAAATACTTCAAGATTCTTATTATTTAAAACTCAAGTCAAAAGACATCAGAGTAAATCCAATTTTAGTTAACATAATGACGCCTACCGTATATATATATCAAAATATCATGCTCAAGAGGATAGGAAGAATCACATACCTCCTACAAATCCACCGCCAAGTCGAATATGTCGCACACAGAGTATCAACCTATAATAGTCAAATACGCCTATCAACGGCTAGACTACTCAGAGAATATTCTAAGGTATCTCTATTCTACTGAAAATCGCGCCGCTTTCCTACCACAAACTACACAAGTTCATCAGAATACACCCATGTAAGTACAGTTCAATTTCTCTTCTTTTATACCATCCTTCTATATATCTTATACTTAATTCTAAACTACTACAATATGCAATCTCCAATTACAATAGAAGGACAAAGATTATTACCGATAAGCCCAAAATTATCCAAGATTAAATGTCGATCCCGAACAACGCTTAGCTCCTAATTTGCACGCCCGATAGCTCCAAGAAACCCTTAAAAGTTTCTAACCAACTTCTACTTAATACTTCAACCAACTATGAAGATTTTCCTAGTGGTTTCGCTTTGTGACTAAAGGATATAAAGTAGTATTTGGCTTTTAGTATAGAGGTAACTGGGGAATACTATAAGGGATTTGGGCTAAGGTATTTTGGAATAGTAACAATACTAGAAGACAATTTTCTACCAAGTGGGTGATTTCTGACGAGACAACTAGAAGGGGGAGACTTTGGACGAGAACTCTACAAAGGGGGAGGATTTTGAGACTTGGAAATTGTTTAATGGACGAAGAAGTCTCTGCAATTGGGTATTTATAGAACCTTCAATGGCCAAGATTAAAACAAACTGAGGGTAAGATTGTGCTTGTGTGAGTGAGTCTTCCACCAAGTGTCCACTACAATATCGGGACATATGTCCACTCACAACATCGGGACATATGTCCACCACAACACGAGCCACGTGGCAAGCCACTTGCTTCACCAAAACCGCCCAAACCTACTCCCACTATCCCAAAAAAATATATCGCAAGACTTGACTTATCGACTCGCCACTAGCCCACAATTTTCGCCCAACCAATGCCAACTAAGGGTGACACATGTCGCCTCCTATTGGTCCAAAAATATTTCATCTCTGAAAAATCCGTAATCGGTTAAAATATTAAAAACGAAAATTTCCTTCACAAGGTTCTAATCTTTTCCGCCGAAAGTTCACAATTCCATCCTAAACCTAATTAGGGTTTAAACAATCAGACGCACGCCCTCACATACATACTGATAATACGGTATAACATTCTCCTCCTTAGAAACATTCGCCCCGAATGTTCCTTCTAGATTCAATCAAATCGTAAACGCATATAGCTCCTCACAATCAAACACTTTGCAAATGCCACACACGGCCACAACACAACACTTAAGCACAAATGAAAATTAAAACCAGCAAGTAGGAAAGTGAGTTACCCGGAGGTGGGGAATAAGTGAGGATATCTCTCGCTCATGTCCTCCTCTCGCTTCCCACGCCATCTCCTCTCTGCTCGCTCGCCATAAGACCTCGACTAAGCCACATCCTTCGCCCGCACTGCCTAACTCCGACGATCGAGTATCGCATGGACTCTCTCATACGATAACCCTCGTCACCGACATCGCCAATCGAGTGCACTCTAGATGGATCCTCGATATATCTCTCAAAGATAGAAACATGAAAATCGATGCACCGCCTCCAGACGGACGGCAGATCCAACTCATAGCAACCTCGCTTACCTCGCGACAATCTAATAAGGCCCAATGTACTGGGCCGAGCTTCCTTTCTTCCCAAACCTCATCACACCCTTCATGGGTGACACCTTCAGAAAACCCAATCATTAACTCAAACCTGCATGCCGACGACGATGATCCGCATACGACTGGCCGACTCGAAGCCGCCAATAACCGCCTCCCGATAAGCTTCACCGCCATTATCAAACCAGATTTATCGGCGATCCGCACTTCCTCCCATACAAGGCATCATAAGGCGCCATCTGAATACCGAGTGGTAGCTATTATTATACGCAAACTCTACTAGAGGCAAATGATCCTCTCAACACCTCAAGTCAATAACACAAAGCTCGCAAAGATATCCTCGTTGTTCGATAAGACGCCCGATCGTCCCGTCTGCTCGAGGATGGAATGCAAGATCGAGGCTCACTCGCCCCTAATCCTTCCGGAAAGACTTGTTAGCCAGAATCGGGCTCCTCTGTCGATATGATAGAAATAAGGACTCATGCAGCCTCACGATCTTCTGATGTAAAGTCCGCATAATCCTCGACCAAAAGTCGCCCCGATCGGAAGAAGTGGGCCGATTTCACACCGCCGACGATAACCTGTGATAGAATCATGCTTCCTCCGAAAGAGGTAATCCCGTGATAAAGTCCATGCTGATCACCTCCCACTTCTAGGCTCGATCTCTATCGCTCGCAATAACCCACCGTGCCTCGTGTTCTACCTTACCGCCGACAACACGCACCGAGCAACAAACTCGCAACGCCCCTCTTAGGCCATCCCACCAATACGATCCGGTGTCGTGGTACATCTTTGTCTACCCCGGATCGACAGAGTAACGCGCGCCGCGTGCTTCCCTAGAACTCGCCGTCAAGTCCCGCAATATCCGAACACACAACTCGCCTCAAACCTTAGCACCCCATCAAAGCTACCAAAAGGACCCTTCCTCACGAAGAGCCAGACACGATACCGTGTCAAAATCGGAATTTCAAATCATACCTCTTCACCTCCTCGACTATGGAAGACTCGCAACCTCTCGAACCCGAACCCCACCGCTATCGTAACCAATCAATCGGACTCAAGGCTCGCTAGCCGATGTATCTCGCGACCATGCCCTCCTCTCCGCCGCACATCCGATAGACTCCCATCGACCTACGACTAAGGGCATCCGCCACAACATCGCCTTCCCCGGTGGTACAGATATCGACATCATAATCCTCGAGTAACTCTAACCACCGCCTTCGCTGTAAGTTCAGCCTCCTTCGTCGAAGATATACGAGGCCTCGTGGTCCGTGTAAATATCCACACGAACTCCATACAAATAAGGCCTCCAGATCTTCAAGGCGTGAATCACCGCTAACTCTAAATCACGCGGGTAATTCTTCTCATGCTTCTTGAGTCGCCGAGACGCTGCACGCTTATAACCTTACCCCGCCGCATCAACACACATCCAAGCCCGACGCCGACGATCACAATACACCACATAACCGCCGTGACTCCTCCGAAGAGTAAGAATCAAGTTGCCAATCTCTCCTTCAAGAGTCGAAACCCCGCCACAAGCATCACCATCAAACTTAGCCGCTTTCCGAGTCACCCTAGTCAACGGTGCAAATAGAAGCAAATTTCTCCACGAACCACGATAATAACCCGCAAGGCCCGTAAAGTCGCTGCACTGGCTTGCAGTAGAGTTCAGGCCAAGTCCCGATCGCTCGATCTTAGTCGATCCACCAATACCATCTACCCGACAATGTGCCCGAGAAAGCCACCAAGCCAACCAAAACTCACATTTGGAAAACTCGCGATAAATCGCTGGTCTCGAGAACTCTCAAAGATACCTCAAATGCTCGCGCTCCCGCCCGAGCGAATAAACCAAGATGTCATCAATGAATACTATCACAAACGATTCAAAATGGCTTGAACACTTGGTTCATCAAGTCCATAAATACCGCCGAGCATCGTCAAACCGAAAGACATAACCTCAACTCATAGTGCCCGCATCGTCCGAATGCAAATTCTAGGACATCCGCCTCTCTAACTCGCGACTGATGATAGCCCGATCGCAGATCAATCTGAGAAACATCTCGCACTCGCAATCGTCGAACAAATCATCAATCTCGGAAGGGGTATTCGTTTAATAGTCACCTTATTCACCGTCAGAATCAACACACGCGCAGCTGCCCCGCCCTTCTTCTTCACGAATAATACCGGCGCTCAGTGGAGAAACACTAGGCCCGATGAAGCCCTTCTCCAAAGAAATCTCTCACCGTCCTTCAACTCTCTCAACTCGGCAGTGCCATTCGTATGGCGAATGGAAATAGCCGAGTGTCCGCAAAGACATCGACATAAACTCTATCTCCTCTCAGAGGATACCCGGAGGTCGCCTAAAACACATCCGGGAACTCTCGACTACTCGAATCGACTAAAAATCTGGTACCGCAGCCTCGTGATCAAACACCCGAACGAGATGGTAGATATACCCTTCGCACCATCTTCCTAGCCTCGAGGTAAGAAATAAACCTACCTCTCTACGACACGTTGTTCCTCCCACTGAGCAACCTGGCCTCAGAAACCGAACTGCATCACTTTCTCCTCGCAGCTTACATTGGCATAGCAAGAAGCTAGCCAATCCATACCCATGATCACATCAAAATCGGTCATATCCAACTCTATCAAGTCGCCGTGGTCCGACGATCGCATAAAGTCATCGGGCAAGCCCTATATACCCGCCGAGCTACCACCGAATCACCCACTCAGCGTAGCTACTCGAAAGCGGTCTATGGACTCGTGCTCTATCCCTATCCTACTAGCAATATGGGAGATATATAGGAGAGTAGAACCTGCATCTATCAAGGCATACATGTCACAACATAAACCGATAAAGTACTGACGACATCCGCGACGCTCCCGGTCCCGCTGGCCGACAGGGCATAAATGCGTTTCAGTACCGAACTGGGACCCGTGCATGACCTCGCCGCGACCCGCTGGTCTACGAGTACCTCGCCCGAGCGAGTAATCGTAGGAGATGAAGACCAGCAAAAGACCTCGTAGGTCGACCCTACCATCTCGCGCCGCTTGGCCTGACAAATCCTCGCAGTGACCCTTCCGACCGCAAGCATAACAAATTCTCGGTAGACCACAACTCCCATAATGGGATCTACCGACGGCCACACCGGCGGGTGGTCTCGATCGTTAGCACCTCGCTACCGGAAGTCAAGCCCCGGGCCCCGACCGCCCCGAATACTCGCTATCAAGACGGCAGGAGTGCTCAGCCGGCCGTGGTGCAAATCTAGTTCCGCTAAGACCGCCCACCCCGAGAGCTACCAAAAGATCATGCCGCCCCGGCCTTCTTCGCCGCGATATTCGCCGACCCGCCGCTTCTACGCCTCACACCTGCGTACGAGCTCGCACGCGCAATGCCCACGCTCGGGCCGAGAGCTACACCGAGCAAGACTTCTTCCAAATAATCATCTAGCCCTGATGTAGCATCGCACTCGCCCTCCATATTCGCTACCAACGCAGGACATATCGAGCCAACGAAGTCGAACTCCACGCTGTACTCCAATCGCGCGCCTCTCGCCAAAGATCAAAAATCTGCCCTGCGTTTCCTCATTCGCGCGGCAAGAAATGAGTGAGAAATGCCTCGAGAACTCGCCCCATACCGCTGAGGCGCATGCTCTCCCGGATAGCTCACGAATCAAACCCGATCATGTATCACGCACCGACGCAACCCAAGACCACCGACTGCCCACGGCCCCCGATCACTCACGATCCGTAGCCGCTTGATGAACTCGCGGATCATCCTCGTGCCTCACCAGAACTCGCGGTCGCAACTCAGAAATCCGTAGTCTCAAACTATCCGACTTCGTGAACCACTGGTATTATCGAGCTCGAATCGCCAGATCCAAATTTATCTCACGTTCGCCACGATCCGCTAGTAATCGCCATCTCCTATAACCCATCTCCTCTCGCCTCAGCATGGATCGAGGCGCAGTATCGTGGTCTCGTGAGCTCGCCGCGCCCTAAACTCGTTGGGCCGGTGGCGCCAGAGAACTCGCTGCTCGAGGTATCGCTGCAAAGTTCGGCTCGCCTCGCACTTCTGTCCTACTAGCAGCCTCCGCCGCTTGCCTTCTAGCCCGGTTGCTTGCGCGAGGCATAATCGTATGTAAAAGAAATACGTTAGAGGGTCCAACTTATAACACGCCTCTACTGACGATCTCAGTGAGAAGAATGGAAACCAATCCTAAATATCCTATAGCCTCGACATTGTGTGGTGCACAACACACCGATAATCAAGACTTACTAGATACGGCTCAGACACCTTTCGAGGATTAACCGCTCGATACCACTTTTTCACGACCATCCTGGCCCGTGATCGTGCCTACCCGCACCCAAGTAGATATACATCAGAGTAACCAGCGGAATATAAAAACAAAGGCATGAAACAGTGTAAAAATAAGAGACAGTTTATCCAAGAAAAGTTGTCTTTCGGCTTGTATATACATATCAAGTCTGACAGTTACATCCCAAAATTTACAACAGGACTACAGACCTCTAAGGAAGTAAAGAACTATGGCGGGACAGTGGCTCCGCCATACCTCGAATGCATAAAGCTACAATGACAGGAGATCATACCTAAAAGACAAGCCTCCGAGAAACTGGCTTTCCCAAAAGCGTAAACGGTGATCCTATGAGCTGGGACCAACAACAGAGTACCTCTACCGCGCATTTAACGCACTTCAAGGAGGTCAAGACAACAGTACCAAGTATGTGAAATCAGAAAGTATCAAATGAAATCAAAGAATTTTAAAACCACTTACAAATACAACCAATTCAACCGCACATAGTGCCACAACATAGACAAGAGCAAAATAGATATAATGTAACGGGTCTTTTCTAGGCCGCTAATGAAGCAAGGCCAATAGATCATTATGCGCCTTTTCTCGACTCCCGCACCGCATAGACCACCTAGGTCCGCATGAGGTATTCTCGTGATCGGGTAGCTAACCTCAGATCAACTCGACTCCCGCACCGCATAGTCACACATCGCATTGAGGTATTCCTCAGACGTAACACACCGAGTCATCATCCCGAACTCCCGCAGCCCGCATAGGTCACATGCACTGCATGAGGTATTCTCGACGGGCGCTAACCCTGCATAACAAGTCGTGGAGTAAGTGATATAATATCAAGACAACCGCTATCGTTAAACAACATAAGCACAACAAGTGGAACCCCTTTACACAAACGCTTACAAGACACTCAACACACGAGCATCATAATATGTCTATTTATCAAACCAACTTACCACACCTTCGTAAATCATTTATAAGGCTTTTATAAACAAATAAGTAAACCGCTTCTCTTATCTTTCTTAAGTCGTTATACCTAACTTCCCATAAAGCTAGTATAACACTTAAGCTTGTTGAAAAACCAAGTATTACTTTTCTTTCAAAATGATTCATAACTCTTTGAAATACTTCAAGATTCTTATTATTTAAAACTCAAGTCAAAAGACATCGAGTAAAACCAATTTTAGTTAACACACGCACGCTCACCGCATCATATATATATCAAAAATATCATGCTCAAGAGGATAGGAAGAATCACATACCTCCTCCAAATCCACCCGCCAAGTCAATTATGTCGCGCAGAGTATCAACCTATAATAGTCAACACGCCTATCAACGCCTAGACTACTCAGAATATTCTAAGCGTATGGTTCTCTATTCTACTTTAATATCAAGCATTTCCCCACCACAACCACACAAGCTCATCAGAATACACCCTATGTAAGTACAATTCAATTCTCTTCTTTTATACCATCCTTCTATATATCTTATACTTAATTCTAAACTACTACAATATGCAATCTCCAATTACAATAGAAGGATAAAGATTATTACCTCGATAAGCCCAAAATTATCCAAGATTAAATATCGATCCTGAACAACGTTTAGCTCCTAATTTGCACGCTCCGATAGCTCCAAGAAACCCTTAGAAGTTTCTAACCAACTTCTACTTAATACTTCAACCAACTATGAAGATTTTCCTAGGGTTTCGTTTTGTGACTAAAGGATATAAAGTAGTATTTCCGGGCTTTTAGTATAGAGGTAACTTGAGAATACTATAAGGGATTTGGGCTAAGGTATTTTGGAATAGTAACAATACTAGAAGACAATTTTCTACCAAGGGGGTGATTTGACGAGACAACTAGGTGGGGGAGACTTTGGACGAGAACTCTACAAAGGGGGGAGGGATTTTGAGACTTGGAAATTTTTTAATGGATGAAGAAGTCTTTCACTTAAGTGGGGTATTTATAGAACCTTCAATGGACAAGATTAAAACAAACTGAGGGTAAGATTGGGTTTCTTGTGCGAGTGGAGTCTTCCACCAAGTGTCCACTACAATATTGGGACATATGTCCACCACAACATCGGGACATATGTCCACCACAACACGAGCCATGTGGCAAGCCACTTGCTTCACCAAAACCGCCCAAACCTACTCCCACTATCCCAAAAAAAAATCTTGCAAGACTTGACTTATCGACTCGCCACTAGCCCACAATTTTCGCCCAACCAATGCCTCCTAAGGGTGACACATGTCGCCTCCTATTGGTCCAAAATATTTCATCTCTAAAAATCTGCAATCTGTTAAAATATTAAAACGTAAAATTTCCTTCACAAGGTTCTAATCTTTTCCGTCAAAGTTCACAATTCCATCCTAAACCTAATTAGTGGTTTAAACAATCAGACGACGCCCTCACATACATACTGAAAATACGGTATAACACAAACTTGGTCACTAAACTTAGATTTGATTCCTTTGCTTGCCCCATGGCTAAGACTTCACAATCACAATTTAGTGGGATTTCTTAATCTCGCAAAGAGTAACCCGATTTTCCTTTCCGCTTGTAGAGCCTATAGTTAGTGTTACCACATTTCTCGAAATGTTCTTACTTCCCATTATTTACTAACGGTCTTTACACTAGTCCTGGGTAGTCATATCTCGTGCAACTTGCATAACCATAGTCAGATTCTCCTTTATCATTCCGCCATATCCTTACCTTAGGCTTATTATTAGCAAAAGTATTTCTATCTTGATTCATAATCGCATGCTTTATACAAGCGCATAACCCGCATTTATATCTTTACGATACTCCCACTAATTCGCACGCTCTTAATTACCCCAACACAACACTTTTCCCACTGCTATCTACAATCAGAATCTATGGTACGACGATACCAAGCACTTACTACCATATCCTGCATCTAACAACACGGGTACACGACCCCATAATACGAAATCATTTTACGTAAGAGAACTTATCTCCTTTTTAAACTTTCTCGAGTCAAAACCATAATCACAGGTCCTCTCATGGGTCCAAGAATTATCTAATCATCACGCACCGCTTTAAGTTCGTAGATTTTCCAACCCACCAAAAATGCCCTCGCCTTTCCACGGCAAAGACTGTGACTTATTTTATTCTCGCCTTGTACATTTTCCCCGAATTATCCGAAAGGTCGTGGCCCCGACCGCCACACCAAACCAACTCCAAGTACTCCAAGGGCACTTAACATAAATTCCTTCAAATTCAATTATTACTTACTTTCATACATTTACTCTCAAGTGAACAAGTCACACAGACTTAAAAAGAAAACAATGATGCCAAAGAAGGAAGGATAATCCATCGTTACTACCACCTCTCTTCCTTTACATCGATAATCACTACTACAAAATGGAATAGAGCCAATCTCTCTACAATAACGCTGGCATAACAAGAGGCCAACTAACCTGCACTCATAATGACCTCAATGTATGTCATAACAGCTTCTAGGTTTGCTGTGGTCCAACGATCGTTACACGGCAATTATCTACCCGCCACCTACCACCCAACACTCACGCGTGTAGCCACTAAAAGCGTCCTCATGGATTCAGCTTTATTTCTTTACACTTGGTTGCTCTCTTTTCACCGGTCGCATTTCTTCCGCATTTCCAAACTTATACTAGCATACGACATAAATTCCATACTAATTCTCGCCTCCACTCTTCGAGTTACTAAATTAAACAATATAAGGCCATTTCCGGCTCACAACTGGTTCCGTGGAACACGCCCACGAACCCGTAAATGATTAACTAAACTGGGCCTTGCACTCGTGACTCAACCACGAGCTGACTACTACCAACTGATCCCATTTCATTTCAAGCTACGGGCACCTTAATAGGTCCTCAACCCACTCTGGCCGATTTAACTCTTTTCTCGGTCCTGCCTTAACTTTTACTACCCGGTATGCCTTATATACCTAAGGTCCTGGTTATCACATTCTTAGGCTCGCAATTTCCATGCCCATGCCTACCTTATCACCCCCAGAACGGGTACAAAACTTATCGTAATACCATAATCGTGTTGCCTTGACCACAACAACCATACTTACTCCATACGGATCTCACCCGCACTCATTCTCAAATCCTACTACGTAGCTCAATCTATTAACATAGTCTTCCATTAATTCCCTTAATAATAACTTCTTAAGGGTCCATTCCTTCTCGCATACCTCATCATTTCCTAATTATCTCAAATTAGTTCAGAAACTCACGAGAATCCATTAAACTGCTTCATACCTTCCCTGATTTATTTAGTCCTTACCAAATCGGTAACCTAAAAATCATCCTAGGCAACACATATGTGACCCCCATACATAAATCAGATAGTCAGATGTCCCAATACCAACTATACTACAAACATTACCAACCTCGGATACGCAATCCACATAATCTTTCCCGCCATCACGCTTTCTCGTGCAGAACAACATAACTTGTTAGTGAGAGACGACCCTAACCATACAAATTTCTATCGCACGATCTTAGAGTGAGAAGAATGGAAACTAATCCTAAATGTCTCGCAGCCTCCCGACATAAATGCGCGTGCACAACACACCGATAATCAAGACTCTACTAGACACTTTCCGAGACTAATCGCTCGATACCACTTTTGTCACGACCACCCCAAGCTCGCTGATCGGTGCCCTACCTGGCACCCTTTCGTGATACATCGAGAATAGCAATGAACATACACAATCGATAAAATGCTTAAACATAAAATAACAACAAAGCCGATAAGGCCACCTTCCGTAAACTATACAAATAAAATAGTACATTTTTTTCTTTACAACCCAAACCACAATGTGACTACTGCACTTCTAAGAATAATAACTCAAGTGACAGGCCCCGCCATACCCCGAATGTACAACAACCGATAATACTGTGGATAAGCATCCGAATAAAGGAGCTTCTCAACAAACAACAGTTGATCCCAAGAGCGAGGATCAAGAATCAGACTCTACCATGCAGATTTAACGCACTTCAAGGAGGTCAAGATAACATGTACCAAATATGTGAAATCAGCATCAGAATGAAATCATAAGTCTATAATAAAATCGAGATGTATGATAACTTAATTAATAAGACACAAAGGCCTTACTAACAATGCAGAGTAATCAAAAGTATACTTACAACATAAAAATAGAAGTGGTATAACGATCTTGGGATTTACCTCATTTATACTCTTACTCAAGGTGGTATAACGATCTTGGGGATTTACCTCGATATACTCTACCCCAAGAAGGTGGTATAACGATCTTGGGATTTACCTCGATATACTCTTACCCCGGCATGGTATAACGATCTGGGGATTTACCTCGTATATACTCTTACCCTATCTCAATCATCATACATAACATAAGCCCTACCGGCTTATCATACATAACATAAGCACTACCGGCTTATCATACAATAAATAAGCAAGTTAAGAAATCCCCCTAACTTCTTATTATCCTTATTCATATACACTCTCATTTTAGTTTACTTAAGGCACTAACATGTCATTATAAATCCGGGAGTTTAACCCAAAGTACTACGTACTTCTATTATTTTAAAAATAACTCATTTTCATATAAACTTCCAAGATACTAATAACCGTAGTATCAAGTCATAACTACATTTTAAGACGAGTCACAATACCTTTTTAAAAAAAATACATTTTCGGGATTCTAAATCAAGTGACTTCTTTCTTTTCAAACCTTAAGCAATTGATGCCTTTAAATCAATTTGTCTTTCGTTATTTCAAGTCATTTAACATACTTAAATTACTTAGAGTAAACCACTCTTTTTAACTTTCCATAAAGCTATTATAACCAACTTCCCATAAAGTCGTTATACTAGCTTTATACATTAGCAACTTACATACTTCTTTATAACCAAGAGACTTAAACTTTCCAACAAAACAAGTATAAATAATACTTTCAACATACTTAAAGTCTCTTAACTTTTGAAAACCAAGATATCCTTAATATTTAAACAAGTGAGTTAATTCCTAACTCAATCAACTCGACATTCTTAAAATAAGCCAAGGATATCAAATGGACCTAGATTGTCAAAATTCAGACGCCTCACCGCACTATACATTTACAACTTATTCATGCTCAAGAGATAAGAAAGTTCCACATACCTCTTCGGCTTAATCCACTTGCAAAGTCCAATTCGCCGCACGTAGTATGTCAACCTATAATGACCATAATACGCCTATTAACTTCTTACTTCAAACGAGAATATTCCAGTGCAGTGTCACGACCGACCCGGCCGCGATCGTGCCCTACCCGCACCCTGCCTGTATACATCAGAGAATAGCAATGAACATACACAACATAAACACATGTAAATAATATACAACACAAAGCTAGCCGATAAGGCCGCTTCCATAATATAAACAAAGTCAAAAGTACAACTTACAAATCGGCCTATAGCCCAACCACAAATGTGAATATGCACTTAGGAATAATAATCGTGGCGGACAGGCCTCGCCATACCCCGAATGTACATAAATCTACAACATCGTGGAAAGATCAGACTAAAAGAAAGATAAGCCTCCGAGAACGGAGCTTCCGACGCCCGATAAGCGATCCTAAGAGCGAGGATCCGCCACTGCTACCCTCTTCCTCGCAGATTTAACGCAGCCCGAGGAAGGGGGTCAAGACACAATATGTACTAAGTATGTAAATCGAAAGTACTCAGAATTGCAATGTAAGTTTAAAATAAAGTGAGACATGTATGATAACAAAATTACAAAGACACAATGCCTTACTAACAATGAGAGTAAATCAGAATACGCATAACATCACAATAGCAGCCTCGCAATCAAATCACGGGTAGTGAACCCATAAAACAGTGGTATAACGCTCGGGGTTCTTACCTCATTTATACTCTTACCAAACAAGTGGTATAACGCTCTGGGGGTTTGCCCTCATTTATACTCTTACCTCAAGATAGTAACGCAGTGGTATAACGCCTCGGGGCTTACCCTCATTTATACTCGATCCTCGAGAAGCGGTATAGCTGCCTGGGGTTCGCCTCACCGATACTCTTACCCTATCTCAAACCGGCCACATACAATAATTAAGCAAGTTAGCAATCCCCCTAACTTCTTATTAGTCTTATTCATCTACACTCTCATTTTAGTATACTTAAGGCACTATCATGTCTTTTATAAGAATCCGGGAATTTAACCCAAAGTACCACGTACTTCTACTCTTTAAAAACAAATGACTCTTTTTAGTAGAAAGCTTCCAAGACACTATTAACCATAGTATCAAGTCCAAATTACATTTCAAGGAAAGTCACAATACCTTTAGAATTAAAGTAGGTTTCTAAATCAAGTGACTCATTTTCTTGTTAAAACCTTAGGCAATTGATACCCTAAAATCAATTTGCCTTTCATTAACACAAGCCATTTACCTTTGCATAAAGTCAATATAACCAACTCCCCATAAAGTCGTTATATTCACTTTATACTTTAGTCAAGTACATTTTCCTATCCAAGGGACTTATACGATTAAAACGACACAAGTATCACATACTTTAAATCCCTTCAAGTCCCTTAACTTTACTAAGACTTAAGACATCCTTAATATTTTCAAAGAAGTGAGTTAACTTCCTAACTCACCCGACTTGGCATTTTATAAGGCTAGTAAGGAATGTCAAAGTCTCAGACGCTCACCGTATTATATACGCCAAACTAGTCATGCTCAAAAGATAGGAAAGTTCTACATACCTGTCTGGTCAAATCACTTGCCAAGTACAAAGTCCCGCCCAGTAGTATGTCAACCTATAATATTCACAATACGCCTATTAAATCCTTACTTCAATCGTAGAATATTATGTTGTTAAGTCTCTATATTCTACTGAAAATCTGACATCACCTCCTTTGTTTTCACTTACTTTGCCACCTTTTCCAAGGTCAAATACAATAACCAAACAGCCCCAATTGGCTCACAATTATATGTATGTAGTCCAATACAAATGAATAACCAAACAGCCCCAATTGGCTCACAATTATATAGAAAGTAGTCCAATACAAATGAATAACAAACTAATACAAACTACAAGTCCAAATTCGGCCACCTTGAGTTCAACAATACCAATTCTTATCCAATTTCCATTTCAATCCAAATTGGTAGCATAACATGATATCAAGTCGCATTTGATTATAATAACCAAAATCTTTAAGTAAGTAACATGCGACGATTTCTAAAAACGACCAACTAGTAATCCAATTTTCAAGTGGCTTGTATAACATTTCGGATTTAGCTACAAGCAAACCATAATACTTATAACTTCAACCTATCAATCTTCATGCTAGCAACAAGTAAAGCTAACAACAACAATATAAATATGTAATCTTGTAACACCTTTAAAAGACAAGATTATACCTTAACGATTTTTAATCCAACTCCAATCCAAGTCGCCCTTAGTAGTTTAGAGCCTCCAAGACACTTCAATCCGCTTGTTGAGACCCTTAGAACAACACCAACAATTATCCTTCAAAACGCCAAACAAAACCTAGAAAGACCATTAGGTTTTCGCTTATGACTAACCCGTAAACCATCTTTTTCCAAGATTTTTCTATTGAGATGTGTTTACAATACACCTAAGAACCTTGGTTTAAAGTGGGGAATCAAATGGACAAGAAACGAAAATTCTTTTTTTTTTTTTTTACAAGTCTAAAATCTTACCACTTGTGAGTTCTTACTAACGTTCTTAAAACATGTCCTGCAAATACGGGGTGTAACATTCTTCCCCCCTTAGAAACATTCGTCCCCGAATGTTCTTTCGGAGTCAAACTTAATTAGCGACCTAGCTTCCTTTCACAACCCCGACATACCAAAAATGCCACACATGGCCACATAATAGCATTTAAGCAAAAGAGATACTTCAATTAAAACTTGACAAGTAAGGGAAGATGAATTACCTGAAGGTATAGGAAATAAGTGAGGATACTTCCTCAACATGTCCTCCTCCGCTTCCCAAGTCATCTCCTCTCGGTTATCATTTTTCCACAGGACTTTGACGGAAGCTACATCTTTGGTCCGCAGTCGCCTGACCTGGCGATCGAGTATCGCTATGGGACTCTCCTCATACGATAACCCTCTCACACCGGACCTCACTAGCAGAAAAACTCGCCGATCACCGATACACTTCCGCAACATAGAAACGGAAGACCGGATGTACCGCCTAACTCGATGGCAGATCCAACTCAGAGGCAACCTTGCCCACCCGATTTAACGATCCGGGTAGGCCCAATGTACCTTGGGCCGAAGCTTCTTCTTACCGAATCTCATCACACCTTCATGGGTGACACCTTCAAGAAGACCCAATCGCTCACCCAAACTCCAAATGCCGACGCCATTATCCGCATATGACTTCGCCACTCGAGCCGCTATCGCCTCTCCGATAAGCTTCACCTTATCCACACCGCCGTATCAAGTCCGCCAACTAATCGCACTCGCCCACGCCGAACCAACCAATCGGCGATCTACATTTCCGCCATACAAAGCCTCGTATGGCGCCATTCAGATACCGGAATGGTAGCCGCGTTATAAGCAACCTCCACAAGAGGTACTGATCCTCCCAATACCATCGAAATCAATCACGCAGCTCGCAGATATCCTCGTTGTTCGATAGTATGCTCGACCGCCCGCACCGAGGATGAAATGTCAGATCGAGACTCACATGTGTTCCCAAACCCTTCCGAAAGACCTCTGGTTAGCCGTAAATCGCTCTCTATCGTAAATAATCGACATCGACACCGCAGCCTCACAATCTCCTCGATGTACACCGCATAGTCTCACCAAAACGCCGCCCCGATCGAAGGAAATGGGCTGATTTCGCCACCACAACAATAACTCAAATGGAGTCGCATTTCCTCCGAGTACGAGGTAACCCCGTAACAAAGTCCATGTTGATCATCTCCTACTTCCAAGTCTAATCTCAATAGATCGCAATAATCCATCGGGCCTCGTGCTCGACCTAACTCGCCGGGCAATTAGGCATCAGGCAACAAAACTCGCCACGCCCCTCTTCGTGCCATCCCACCAATACAAACATTCGAGGTCATGGTACATCTTGGTCGACTTCGGATGAATAGAATAACGAGCACCGTGCCTCCCTGCACCGCCGAGTCCTCGCCACATCGGAACACACAACCGCCCTCAAATCTCAAAGACCCCATCAGCGCTACTCAATAGACTCTTCTCCTCCCAAGAGCTGCATCTCGATATCAGACAACACCGGGTCTCAAATCGCCGTGATCTTCACCTCATCAATGATGGAAGACTCGCAACCTCACGTAACCCGCACTTCTATCGCCGCAGATCGATCAATCGAACCCCAAGGCTCGATAATCGTGGATCTCGACGACTATGTCCTCGCCTCTCCGCCGCACTGATAGGCTCCCATCGACTCACGACTCAAGGCATCAAGAATTACGCTGGCCTTCCCGATGGTATGTAATATCAACATCATAATCTTTCAAAGAACTCTAACCACCGCCTCGCCTCAAGTTCACCTCCTCGCTCAAGATATACCGAGGCTCTGTGGTCCGTGAAAATATCCACATGAACCCCATACAAATAATGTCTCCAAATCTTCAAGGCATGAATAATAACCGCGCCAACTCTAAGTCACGGGTAGGTAATTCTCTCATGCTTCAGAATCGCCGGAAGCATAGGCTATAACCTGCCGTGGCCGCATCAAAACACACCCTAACCCGATACCAGAGGCATCACAATAGATCACGCATTCGCCTAACCCTCGGAGAGTAAGAACCGAGTCAGAGTCAACCTTTCCTTCAAAGAACTCGAAACCCTTCTCGCAAGCCTCTGCCCATCGGAACATGGCCGCTTTTCGAGTCACCCTAGTCAACTGCACAAATCAAGCAACCGCTTCTACAAACCTACGATAATACCGCCAAATTTCTAAGAAATCGCGCACTTTGGCCGGAGTAGTAGGTCTCGCCAAGACTCGATCGCTTCAATCTTAGCCGATCCACGCCAACACCATCGCCCCAATAATATGCCCCAGAATGCCATCGAGGCCAACCAAAACTCACACTTGGAGAACTTGGCTAATAAATGCCGATTCCAAGAACCCCGAGTACCGCCCTCGCCGTCTCAGATGCTCCGCTCGTCCGTGAATAAACCAGATGTCATCGATGAACACTATCACGAATGTATCCAAAATGGCTTGAACACCCTGCTCATCAAATCCATAAATACCGCTGAGCGCTGTCAAACCGAAAGACATAACTCAACTCATAGTGCCCATACCGGTCCCGAATGCGCTTTGGGATATTCGCCTCGAACTCGAACTCGATGATAACTGCATCGCAGTCTATCTTTGAGAAACACTCGCACTCGCAAATCGTCAAACAAATCATCAATCCCGGGAGGGTACCTATTCTTAATGGTTACCTTATTCACCGCTCGTAGTCAACACACATACGCAGCTGGCCCCATCCTTCTTCTTCACAAACAACACCTGCTTCCCTGGAGATACACTAGGCCCGATAAAGCCTTTTCCAAAGAAATCTTTCACCGGTCCTTCACTCCTCAACTCGACAGTGCCATCCTCGTATGGCGGAATGGAAATAGTCGAGTGTCCGCAACGTGTCAATACAAAACTCAATCTCCTCTCAGAGGATACTCAAGATCATCCGGGAACACATCCGAAACTCCCTAACCACCGCATCGATCAAGAACTGCACTCACCTATGTATCAAATACCCAACCAGATGATGATGTAACCTTCTCGCACCATCTTCCTAGCCTTGAGGTAAGAAATAAACCTACCCCTACGACGCCGTGTTGCCCTCCACTGATAATCGCTCGCCAGAAATCGAACCAACCAACTCGTCCCTACCAATAACGCTGGCATAACAAGAAGCCAACCACCATACCCATAATGACATCAAAATCGTCATTCTAACTCTATCAAGTCTGCAAGTGGTCCGACGATCAGAATGAATACCGACAACCTCTATACACCCGCCGCCTAACACCGACCACCCATCGGCGAGCCACCTCAAACAAATTTATCGACACCGCCTATCCCGATTCTACCCGCACAAGAGGGGACACATAGGACAAGGTAGAACCTGGATCTATCAAAGCATAAACATCACAGCCTGAAATCAGTAATGTACCTGTGACGACGTCAGGGGAAGCCTCCTGATCCTGGCGGCTGGGTAGAGAATATATGCGGTTTTGTGGACCGCTAGAACTAGAACCACCACCACGACCTCTACCGCGCTCCGCCGGCCGTGAGTACTCGCCTCCGGCGCATAACCACGTAAGGAGAAGAACACCCAAAGAATCGATCCCGCTGGCCGTGGTTGTACTACCCATGCCGCTCTAGACGGACAATCTTCTTCAAATGGCCCCGCTGCCACACGAGTAACAAGCTCCCGGCTCGCGACACTCGCCTCGTGGAACCTACCGTGACGAGCACACCGAGGCGCGGTGGTCCCGACGCGACGGTTCGCTCGCCTCGAAATCTCAGAGTCCCGAGTTCTCGACCGCTTCCCGATCGACCGGCCGACGCACTTTGCCGTAAAACCATGACGGAGCACTCGCCGGGCCGGAATGCGGACCTATCCGGCCGAGGTTTTCCGCCTTGAAAACTACCCTGAGACCCTGATGTCCTGGCCCTCTTGGGCCGCTCACACCGTACTCCTTTCTATCCTCTATCCCCGAGCATAGGCTCGCATCCTAGCAATGTCCATACCGGTCAAGAGCCACCCCAAGCATGTCAGAATCATATGACGGTCTAGCCCCATCACATAACGATGAACTCTATCCACCATGCTAGCTACAATAGTATGCGCATGCCTGGCCAAGGAGTCAAACTCCAAGCTATACTCCCTGATAGTCCTCCCGTTCTGCCTCAAAGTCAAGAATCTGTCTACCCGGGCTCTCTTCATCTCAGGAGGCAAAAAGTGATCCATGAAAGCCTCTTTAAACTCCTCCCAAACACCGGAAGAGCAAAGATCACCTCTCGAAAGCAACCACGACTCAAACCGCCAACGCAATATCGCGCAGAATCGTAAGAGGCTAGTGTAATGCATCGTCAAGCCCTAAGAACTCGCATGGTCCGTAGAGCCGCCGAACGAACTCCCGCGATCCTCATCGACTCAACCATAAAACTCGTGTGGATGACATCCGTAAAATCCCTAATCCGCAAATCGCTTCGGTGGCCGTTGCTCGCCGGCCGCCCGGACTACTATATCGTCAATAACCGACCGCCTCGTAGTTCTATACTCGCACTGGCCGGGAACCGAGGGTTCCGTACGGAACCTTCGAGCTACCGCGCCTGCCTTCTAAAATTGCAGCGTGGTCGAACTCGCCGACCCGCTTACTACCTCGTGCATAGTTCGTGCTCGAGCCCGTAACCCCTCCGAGTACCACTAGCAGCCTCGCCGCCGCTTGCCCTTCGGGCCCCGTAGCCTTCCGCGAGGCATAGCTGTTTCATAAGAAGAGGTCGAGAGGATTCAACCTAATAGATGCCTCATCGCACGATCTCGCAGAGAGAAGAATGGAAACTAATCCTAAATGTCTGCAGCCTCCCGACATAGATGTGGTGCACAAAGACACCGATAATCAAGACTCTACTAGACACGGCCTCAGACACTTTCCGAGGACTAATCGCTTCGATATTACTTTTGTCACGACTCCACTCGCCGCGATCGTGCCCTACCCGGGCACCCTGCCTGTATACATCGAGAATAGCAATGAACATACACAACATAAACACACGTAAATAATATACAACACAAAGCAGCCGATAAGTGCCGCTTCCATAATATAAACAAAGTCAAAAGTACAACTTACAACTCGCCTTATAGCCCAACCACAAATGTGAATACGCACTTAGGAATAATAATCGTGGCGGACAGTGTTCGCCATACCCCAATGTACATAAATCTACAACATCGTGGAAAGATCAGACTAAAAGAAAGACAAGCCTCCGAGAACGGAGCTTCCGACGTCGATAAGCGATCCTAAGAGCGAGGATCCGCCACCGCTACCCTTCCTCGCAGCATGAACGCACTTCGAGGAAGGGGGTCAAGACACAATATGTACTAAGTATGTAAACCGAAAGTATCAGAATTGCAATGTAAGTTTAAAATAAAGCCGAGACATGTATGATAACAAAATTACAAGACACAAAGGCCTTACTAACAATGAGAGTAAATCAAAAGAATACGCATAACATCACAATAGCGCCTCGAATCAAATCATGGGTAGTGAACCCATAAAAATAGTGGTATAACGATCGGGTTCTACCCTCATTTATACTCTTACCCCAAACAAGTGGTATAACGCCTGGGGTTTGCCTCATTTATACTCTACCCCAAGAAGATAGTAACGCAGTGGTATAACGCCTCGGGGCTTACCCTCATTTATACTGATCCCGAGAAGCGGTATAGCATCTGGGGTTCGCCTCACCGATACTCTTACCCTATCTCAAACCGGCCATACAATAATTAAGCAAGTTAGCAATCCTCTAACTTCTTATTAGTCTTATTCATCTACACTCTCATTTTAGTATACTTAAGGCACTATCATGTCTTTTATAAGAATCCGAATTTAACCCCAAGTACCAATTACTTCTACTCTTTAAAAACAAATGACTCTTATTAGTAGAAAGCTTCCAATAAACTATTATCCATAGTATCAAGTCAAAATTACATTTAAAGCCAAGTCAAAATACCTTTAGAATTAAAGTAGGTTTCTAAATCAAGTTGACTCCTTTTCTTGTTAAAACCTTAGGCAATTGATACCTTAAAATCAATTTGCCTTTCATTAACACAAGCCATTTACCTTGCATAAAGTCAATATAACCAACTCCCCATAAAGTCGTTATATTCACTTTATACTTTAGTCAAGTACATTTTCCTATCCAAGGGACTTATACGATTAAACCGACACAATTATCACATACTTTAAATACCTTCCAGTCACTTAACATTACTAAGACTTAAGACATACTTAATATTTTCAAAGAAGTGAGTTAACTTCCTAACTCACCCGACTTGGCATTTTATAAGGCTAGTAAGGAATGTCAAAGTTCAGACGCTCACCGTATTATATACGCGAAACTAGTCATGCTCAAAAGATAGGAAAGTTCTACATACCTCGTCTGGTCAAATCACTTGCCAAGTACAAAGTCCCGCCGTAGTATGTCAACCTATAATATTCACAATACGCCTATTAAAGCCTTACTTCAATCGTAGAATATTATAAGTGTTAAGTCTCTATATTCTACGGAAAATCTGACAAAGACCTCCTTTGTTTTCACTTACTTTGCCACCTTTCCAAGGCCGAAATACAATAACCAAACAGCCCCAATTGGCTCACAATTATATAGAAGGTAGTCCAATACAAATGAATAACCAAACAGCCCCAATTGGCTCACAATTATATAGAAGGTAGTCCAATACAAATGAATAACAAACTAATACAAACTACAAGTCCAAATTCGGCCACCTTGAGTTCAACAATACCAATTCTTATCCAATTTCCATTTCAATCCAAATTGGTAGCATAACATGATATCAAGTCGCATTTGATTATAATAACCAAAATCTTTAAGTAAGTAACATGCGACGATTTCTAAAAACGACCAACTAGTAATCCAATTTTCGTTGGCTTGTATAACATTTCTGGATTTAGCTACAAGCAAACCATAATACTTATAACTTCAACCTATCAATCTTCATGCTAGCAACAAGTAAAGCTAACAACAACAATATAAATATGTAATCTTGTAACACCTTTAAAAGACAAGATTATACCTTAACGATTTTTAATCCAACTCCAATCCGAAGTCGCTCCTTAGTAGTTTAGAGCCTCTCCAAGACACTTCAATCCGCTTGTTGAGACCCTTAGAACAACACCAACAATTATCCTTCAAAACTCCAAACAAAACCTAGAAAGACCATTAGGTTTTCATTTTGCGACTAACCCGTAAACCATCTTTTTCCAAGATTTTTCTATTGAGATGTGTTTACAATACACCTAAGAACCTTGGTTTAAAGTGGGGAATCAAATGGACAAGAAACGAAAATTCTTTTTTTTTTTTTTTACAAGTCTAAAATCTTACCACTTGTGAGTTCTTACTTACGTTCTTAAAACATGTCCTGCAAATACGGGGTGTAACACAAAGTCACTAAATTCTACGGAAAATCGGACAGCACTTCCTTTGTTTCTACATACTTTGCCACCTTTTTCAAGGCCGAATTCAATAACCAAACACGCCACTTTTAAGGCCCAACAATGCAATTAATCAATAGGGGATTACACGCCTACTAGACGTGTAAAATTCCGCCCCACAAACGATATCAAACTAATACAATCTACTAGTCCAATTCAGCCACATTGAGACACAATAACACCAATCCTTATCCAATTTCCATTTCAATCCAAGTTGTTAGCATAACATGATATCAAGTCGCAATCGATTATAACTATTATAATCTTCAAGTAAGTAACATGCGACGATTCTAATAAACGACCAAATTGTAATCCAACTTCACAAGGCTTAAATGACATTTCATATTTAAGGCTACAATCAATCCATAATACTTATAAAACTTCAACACATATACTTCATGCTAGCAAACATGTAAGGCTAACAACAATATATAATCTTGTAACACTTAAGAGCCAAGATTATTACCTCAACGATTCTTAATCCAACTCCAATTACGAAGTCGCTCCTTAGCAACTTAGAGCCTCTTCTAGACACTTCAATCCGCTTCTTGAGACCCTTAGAACAACACCAACAAGTTTCCTTCAATCATCCAAACAAAACCTAGAAGAGCAACTAGGTTTTCACCTTGCGACTAATACGAAAACTATCTTTTTCCGGGATTTTTCTATTGAGATACCCTTACAAAACCCTTAGGAACCTTGGTTTAAAGTGGGGAGATTATTGGACAACAATTGAAATTTTTTGTCTTGGTAATGTGCCCAAACCCGAGAGCAACACAACAAGAACAAGAGTTCTTCCAATTTTTTCTATGTGTTAAGCCTTGTCTTGCTACTAAGGATGATTATATAACCAAATGGAGGGTTAAGATTAGAACACTTGTGTGGTTTGGATGAGATTCATTTAAATATCAAGCTATGTGGGGTCATTGACTTGGTCAATGTTCTCAAGCTCTTAGCCTAGCAAGACTTTCATCTAAAATATGGTCAAATGACCATTCCACCCATGCACATTTCATCCATGACCATAAGGGGGGGGGGGGGTGACATGTGTCGCCCTCCCATTCGTCGCAATATTTCATTTTCCGACAAAATTCCAAAAATTCTGATAAATTGTTACTTGTCTCTAATCTTAACATTTTTGAGTTCTTACGTACGTTCTTAAAAACATATCCTGAAATTCCGGGGTGTAACATTCTTCCCCCCTTAGAAACATTCATCCCCGAATGTTCTTTCGGGAGTCAAACTTAAAGATAGCGACATAGTCTTCTTTTACAACCCCTACATACCAATAATACCACACGAGGCCACACAACAATACTCATACTAAAATGTCGTTCAACCCCATGTGTCAACGCTTGCTATCCGCATAAATCTTCTCGCTAACTCTAAGCTTACTAATAATCTTTCCTGATAAGCTTCGCTTTATCCATACCTCAATCAAGTCCGACCAAATAATCAACTCGCCTATGTCGAACCATCCAACCGGTGATCTACACTTTCTACATACAAGGCCTCATACAGGCCATCTGAATATCGAAGGGTATTCATATCGCACGTAACACAACAAGAGGCAATTAACCCTCCCGCCATTTCGAAATCAAGAACACAGCCCGCAACTCATCCTCGTGCCTCGGATAGTATGCTCTGCCTGTCCGTCGGTCTGAGGGTGTAATGCAACACTGAGACTCACCTGTGTCCCTAAAACCCTTCTGAAAAACCTCCAGAAGTTATCTGTAATCGAGCTCATCTGTCTGACATCATAAACGTAGGAACCCCGTGCAATCTCACAATCCCCCTGCTATAAAAGCTAGAACGAACCTCACCAGTAAGCTGGTCCTAATCAAGAACACGGCTGGTTTCGTCAGCCTATTTACCATGACCCCCAGGGAGTCTCACTTCCTCTGAGTACGATGCCACACTGTAACAAGATCCATTTTAAATACCTCACATGTCTAAGTCGGGGTCTAAATCGCATGTAATAGCCCACTGGGCTTCTGGTGTTCAACCATGACCTGCTACTAATTCAGATATTAAGCAACAAATCTGCTACGTCCCTTTTCCGATCATCTTACCCATACATACTGTTACACCCCGTATTTCCAGAGTATGTATGTGAGGACGTACGTACAAAAATACAAGCCTTTAGTAGGACAAGAATGTAGGATTCGTTTTTCCGACTGAAAATTTCCCGAAACTTGTAAAGGAATTTTGCGTGATCAATAATTTATTTATTTTGGATTTTTCCGAGAGATGAAATATTTTGGACCTATAGGAGGGCGACATGTGTCACCCTTAGGTGGTAATGTTGGAGTTTTTTTGGGCAAAGAAAGATGGCACGTTTTTATCATTTTAAAGCCCTAAAACATTTGGTCAATGTTTTGTAGATATTTTGTGGGTAGATAGATAAGGTGGGACCCACACAACACTTGTCCAAATCTCATCCACACACTTGCTTGAATCTTGGTCATTGAGGGCCCTATAAATACCCCCCCTTAGTTGAAGGATTTCTTCATCCCTTAAACATTTTCCAAGTTTAAAAATCCTTCCCCCTCTTAGAAGAGTTCTCGCCCAACACCATCTCCCCTTCCTAGTAGTGCTAGTCAAACACTACCCCTTCCTTGAAGCTGGCCCAAAATACCCCTTGGTTGAAAAGTATTCTCCAAGTATTATCACTATTCCAAAATACCTTAGCCCTAATACCTTGTAGTATTCCAAGTTACCTCTATACTAAAAAGCCCGGAAATGCTACTTTATGTCCTTTAGTCACAAAACGAAACCCTAGGATAATCTTCATAGTTGGTTGAAGTATTAAGTGAAGTTGTTTAGAAACTTCTAAGGGTTCTTGGAGCGAATTGAGCGCATGCACAAGAGCTAAACCTTGCTCAGATCGACATTAAATCTTGGATAATTTTGGGCTTATCGAGGTAAATATCTTTGTCCTTCTACTGTAATTGGAAATTACATCCGTAGTAGTATAGAAACGAGTATAAGATGTATAGAAGGATGGTATAAAAGAAGAGAATTGAACTGTAATTACATAGAACTGTATTACAGTAGACTTGTGTAGTTTGACGGGTAGGGAAGTGCTGCCCGATTTTTCGTAGCAATAAGCACCTTCTGCTTAGAATATTCTACGAGTAGTCTAGACGCTGATAGACGATTTGACTATTATAGGTTGATACTCGCGCGCGACATATTCGACTTGGCGTGGATTTCGCCTATGAGGTATGTGATTCTTCCTATCCTCTCGAGCATGATATTTTAAAAGAATATGTATAGTACGTAGACGACGTGGTGTTAACCGAACGTGGTTTTACTTCAATGTCTTTTGACTTGAGTTTTAAATAATAAGAATCTTGAAGTATTTCAAAAGAATTAAGAATCGTTTTTGAAAGAAGAGTAATACTTGTTTTTAAAAGCTTAAGTGTTATACTAGCTTTATGGGAAGTTAGGTATAACGACTTAAGAGTGATAAAAGGAACGGTTTACTTAATTGTTTATGAAAGCCTTATATTGATTTCGGAAATGAGAATAAGTATCGAACAAACCATCGCAGTCGCTAATAAAGGAAAATGTATTGACTAATTGAGTATTATTAAAACCCGTAGAAACCTCCATCTGCATAGAAGCTAAGATAAGACAAAATTGTATTACATTTCCTAGATCATGGCTGCCTTAATAAGATTGTTATAAACAAGAATAACCTACTCACACATAAGGCATATGTTACTCAAATTGTTTTAAAAAAAGAGATTACGTTATTAAGTGTTTAAAACTATGATCTATGAATCTTTTGAAAATAAGAGACTTGATCTTAAAAGATAAGAGACTTGACTTAATTGACTTAATATGAATTTTGTTAAAAAGTGTGAAACCTCATTCGCGAGCAATGAGTACTTGGTTTTTAAAGAGTTAATGTATGAAGTACTTTGGGGATAAAAACCCGAACCTGTTGACATAAAGTAGAAAGTACCTTATGTGAATAACTTGACTATGTTGGTTTGTGATAGCCTTGTAATACTTTCTTGTTGGTTTGATAAGTAAACATATAAGGATGCTACGTGTGTTAGTGTCTTGTGATGTTTGTGTAAAGGGGTTTCCCTTGATTGTGCTTATGTTGTTTAACGATAAGCCGTTATGTTAGTATTGTACCACTCACCTCTTGACATGTTATACCGGGGATTAAGCTGCTCCGACGCGAGGATGCTCAAGCGGTCCAGGGACCTATGCGCGAGCTACGAGAGTTCCGTGTTAGTGTGCGGGTAATTACCTCACGCGTCTATGTGGCGCGGACCACGAGAGTCCGTGAGGACGCGGGTTAGCTGCCCCCGATGCGAGGAATACCTCACGCGGGCCTATGTGTGGCCTATGCGGAGCTGCGGTAAGTTCCAGGATTTGACGCGCACATTGATATTGAGGGCGAGTGGCCTGCTTCGATCATGTGGCGCGGTCTAGAAAGACATCGTGATATAGTTTTATAGCATTGTTGGTACTGTGGGTTTTAGTAGTCGGCTATGCCTTCGTACTTACCCCGTACAGTTTTATTATGACACAGGTGGGACCTGGTGTTCATGTGTATTCCTTGGTGTTTTTATATCATGGACTGCCGGCAGTGTCACGACCCGATCCCGGGCCCGTGACTGGTGCCTTACCCCGGGCACCCTAGTGATACAACATCAGAGAAAATCAGCGGAAATAAAAACTTAAACATGAAACAAGAGATATGATAATAAAACAGGTCAACCAAACGGTTACCTTCCTGCATATATATAACTAAAAACTTGAACAGTTACATCCTTACAAACCCCGCCACAACAAGATTACATGCACTTCTAAGAATTTTTATACAACATGACGACAGTGGCTCCCGCCATACCCGAATGTACAAGTACCTACAAAGGATGTGGACTATACCAAAAGATAAGCTTCCGAGAAACGGAGCTTCCCAACGCGAATCGCGATCCTATGAACGAGGATCAACAATCGGTGTACTCTACCGCGGATTTAACGCAGCCCCCCGAAGGAGGTCAGTACAACAGGTACCAAGTATGTGAAACTGAAAATACTGTAAATGAAATCATAGTAGTCTATATAAAGCAGGAGACATGTATGATAACCAAACTACAATCCACAATAAATAAGCAGTCATGTCAAGTCAGGGACTCACGCCCTCAAAGTCATCACTCAAATATAACTATGGGTCTCACGCCCACAACATCAATCATGCCCGTGGAATACCTTCCTCACTGCCGGCAGTCTATGATATACTAGCACCAAGGAGTACACATGAACACCAGGTCCCACCTGTGTCATAAAACCGTACGGGGCAAGTACGAAGGCTAACTACCAGATACCAAAGCCGCATCATCAACTGACCGGGGCAAGTACGAAAGCCAACTACCAGATACCAAAGTCGTACTAACAATACTATACAACCAAACCACGAAGCTGATACGGGGCAAGTACGAAAGCCAACTACCAGATACCAAAGCCGTGTCACGATGACCGGCAAGTACGAGGGCTAACTACCAGATACTAAGGCGTCAGATCACGAGACTTCGCCACTAAATCGAACGGGCAAGTACGGCTAACTACCGATACCAAAGCCGAATCAGCCACGACTTCGGAAAGACGAGAGCCAACTACCGATACCAAAGTCGACCAAGATAACCTCACGGAGAGCTAGTCCATGGAATAACACTATCAATGTTGCACTGCGGAATCCTCCGCCACCGCGGCAAGGCCCAAGTAAGATCATAACAAATCAGTCGCCCTCCATCGAGAGACGCTGGTATAGAAATACAATACTAGCACGACAAGGCTATCACACGCAAACATAGGCAAGTTACACACAACTCGAGGTACTTTCATTTTATGCCAAAGTCCGTTTTAACCCCAAAGTACTAATGATATTAAATTCTTTTTAAAGGATCCATTTCTTTTACAAAGGTCACCCGATACCCGTAGTATTAAAATAGAAGGACTAACATTTTTAAGTAAACCAACACACTTCCATACTTTCCTTTTTAAACCAAATTAAGACAATACCATGCCTTCTTTTTTAGACCAAAACACTTCTCCTTTTAAAGTCAAGTTACAACATTCTTTTCCAAAGTTCAAGTTTGCCTAATTTCAAATATTCACGTCTCTTATTTTCGAAAGGTTTCGTAGTTCATAGTCTTAATCACTTAATAACATAATTCTCTTTTAAAACAATTTGAGTAACATATGCCTTAATTGTGAGTAGGTTAATCTTGTTTATAACAATCTTATTAAAGCAGCCATGATCTAGGAAATGTAATACAATCTTGTCTTATCTTAGCTTCTATGCAGATGGAGGTTTCTACTGGTTTTAATATAATTACTTAATTGTCAATACATTTTCCTTTATTAACACTGCAGTGGTCTGCTCGATACTTATTCTCATTTCCAAAATCAAGAAACATTATTCTTTTAAAGACCAAATACTCATTACTCACGAATGAGGTTTCACATTTTTTAATAAAATTCATATCAATTCAATAAGTCAAGTCTCTTATCTTTTAAGATCAATAAACCATTCTTTTTATCTCTCTTACGACGTTATACCTAACTTCCCATAAAGCTAGTATAACTCTTAAGCTTTCAAAACCAAGTATTACTCTTCTTTCAAAAACGACTCTTAATTCTTTTGAAATACTTCAAGATTCTTTATTATTTAAAACTCAAGTCAAAAAGACATCGAAGTAAAACCACGCTCGCTTAACACACGACGCTCACCGCATTACTATATATATTCTTTTAAAATATCATGCTCAAGAGGATAGGAAGAATCACATACCTCGCGACGACATCGACAATTAGCAAATAGCTCCAAAGCATCGTAATCTCGCTAGCCTTTTCCACCCTTCGAGTAGAATACGCTACTTGCGATTTCAACCTATAACGGCCATATAAGTCTATCAACGCCTAGACTACTCAGAGAATGATTCTAGATACAAGATTCCTTATTCTATGGAAAATTGGGCAAGACTTCCCTACCACAAACTACACAAGTTTCATCAGAATACATCTATGTAAGTACAGTCACTTCTCTTCTTTTATACCATCCTTATATACGCCTTATACTCAATTCTATACTACTACAAAGATGTAATTTCCAATTACAATAGAAGGGTAAGAGTATTTACCTCGATAAGCCCAAAATTATCCAAGTTAAAAGTCGATCCCGAGCAAGGTTTAGCTCTTATTCCAGACGCCCAATACGCCCAAGAAACCCTTAGAAGTTCTACACAACTTCTACTTAATACTTCAACCTACTATGAAGATTTTTCCCCATGGTTTCGTTTAGTTACTAAAGGAAGTATAGTAGTATTTTCCGGGCTTTTAGTATAGAGGTAACTTTGGGAATTCTATAAGGTATTTGGGCCAATGTATTTTGGCATAGTAACAACACTTGGAGAATACTTTTCTACCAAGGGGTATTTCACGAGATCAACTCAAGGAAAGTGGGGGTTTCGCCGAGGGCCTCTCAAAGGGGAGGGGACTTTGACGAAAACTACACTGGGGGGGAGAGGATTTTGCCTTGGAATTTATCAAGTGAGGATGAAGAATAAGTCTTGCACTCGGCGGGTATCCAATGGCCAAGATTAAGGCAAGTGGAGGGCAAGTGGAGGTGGATATTTGGACAAGTGTGTGGGTCCCACCTTATCTATCTACCACACAAATATCACAAAATATCCTACCTAACCTTGACCAAAGCTTTAGGCCAAAACAATGTGCCATCTTTCGTCCACCATCCCGCCCACTTGAGGGTGACAAGTGTCGCCCTCTCGTTGGTCCAAAATATTTTATCTCTCGGAAAACTCCGCAAAAATAATAAATGTCAGAACCGCAATTTTCCTTCGCAAAGTCCGGAAAACGCTTCATCGAAAACAATTCTTTTCGCTAGTTGTGAACAAATTTCGTCCCTTTGCCTACTTAGGGCTTAAACTTTTGCACGCCTCACGCATATACTGAAATACTGGTATAACATTCTCCCCTCCTTAGAAACATTCGCCCCGAATGTTCCTTCTCAAGACGGATAACGATAAAGTTCCTCTTAACTTAAACAAGTTGCCAATGCCACACCGCCACGTAATAACACACGCGCAAATACTTAACCCAAGTCAACGAGGAATCACTCCTCCATCCCAAAAGCGTCCACCCGGGTCTAAAGGATACTCCCTTCGCATCTTCACTTCACAACAAAATGATCTCTTTTATTCTGCTAACACACGTTCACTTCTTTCCTTACTCGTCGCATCTTCTCGCACACCGAACTCTCTCCCTAGTACACATTCCATACTCCAGTCATCGCTTCAGTTTCCAAAACTTTGGAGTCACAACCTCCAAACTTGGTCACCTTACTAGCCTCAATCTCCTTTAAGGCCATTCCCGACCTTCACGATCCGATTCTGGTCGAACATATCCACGAACTCATACGATGGTTACCTAAACCTGGGCCTAGCACTCTCGTGACCCTACCACCCGGCGGGACCACCTCGAACTGAACCCACCCCAAATCGGGCTGCGGGTCGACCCGCGAATGGTCCTCAACCCGACCCATAATCACGCCAAACTCTTGTTCCCCAATCCGGAACAATCTTACCTATTCAAGTCCTGAAAGCTACCACTTTCATCTTACACAACCCATGGAATTATCCCACAATAAATTTTTACGCATACCAAGTATTTTGACAAAGACTAACCGTAAAATCTTTTATTCAAGACGGTCTTACATCGAAGGTCTCAACGTGTAATATTCTAAGGTTCATACCTTCCCTGTCCCCACACTTATCCTTTCAACTAACCATGTCTCTAAACCACAATATACACAACGCTATCTGTACATAGTACTCAACATATAATCATCGTATCACGCATGCTAATCTCTAGAGGGTTAAGGATATACCTGAAAAAATAGGCGGTTCAAAGGACCGCTAAAACTGGGAACTTCATCACGACCAACCTGGCCGTGATCGTGCCTTACCCGACACCCAAGTAGCCATACATCGAGAAATCAGCGAACATAAAACAAGACATGAAAATATTATGAAGTAAGAAAGTGATTCGAGAAAACTTGCCTTTCGGATATATAAATCAATTTAAAACCGAATTACATCCTTATTACAACTCGCCACAACAAGATTTGCTGCACTTAAGAATGATACAACAACAATGGCGGGATAGGGCCCCGCCATACCCCTGAATGTAAATACCTACAACGACAGGGGACTATACCACTGATAAGCCTCCGGAGAAAACGGAGCTTTCCCAAACGCTGAACTGTGACCCTAAGAGCGAGGATCAATGATCGTGTACCTTTACTGCATGAACGCAGCCTAGGAGGTCAAGACAACAGTAAGTATGTGAAATCGAAAATAAATCAGAATGAAATCATAGTAGTCTATATAAAGCAGAGACATGTATGATAACCAAACTACGCTCACAATAAATAAGCAATCAAGTCGTGACTCACGCCTCAAAGTCATCACTCAAATATAACTATGGGTCTCACGCCCATAACATCAATCATGCCCGTGGAATACCTTCTCACTACCGCATCATGATATAAAAGCATCAAGGAATACACATGAACACGTGTCCCACCTGTGTCCTAATAAAACCGCATGGTAAGTACGAAGGTATAGCCGACTACTAAAACCTACAGCAACAAGGTCATAAATCAGATTACGAGATCTGTCTGCACTGTCCACATGATCAAAGCCGCCACTCGCTCAAGATCTAATGTGCGCGCTAGCCTCGAACTCTCCGCAGCTCGCATAGGCCAAACTCATAGGCCCGCATGAGGTATAACCCCGCATCGGTAGCTACTCCTAAGATCCGCTCGACTCGCAGTCCGCATGGCCACATGCATCGCATGACCATAAAGGCCGCACACTAACTCGAACTCGTAGCTCGCATAGGCCGGGACCCGCATGAGGTATTCTCGAATCATAGGTCACACTGCACTCGCCTGAGTCTACCCGCATCGGAGGCGCTTAACCTCCTAAACAAGTCAAGGTGAGTGGTACAATACCAACATATCGGTGATAGTGAAACAATTTAAGCGCAATCGAGGAAACCCTTTACACAAACATCACAAGATACTAACACACGTAGCATCCTAGCATGTTTACTTAACAATCAACAAGAAAGTATTACAAGGCTATCACAACCCAACACAATCAAGTTATACACACAAGGCACTTTCTACTACATGATTAACAAGATCGGGTTTTTATCCCCAAAGTACTTCATACATTAACTCTTTTAAAGGATACGTTACTTTCACAAAAGTCACACAATACCCGTAGTATATGAAAATAGAGTGATTATCTTTTGAAGTAAATCAAAACACTTCTCCTTGTAAAATCAAGTAACAACATTTTTTTCCAAACGTTTCAAGTTTGCCTAATTTCAATTACTCAAGTTTCTCATTTACGAAAGGTTTCGTAGTTCATAGTCTTATTCATTTAAGAATATAATACTCTTTTAAATAATCTGAGAAACATATACCTTATATGCGAGTAGGTTATTCTTGTTTATAACAATCTTTACTACAGCAGCCATGATCTAGGAAATATCATTTTGTCTCATCTTAGCTTCTATGCAGATGGAAGTCTCTACTGGTTTTAATAATACTTCATTATTCAATACATTTTCCTTTATTAACGCTGCAGTGGTTTGTCGATACACATTCTGATTTCCGAAATCAGTAAAACATTATTTCTTTTAAAAACCAAGTACTCATTACTCACGAATGAGGTTTCACACAAAATTCATATTGATTCAACTAAGTCAAGTCTCTTATCTTTTAAGATCAAGTCTCTTAACTTCTAAAACAAATAAATCATTCGTTTTATCCCTCTTAAGCCATTATACCTAACTTCCCATAAAGCTAGTATAACTCTTAAGATTTTAAAACCAAGTATTACTCTTCTTTTTAAAGACAGTTCTTAATTCTCTTGAACTACTTCAAGATTATTATTATTCGGGCTTAAGTCAAAAGACATTGCTGCATAACCACGCTCAATTAACACACGACGCTCACCGTACTACATAGTTATACACATATCATGCTAGAAGAGATAGGAAGAGGTTCACATACCTCGCGACGATTATCGACTATTAGCAAATCGCTCCACGGCTATACCCCGGCTAGCCTGGTCCACCTTCTCAAGTAGCACATGCTACTCGCAGAACATTCAACCTATACAGGTTATACAAGTCTATCAAAGTCTAGACTACTCGATAGAATAAATCTAGATACAAGACACTACGGGAAATTGGGCAGCCCTACCCGTCAAACTTACACAAGTCTACTGTAATACAGTTCAGTTCTCTTCTTTAGATTCAGGCTTAAGTCCAAAGACATTGCCGCAACACTATGTTCAGTTCTATATATAGTATACTTCAACTATATATTCCTACAACATGTATTTTCCAATTACAATAGGGGGACAAGATAATTACCTCGATAAGCCCATAATTATCCAAGTATAAATGTCGATCCTTAGCAACGCTTAGCTCCAACTCCGGGTGCTCCAACCCGCTCCAAACAACCCTTAGAAGTTCTACGCAACTTCTTCTTAATACTCCAACCAACTATGGAGATTTTCCTTAGGGTTTCGGTTTTGTGACTGACGGGAAGTATAATAGTATTACGGGGCTTTTCGTATAGGTATAATGTTACACCCCGTAAATTCTAGAAGATAGATAAGTTGGCAAACATGTGATGGAAGGACTTTGAGTTTACCTTTGAGTGTTGGACCCCAGTTGTTAAGGATTGTAAGGTGTTTAAAAGGCCTAGTGTGTAGTCCGTTGAATCTAGGTCCCAACGCAACCAACCGTTCGTCGATTGGACATCGGAGTCAAAAGTTATGGAAGTTTCAAGTTTGGCGCGGCAAGTAAAAGCGTTGACTTCGCCAGGGTTCAGCGCCGCGCCGGAGAGCGTGGCCGCGCGCGATTGTACCGGTGGTCTGCGGGTGTTGGCGCCGCGCGCCGAATGCCGCGGCGCCGACGCTGCAATTATTTTTCTCGAAGTGTTAGCGCTGCTGGCGCCGGGCGTGGCGGCGCGAGGCGGATTTTCATGTAAAGGAGAAAATCGTGGATATTTTTATATGGAGCCTATGGGAGGGTGACAAGTGTCCTCCCATCCTTTGACCAATGATAGAAGTTTATTTTAGGGCCAAGTCTTGGAAGACTTGGCCATTTCATTTCAAACCCTCCCAAGAGAAAAACCCCTCTCCCTTCTCTAGGTTTTTGAGAAACCTGGCCTTAGGGAACTGTTGGAGCGGCGGCAAGAAGGAAAAAGTGTTGGTGAACTTGTGGGAAGCGCTGGTGGGCGAGTTTGACGGAAAGGAAGTGGAAGAAAAGGGCTTTTGTGGGTTTTTCCAAAAGGTAAAAGTTTCCCTTCCTCTTGGATTTGAGTTTTTACTTGTGATAGTAGTATAGATCTGTGAGCCTGAGGCTGTTATATTTAGAGTTTGAATAGATTTGTGAGCCCGAGGTCGTTATAGTTAAGTTTGTATAGATTTATGAGCTCGAGGTCGTTATAGTTAAGTTGGCTTAGATTTGGATCTTGTAGCCTTGTTGATTTCTACTGTGAAAGGTGGCAAGTTAATAGAAACAAAGGAAGTTCTGTCCAATTTCCGTAGAATGTAGGGGCCTTGTACTTAGTTTACTCTACGCTCAAAACTAGAGTTTGATAGACGCTTTACGGCCCTTATAGGATCAAGTACCACGTAGCATATTCTTCTTAAGGGAGATAAGATCGAGGAGCATTTTGCTTAGTGTCGACAATCGTCGCGAGGTATGTGATTCTTCCTATCCTCTTCAAAGATGACTATTTGTGAAATATATAGTGCGGTTGACGCACGTGTGCTAAAGGAAATTGATTTTCCAAATTGTGTCTTGACTTGTTATGAAGTGTAAAGGGCTTCATTATGTGTAAGAGTAGTAAGTCTTATCCGTTAGTAATGGGCACTCGGTGCTTAAAGGATGAGCCCTCTTGGTCTCATAAATGTTTATGTGGTATTGGTTGGTTTAAAACATAAAGGGGTTATAACGGCTTTATGGGAAGTTAGTTATAACAACTTTATGTGAGTAAAAGAACTATTGTTGATTGGTAGAAGTTAAGAGACTTGATCTTGTAAGATAAGAGACTTAACTTAGAATTGTGAAAGTTTTGTAATGCATTCAAAAGTTGTAAAACCTCATTCGTGAGTAATAAGTAATACTTGGTTTTTGAAAACTTAAGAGTTATACTAGCTTTATGGGAAGTTAGGTATAACGGCATAAGAATGTGAAATGGATTTCGAAAGTGGGAACAAGTATCGAACACACCATCGCAGGCTAATAAAGGAAATGGTTTCGACTAATTGATTATATTAAAACCAGTAGAAACCTCCATCCGCATAGAAACTAAGATAAGACAAAATGATATTACATTTCCTAGATCACGGTCGCTTAAATGAGAATCATTGATAACAAGTTCGACTTTTCTTAAAATTCCAAAGAATGAACTTAATGGATTGTAAAGGATAATGTCGGATTTTGGAAAAGAGAAGTAACTTGAGTTTGAAAGTATAAATCACTTGTTTCAAATATCGAACTTTTCTTAGGGAAAAGTAAATGACTTGGTTTTAAAAGGTAGAATACTGACCTTAAAATGAGTTAATTACTCGGACTTTTAAAAAGTATACTGACGTTATGTTAATTGTGTTTGAAGACGTGTTCTAAACATGAATGTGTGTGATACTATTGTGATAGTATCGTATGGTTTCTACGAAAGAGAGGTCCTTGAAGGTAGGAAAGAATGTAGTATTTTGGGGTCGGAACCCGCTTTGTTGACTTAAACGAAGGTACTTTGAGTCGTGTGTAACCCGTCTGTGCTTGTGGTGATAGTTTTGTTGTTGTGCAAGTGTTTGACTTTGTGCTACCGAAGTCTCTCGACGGAGGGCGGATATCGGGTGGTATGATGGACATATCGACACGCTGGGTAGCCCACGCATGCTTCCACCATATTGATCCTTCGGGACATATCGACACGCTGGGTAGCCCACGGGTATGCTTCCATTGTGAGTGTTATCTTGTAAATCGGTTTGGACATACCGACACGCTGGGTAGCCCACGAGTACGCGTCCACAGTGAGTATTATCCGGTATTTGTTTGGACATACCGACACGCTGGGTAGCCCACGCATGCGCCCACAGTGAGTATTATCCGGTATTTGTTCGACATACCGACACGCTGGGTAGCCCACGAGTACGCGCCCACGAGTATTATCTTGTTATTGTCAGACATACCGACACGCTGGGTAGCCCACGAGTATGCGCCCACGATGAGTACTATCTTGTTATTGGGTCGACATACCGACACGCTGGGTAGCCCACAAGTATGCGCCCACTTTGAGTAATGATCTTTCGGGCAGTCCCGACTTGAAGTGGTTTAATTTGATTGACCAGATATACGTGGTGCATCGTAGTTCGCTATCATACATGTCTCCGCTTTCCTTATAGACTATTATGATTTCATTTACGATTTTTCTGCTTCGCATACCGGCACTGTTAGATCGACTTCTTCGGGCCGCGTCACGCCGCAGTCGAGATACATCGCTTGTTGATCCGCACTTTCGATCATTGCTCGCCTCGTAAAGCTCCATTCCTTCGAGACTTTGTCACTTGGTACGGTTCCTCAAGTTGTAGAACTTTTGTACATTCGTGGTATGGCGGGCCCCGTCCCGCCAGATGTTATAAAAATTCTTAGAGGTCCGTAGTATCGATGTGGCGGTGATTGTAACTGCTCAGTGTTAGTTATTTTTCGTAAAAGGTAACCGCTGTTAGCCTGCTTTTCTTTTCATTGGTTATCATGTATGAGTTTTAATTTCCGCTGATTTTTCTCTCGATGTTGTTTGACTACTGGGTGCGTAAGGCACCCCATGTCGCTTTGGCTGGTCGTGACATATAACCTTAGAATACTACAAGGTATACGGCTACGGTATTTGGGTATAGTAACAATACTTTTGAGAGTATTTCTACCAAGAGGGGGGGGTAATTTATACGAGACAACACCACAAGTGTGTATACCTCGCCAACCCCACTAGGGGGGGGTACTCTCGGCCAAGGGGGGGAGGGGTGCTCTCGGCTAAGGCCTCACAAGGGGGAGGGGGAAGAGCTTTCAAGACTTAGCACAAATTTTGGATGAAGAAGTTCATCAAAGGGGAGGGGTATTTATAGGTCAAGCCATGGCTAACCAATGGCCAAGATCAAGCCAAGTGTGGTGCAAGTGTAGGGCTAGGATTCACCCAAGTGTACCTTATCCATCTACCCACAAAATATCCTACCAACTACTTGACAAACCAACCACACTTTCGCCCCTTTACCGCTCAAACATCCTCCAATTGAGGGTGACAAGTGTCGCCTCTCGTTGGTCCAAAATGTTTCATCTCTAAAAATCCGCAAAAATTAAAATGACATAGCCATAATTTACCCTTCGCAAGTTGTAAACCGCTTTAAAAACGACTCTAATCGTGTTGTGCACAAAGTGAAATCGCCAAGCCACTTTAAAAGCCCAAACTTTTCTACGCACGCCCCACGCATATACCGAAATACGGGGTATAACATTCTCCCCTCCTTAGAAACATTCGTCCCGAATGTTCCTTCTAAGTCTCAAAAAAAAACAAACGTGCGCCAGTATAGTCTCCACTACTATACTTACGAGAACGATCCTGCCACACCTGGCCACAGAAACACCCGCGCAAAATACTTACATCCACATCCACGAGGAAACACCTCTAACATCACCACAAAACACCTCTCTCCGGGGTCTAGAATATACTTCCTTCGCACCTTCTCTTTACAAAAAAATGATCACATCTATGCTCGCCATACATGCTCGCTTCTTCCCGATACCACTTTTGTCACTTTGCCGCGAGGTTCTAGTGTCACCGGCGACTCCAACAAATGGTACTGCATCGCATGCGATCCTCGAGGATGTCGTGACACTTCTTGTACACTCGAACTCTTTCTCATAACCTACCACATTTCGAGCATCGCTCGCTTTCCAAAACTCGGGTTACTATCTCTAACGTGGTCATCATTAATCGAACACTCGATGGATCTCCGATACTTTCTCGAACATAACAATACGAAAGACCGGACGATCGCTTCCTAAGTCGGACGGCAAATGCCAACATATAGGCAACCCGCCTACTCTTCACATGAACTCGTGCGGCCCAAAGTAACTCGCTAAGTTCCTCTGCTTTTCCAAAACTCGCCACACCCTATCCACAATTACCGGAACAAGCTCAACCAACTATTCAACCTTGCCAAAGATCGAACCAATCGACCGGCAACTTACACTTCCGCCCCTTCAAGGCTTCATAAGGCGACATTCGAAAACTGAAATGGTAGCTTAAACACTCCTTCCACAGGAGACAACAATCCCCACAACTACCCCTGAAATCCAAACACTGGCCCGAGGATGAATACGATATGGGGACTCACCTGAGTTCCTAACCCTGCCTGGTAACTTCCAGAAAAGAAACAGCCGTACCCTGGGCTCCACTGTCTGACATAAGGTGAAGGTAGGCACCCTGTGCAGCCTTAAAACCTTTCTGATAAATCAATACTGCTGAGTACACGGTCCTGTCTGAAAGACACGATGGGCTGACCCTATCGGCCCGACTACTGGTCGAACGCATCCACGAACTCGTACAATGGTTAACTAAACATGGGCCTAACACCCTCGTGACCCTACCACAAAGCGGGACCACCACAAACTGACCCCACCACCAAACAGGCCGCGGGTTGACCCGCAACGTGGCCTCAACCCGACCCGGCAATGCGCAAAATACTAGCTCCCCGAAGGAACAATCTTACTAATCCACGTTACGAAAACCTAGCGGTCTTCTTAGCTCAACTACCCTCTTTCATTCCACACTACTTAGGGACTTATCCCACAATATATCTCACGTGCACTATGCACTCCGATAAGGATCAAACATAACACTACACCTTACTCGAGATGGCCTTACCTCTAAGGTCTCTACGTATAAAACTCTAAGGCTCACACCTTCTCTATCCCCCAAATCTTACTCGGTTAACTAACCAAGATTTGTAATCACAATTTACACATACTGATCTCTAGAGGGTTAAGGATATGTCTATATCTACTGCTTCACTCCCCTTAGTCGTTCTAATCAAACCTGCCCCGTAGGGCGCATAGCTAGGGAAGGTAACGAACTACCCACCGATCCTGAAGGCTAAGTCTTCCTACTTACAACCCTCCTACTAGGACACCCTTTCGACACCTGGCCCTGACGGCCGCAGGTACAACAAGTACCAACAAAAAGACGACATTCCCCGGGATGACGCTCGCCACATTGTGAACCGAAGCCCCGAGCTCACCAACTCCCGCCTACCCCGAACGCCCCGAACCCCGCGTGGAGAGCTCAGACCGTGGATGTGCATAATCAATCACGGTGAGGTGATTCGCCAAAGTTACTAAAGGACCTTGGCTGCTCGCCCTCTTCGCCCTCGTTAACCCGCCGATCTCTACATTTCTACCGCCGCATAAGCCCGCATACGTGCCATGCTCAAGCTTCAATCAAGAATTACTTGCACAACCTCTCGTTGATATTCATCAAGACTCGCGTACATCGGTATACTCTTCCGTAGCCAAATCCATAGCTAGTAATGTGGTCGCTTCTTGCAATCTAAATTCATCGCTCTGGCCGTGAACCGGGTTCAAATTTCATGGCGCAGCAGGGAACCGCCGCCGTGCTAAACTCATTGGGCTAGTGACGCCGCAGAACTCCCGAATGAAGCACCACCTCGTGTGATGATTGGGTGTGTGCCTCGTAACCCTCTCAGATTTACTCGCAGCCTCCTGGCCGCTTTTCCTCTGCCCGGGTTGCTACGCGAGGCATAGCGGTAAGGGAAAGAAATACGTTAGAGGTCCAACTTACAACACCTCTAAGGCACGATCTCGTGAGTGAGAAGAATAGAAACTAATCCTAAATATCCTATAGCCTCACGATTATTGGTGTGATGCACAACACACCGATAATCAAGACTTCATCGATACGCTCGTAGACACTTTCCGAGGATTAATCGCTCGATACCACTTTGTCACGACCCAACCTGCCCGGATCGTGCCTTACCCGACACCCAAGTAGCCATACATCGATGTTATACCAGTATTTCGCAGTATGTACGTAAGACGTACGTAGAAAAGTTTGGGCTTTTAAAGTGGCTTGGCCGATTTCACTTTGTGCACAACACCCGACAGAGTCGTTCGACTAAACGCTTTACATAATCTTCGAAGGGAAAATTCCGCTATGTCATTTTTAATTTTTGCGATTTTTCCGAGAGACGAACGTGTTGGATCAACAAGAGGCGCCACTGCACCCTCTCATTGGTGGACCTATGGGCAGAATGAGCCGAATTGGACCCTTGGGGTTGGTAGGATATTTTGTGTGTTGATTGATAAAGTGGGACCCACACACACTTGTCCAAATCTTGACCTTACACTTGCCTTGCACATGGCATCATCTTGGCCATTGGTTGGCCTTTGCTTGACCTATAAATACCCCTCCCCTTTGAAGACTTATTCATCCTAAAATGTTCTAAGTCTTAGAAATCCTCCCCCTCCCTTCTTGTTGTTCTCGTCCTCCCCCTTTGAGAGGCCCCCTTGGCCGAGAGTTCTCCCCCCCCTTGGCCGAGAGTACCCCCCCCTAGTGGGGTAGGCCGAGGGGTATACACCCCCCCTTGTGGTGTTGTCTCGTATATACCCCCCCCCTCTTGGTAGAAATACTCTCAAAAGTATTGTTACTATACCCAAATTACCTTAGCCGTATATCTTGTAGTATTCCAAAGATACCTCTATACGTAGAGTCTAAATACTACCAGATGTCCTTTTTGTCTCAAACCGAAACCCTAAGGAAAATCTCCATAGTTGGTTGAGTATTAAGAAGAAGCTGCGTAGAACTTCTAAGGGTTGTTTGGAGCGGGTTGAGCACCCGAGTCGGAGCTAAGCTGCTAAGGATCGACATTTATACTGATAATTATGGGCTTATCGAGGTAATTATATTGTCCCCTATCAGAGTTGGAAAATACATGTTGTAGGAATATATAGTTGAAGTATACTATATATAGAATCAACATAGTTTTGCGGCAATGTCTTTGGACTTAAGCCCAATCTAAAGAAGAGAATCGAATCAGAATTACATAGATCAGACATAGACTTGTGTAGTTTGACGGCAGGGAAGGGCTGCCCAATTTTCCGTAGGATCTTGTATCTAGATTTATTCTACCGAGTAGTCTAGACTTTGATAGACTTGTATAAACTGTATAGGTTGAATGTTCTGCGAGTAGCATGTGCTACTTGAGAAGGTGGACCAGCAGGGTTATAGCCGTGGAGCGATTTGCTAATAGTCGATAATCGTCGCGAGGTATGTGATTCTTCCTATACGCTTGAGCATGATATTTTAAAGAAGTATATATAGTACGGTAGACGTACGCGTGTTAACTGAACGTAGTTGTACGGCAATGTCTTTTGACTTAAGTCTGAATGATAAGAACTTTGAAGTATTTCAAAAAGTATTAAGAACTGTTTTTGAAAGAAGTGTAACACTTGGTTTTTGAAAACATAAGAGTTATACTAGCTTTATGGGAAGTTAGGTATAACGTCTTAAGAAAGATAAAATGAATGATTTATTGATTATAGAAGTTAAGAGACTTGATCTTAAAAGATAAGAGACTTGACTTAGTTGAATCAATATGAATTTTGTGTGAAACCTCATTCGTGAGTAATGAGTACTTGGTTTTTAAAAGAAATAATGTTTTACTGATTTCGGAAATCAGAATGTGTATCGACAAACCACTGCAGCGTTAATAAAGGAAAATGTATTGAATAATGAAGTATTATTAAAACCAGTAGAGACTTCCATCTGCATGTAAGCTAAGACGAGACAAAATGATATTTCCTAGATCACGGTCGTAATAAAGATTGTTATAAACAAGAATAACCTACTCACATATAAGGTATATGTTTCTCAGATTAATTAAAAGAGAATTATATTCTTAAATGAATAAGACTATGAACTACGAAACCTTTCGTAAATGAGAAACTTGAGTAATTGAAATTAGGCAAACTTGAAACGTTTGGAAAAGAATGTTGTTACTTGATTTTACAAAGAGAAGTGTTTTGATTTACTTCAAAAGATAATCACTCTATTTTCATATACTACGTATTGTGTGACTTTTGTGAAAGTAACGCATCTTTAAAAGAGTTAACGTATGAAGTACTTTGGGGATAGAAACCCGATCTTGTTAATCATATAGTAGAAAGTGCCTGTGTATAACTTGATTGTGTTGGGTTGTGATAGCCTTGTAATACTTTCTTGTTTATTTGTTAAGTAAACACGCTAGGATGCTACGTGTTAGTATCTTGTGATGTTTGTGTAAAGGGTTTCTCGACGCGCTTTAAATAGTTTCACTATCACCGTTATATTGGTATTGTACCACTCACCTTGACTTGTTTCCGAGGTTGTCGCCTCCGACGCTGGGTAGACTCAAAGTGTCTGGTGACCTATGATTCGAGAATACCACGCGGTCCCGGCCTATGCGGAGCTACGAGTTCCGTGTTAGCGGCCTTTATGGTCACGCGTCTATGTGGCGCGCGGATCGCGAGTCCAGCGGACGCCGGGAGTAGCTACCGACGCGGGTTATACTCACGCGCCTATGAGTTTGGCCTATGCGAGTCGCGAGAGTTCCGTGGCTAGACGCGCACATTAGATACCGCGCGAAAGTGGCCATTTTGATCATGTGACGCCTAGACAGATCTCATGATACGCTTTATGACCTTGTCACCGTGGGTTTTAGTAGTCGCTATGCCTTCGCATTTCACCCGCACGTTTTATTAGGACACGCGGGACCGTGTTCATGGTATTCTCGATGCTTTTATATCATAGATCACAGCTGGAGTAAGGTATTCCACGCATGATTGATGTTGTGGGCGTGAGACCCATAGTTATATTTGAGTGATGAATTTGAGGGCGTGAGTCCCCGACGACACGATCGCTATTTATCAGGAATCGTAGTTCGTTATCATACATGTCTCCCGCTTTATATAGACTACTATGATTTCATTTACGATTTATTTTCGCCACATACCTGCACTGCAGATCGACTTCCTTCGGGCCGCTCATGCCGCGTAAAGGTACACCGCCATCGATCCTCGCCTTAGGGTCACAACATTGGGGAAAGCTCCGCTTTCTCCGAGGCTTATCACGTATAGTCCGCCGTCAGAGGTATTTACATGTGGGTATGGCGGCCCCTCCGCCATTGTTGTTGTATCATTCTTAGAGGTCCGTAATCGCCAGGCAGAGTTGTAAGGATGTAATCGTTCGCTTTTAAATCGATTATATATACGCCGAAAGGCAAGTTTTTCTCGACATCGCTTACTTCATAATATTTTCATGTCTTGTTTTATGTTCCGTGATTACTACGATGTATGGCTACTGGGTGTCCGGTAGGCACCACCACGCCCGGTTCGGTCGTGACAAAAGTGGTATCGAGCGCTTAATCTCTGAAAGTGTCTACGCACCGCATCCGCAGTTCGATTATCTGTGCGCCAGGCACCACACCAATAATCGTGAGGCTATAGGATATTTAGGATTGGTTTCTATTCTTCTCACTCGAGATCGCTCAGAGCCGTGTTGTAAGTCGACCTCTAACGATTTCTTTCCTTAACGTTATGCCTCCGCGCAGGCAACCCGCCTGTGAGGACAAGGCAATGAGCCGCGAGCAGAGTACAGAGGGTTACGAGGGCACAGTGCCCAATCATTACCTAGGTAGTGCTTCATTCGGGAGTTCTCACGCCACTAGCCCCAGCAGAGTTTAGCACTACGCGAGCTCCTCATCGCGCCACGATATTTGAACCTTCAGTTCCACGACCGGGAACAGTGAATTTAGATTGCAAGAAGGCGACCCTGTTACTAGCTATGGATTTGGCTACCAGAGAGTATACCGATATACCGCGAGTCTTGATGACTATCACCGAGAGGGTGCAAGAGTAGTTTCTTCGCTAGTTTCGAGCATGGCCCATGTACGCTTATGCACGCAGTCGAGAAACGAGATCGACGTTAACCAAGGGCGACGCAGAAGAGGCCGTAAGCAGCGTCCTTTGGTAACTTTCGAGGCGAGTCACCTCACCGATTAGATTATGCACATCCACTGCGCAGTGGTCCTCCGCTGGTTCGTGACGCTCGGGTACGCAGAAGTGGTCGAGCCCAGACTTCCGCTCATTAACGTGATAGGCGCCATCCCGGGAATGTCGCCTTTAGTTTGTACTTGTTGTACTCGCCGTACAGGCGTGTCAAATGGTGACCTAGCAGAGGGTAAGTAGGAAGACTTAGCCTTCAGACCGTAATGGGTAGTTCGTCACCTTCCTTAGTTATGCGCCACGGGTGTTTGACTAGAACGACATAGTGGAGCAAGAGATTCGTGCATATCTTTAACCTCTGAGATCAAGGTGATAAGATGAGTATATCATAAGTGCTATGTTCGATAGCAAAGGTGTTAGTTGTGATTAGATCATGGTTAGTAACCGGAAAGATCGGGGATAAGAAAAGTGCGAGCCTTAGAGTTCTATACGCAGAGACCTTAGAGGTAAGGCCATCTCGAGTAAAAGACGATGTTTATGTTTGACCTTATCGGAGTGCATAGTGCACGCGAGCTATGTTTGGGATAAGTCCCTAAGTGTGGAATGAAAGAGGTAGCTGAGCTAAGAAGACCGCTAGGTTTTCGTAACGTGGATTAGTGAGATGGTTCCTTCGGGAGCTAGTGTTTTGCGCGCCGTCGGGTTGAGGCCACGAAGGTCAACCCGCGCCCGTATGATGGTGGGCCGTTTGTGGTGATCCCGCCATATGTGGTCACGGGTGTTAGGCCCAAGTTTAGTTAACCAGACGCAGTTCGTGGACGCTGCTCGACCAAGAGTCCGCCGGTGAGGTCACCGCCTCGCCTTCTAGCAAAGCATCGCTCACTCGCAGGTTGCGCAAGACGTTATATCGTAAAGGTTGTAAGGCTGCACGGTGCCTACCTTCACCTTATGTCGCATGCTGGAGCCCGTGTTACTACTGCTTTTTCTCGAAGTTTTACCAGCAGGTTAGAACTCAAAGTGAGTCTCGACCGCATTCGCCTGCCGTGTTTGGATTTGCGGTAGTTGCGGGGTTTGTTGTCTCCCGTGCGGGAGTGTTTAAGCTACCATTTCGTTCGGTTGTCGCCTATGAAGCCTTGTAGGGCGTAAGTGTAAGTTCTGGCCGATTGGTTCGATGTTGGCAAGGTTCAGATAGTTGGTTCAGCTTGTTCCAAAGATCGTGGATAGGTGAAGCTTGTCTAGAAGAGGTTTTGGGCTCAGAGAAATCGTGCGGATGATCGGCGACGACGCTTAAAGTTCGTGCGACGGCCGGTCTTCAAGGTACAACCCTAGGGTGACGAGTTTTGGAAAACAGAGGAACTTAGCCCAGTTACTTGGGCCTTTTGAGTTCATGTGAAGAGTAGGCCAGTTGCCTATATGTTAGCATTTGCCGTCCGACTTAGAGGCAAGACGTCCGGTCTTCAGATGGTTATATTCGAAAGTATCTGAGATCCATCCAGAGTGTTCCCGCTTAATGATGACCACGTTAGAGATAGTAACCCCAGTTTTGGGAATCAAGCAGATTTAAAATGTGGTGTTATGAGAAAGAGTTCGAGTGTACAAGAAGTGTATGACAATTTCGTGGATCGATGCAGCTCGCATCACTGTTGGGTCGCCGAGTGACACTAACCTCGCGCAAAGTGACAAAAGTGGTATCGGAAGAAGCATGTATGGCGAGCATAGATGATCATTTCTTTTATAAAGAGAAGGTGCAAGGAAGTATATTCTGCACTCGAGAGGTGTTTTGTGGTGATGTTAGAAGTGTTTCGACGTGGACGTAAGTATTTTGCGCGGTGTTTCAGCCAAAGCGTGGCGTTTGTTCTCCTAATTATAGTAGTGAAGGCTATACCGCGCCGCTCGCTTTGAGACTTAGAAGAACATTCGACGAATGTTTCTACGAGGAGAATGTTATACCCGTATTTGCAGTATGCACGTAAGGACGCACGTAGAAAAGTTTGGGCTTAAGTGGCTCGCCGATTTCACTTTGTGCACAACACCCGACAGAGTCGCTTTTTCGACTAAACGCTTTACATAACATGGCGAAGGAAAATTCGGCTATGTCATTTTTAATTTTTGATTTTTCCGAGACGAACGTGTTGATCAACAAGAGGGCGCCACTTGGCACCCTCTCAGCGGACCCATGGGGCAGAATGAAATTGGACCTCGGTTGGTAGGATATTTTGTGTGTTGATTGATAAAGTGGGACACACACACTTGTCCAAATCTCGACCTTACACTTGCCTTGCACGGCATCATCGCCATCGTTGGCCTTGCTTGACCTATAAATACCCTCCCTTTGAAGACTTATTCATCCTAAAATGTTCTAAGTCTTAGAAATCCTCCTCCCTTCTTGTCGCTCGCCCTCCCTTCGAGAGGCCCTCGCCGAGAGTCTTCTCAAGCCGAGTACCCCCAGGGGCAGGCCGAGGTCTACACCTTGTGGTGTTGTCTCAGATACCCCTCTTGGTAGAAATACTCTCAAAGTATTGTTACTATACCCAAATTACCTTAGCCAGATATCTTGTAGTATTCCAAAGATACCTCTATAGAGCCCTAAATACTATCAGATGTCCTTTTTGTCTCAAACCGAAACCTAAGGAAAATCTCCATAGTTGGTCGAGTAAGAAGAAGTTGCGTAGAACTTCTGGGACTCGGGTTGTTTGGAGCACCGAGCAGCGCTGCGTTAGATCGACATTTATACTTGGATAATTACGGGCTTATCGAGGTAATTATCTTGTCCCCTATTGTAGTTGGAAAATACATGTTGTAGGAATATATAGTTGAAGTATACTATATATAGAACCCAACATAGTTTCGGCAATGTCGACTTAAGCTCGAATCTAAAGAAGAGAACCGAATCAGAATTACATAGATCGTATTACAGAGACTTGTGTAGTTTGACTGCAGGCGGTCGCCAATTTTCCGTAGGATCAGTATCTAGATTTATTCTACCGAGTAGTCTAGACTTTGATAGACTTGTATAACTCAGGTCGAATGTCGCGAGTAGCACGTGCTACTTGAAGCGATTGTGCCAGTCGTTAGCCGCGAGCGATTTAATTGTCGATAATCGCCGCAGGTATGATTCTTCCTATACGCATACGATATTTTAAAGAAGTATATAGTAATGCAGACGCACGCTGTTAACGAACGTAGTTGTACGCAATGACTTTTGACTTAAGCCCAATGATAAGAACTTTGAAGTATTTCAAAAGTATTAAGAACTGTTTTTAAGAAAGAGTAACACTTGGTTTTTGAAAACATAAGAGTTATACTAGCTTTATTGGAAGTTAGGTATAACGCTCAAGAAAGATAAAATGAATGATTTATTGATTATAGAGCAGAGACTTGACTTAGTCAATCAATATGAATTTGTGTGAAACCTCATTCGAGTAATGAGTACTTGGTTTTTAAAAATAATGTTTTCGATTCGAAATCGTGTATCGACAAACCATCGCGTTAATAAAGGAAAATGTTGAATAATGAAGTATTAAAGTTGTTCAAGAGACTTCGCATCCGTAAGTTAAGATGAGACAAAATGATATTTCTGCATCACGGTCGCCGTAATAAAGATTGTTATAAACAAGAATAACCTATCATATAAGGTATATTTCTCAGATTATTTAAAAGAGAATTATATTCTTAAATGAATAAGACTATGAACATTTAACCCAGAACGAGAAACTGAGTAATGAAATTAGCAAACTTGAAACGCTTGGAAAGAATGTTGTTACTGATTTTACAAAGAGAGTGTTTTGATTTACTTCAAAGATAATCACCTATTTTCATATACTACGGGTATTGTGTGACTTTTAAAGTAACGCATCTTTTAAAAGAGTTAACGATGAGTACTTTGGGGATAAAACCCGATCTTGTTAATCATATAAAGTGCTCATGTGTATAACTTGATCAGTGGTTCGCGATAGCCTTGTAATACTTTCTTGTTTATTTGTTGCAAACATGCCAGATGTTACGTGTGTTAGTATCGTGATGTTTGTGGTTTTTTCACGCTAAATCACTATCGCCGTTATGGGTACACTCACCTCGAAAGCTGCCTCCGACGCGGGTGAAGCGTCGTGACTATGATTCGAGAATACCACGCAACCAATGAGCTACGAGTTCCAGTTACGCGTTTACATACACGCGGTCTACGCGAGTTCAGCGACGCCGGAGAAGCTTCGACGCGGTTCATGCGCCTACAGTTTGCCTATGCGAAGCCGCGAGTCACGCGCCAGTTGCACAGCAGCGGCCGCTTGATCATGCGACGGTTTATTCATGACACGATTTACCTTTGCACGCGTTTTAGTCGCATTTGCACCGCACTTTACAGACAGCGGACCGGACTTCACGCAGACCGATGCTTATATCATGACGCCAGCGAGCGTCGCACGCACGTTGGCAGACATAGTTATATTATAGCGACTGACAGGCGATCGACATGATCGCTATTTATCGCGGAATCAGTTGTTATCATGTCTTCTCGCTATGATTACCATGACCATTTACGATTTATTCGCCACATACGCATCGCAAATGCTCCGAAGACGCCGCAGGTGCGTTACCGATCCTTCGCTTGTCATAGCCAACGTTGAAAGCTCCGAGGTTATCACATAGAACTGCCGCCGCAGTACATTCGCAGGGCCCCCGCCATCGCATCATTTACAGAGGTTCGTAGCGCAGTCACAAGATAATCGTTTCGCTTTAAATCGATGAGAGAAGGCCGAAGTTTTTCAGATATCGCTTATAACATATGTCGTTTTATGTTCCGCCGACACTGGCGTATGGCTACTGGGTGTCCGGTAAGGCACCAACACGCTGCCGTGCCGTGACATCAGAGAAATCAGCTTAACATAAAACAAGACATGAAAATATTATGAAGTAAGAAACAGTTGATTCGAGAAAACTTGCCTTCGCATATATAAATCAATTTAAAATCAATGCTACATCCTTATTACAACTCGCCACAACAAAGATTACTGCACTCTAAGAATGATATTAACAACAATGGCGGATGTGGTCCCGCCATACCTCAATGTAAATACCTACAACGCATGTGGACTATACCACCGATAAGCCTCCGAGAAAACGGAGCTTTCCCAAACGAATCGGACTCCTAAGAGCGAGGATCAATGATCGTGTACCTTTACCGCAGATTTAACGCAGCTTCTATGAGGTCAAGACAACAAAAATTTAGTATGTGAAATCAAAATAACATCAGAAATGAAATCATAGTAGTCTATATAAAGCAGAGATACGTATGATAACCAAACTACGCTCACAATAAATAAGCAAATATGTCAAGTCGTGACTCACGCCTCAAAGTCATCACTCAAATATAACTGGGTCTCACGCCATAACATCAATCATGCCCGTGAATACCTTCCTCACCGCCATCATGATATAAAAGCATCAAGGAATACACATGAACACCGTGTCCCACTGTGTCCTAATAAAACCGCACAGGTAAGTACGAAGGCATAGCCGACTACTAAAACCCACGCACTCAACAAGGTCATAAATCAGATTACGAGATCCGCTCTGCATCATTACATGATCAAAGCTCGCCACTACTCGCAGATCTAACGCGCTGCCTAGCCCTCGAACTCTCCGCAGCCCGCGATAGGCCAAACTCATAGGCCCGCATGAGGTATAACCCCGCATCGAGGGTAGCTACTCCCAAGATCCGCCTCGACTCGCAGTCCGCATGGCCACATGATCGCATGACCATAAAGGCCGCACACTAACTCGAACCTCGTAGCTCCGCATAGCCCCCTGGGACCTGCATCAGGTATTCTCGAATCATAGGTCACACTGCACTCCGCCGAAGTCTACCCCAGACGGAGGCGCCTTAACCTCCAAACAAGTCGGGCGAAGGTACAATACCAACATATCGGCCGATAGTGAAACAATTTAAGCGCAATCGAGGAAACCCTTTACACAAACATCACAAGATACTAACACACGTAGCATCCTAGCATGTTTACTTAACAATCAACAAGAAAGTATTACAAGGCTATCACAACCCAACACAATCAAGTTATACACACAAGGAACTTTCTACTACATGATTAACAAGATCGGGTTTTTATCCCCAAAGTACTTCATACATTAACTCTTTTAAAGGATACGCATTTACAAAAGTCACACAATACCCGTAGTAGATGAAAATAGAGTGATTATCTTTTGAAGTAAATCAAAACACTTCTCCTTGTAAAATCAAGTAACAACATTCTTTTCCAAATGTTTCAAGTTTGCCTAATTTCAATTACTCAAGTTTCTCATTTACGAAAGGTTTCGTAGTTCATAGTCTTATTCATTTAAGAATATAATTCTCTTTTAATAACTGAGAAACATATACCTTATACGAAGTAGGTTATTCTTGTTTATAACAATCTTTACTACAAAGAAATGATCTAGAAATATCATTTTGTCTCATCTTAGCTTCTGCAGACGAAGTCTCTACCGGTTTTAATAATACTTCATTATTCAATACATTTTCCTTTATTAACGCCGCAGCTGGTTTGTCGATACACATTCCGATTCAAATCAAGAAACATTATTTCTTTTAAAACCAAGTACTCATTACTCACGAACGAGGTTTCACACAAAATTCATATCGATTCAACTAAGTCAAGTCTCTTATCTTTTAAGATCAAGTCTCTAACTTCTAAAACAAATAAATCATTCGCTTTATCCTCTTAAGCCATTATACCTAACTTCCCATAAAGCTAGTATAACTCTTAAGATTTTAAAACCAAGTACTACTCTTCTTTTAAAAAGCTTTAATTCTCAACTACTTCAAGATTATTATTCGCTTAAGTCAAAGACATTGCCGCATAACCACGCTCAATTAACACACGCACGCTCACCGCATTACATAGTTATACACATATCATGCTAGAAGAGATAGGAAGAGGTTCACATACCGCGACGATTATCGACTATTAGCAAATCGCCCACGGCCATACTCCCGCTAGCCGTCCACCTTCTCAAGTAGCACATTCTACTGGGCAGAACATTCAACCTATACAAAGTTATACAAGTCTATCAAAGTCTAGACTACCTGTGAGAATAAATCTAGATACAAGACCCTACGGAAATCAAGCCTACCCACAAACTTACACAAGTCCATCAGAATACGCCAGCTTCTCTTCTTTAGATTCAGCTTAAGTCCAAAGACATTGCCGCAACACTATGTTCGCTTCTATATATAGTATACTTCAACTATATATTCCTACAACATGTATTTTCCAATTACAATAGGACAAGATAATTACCTCGATAAGCCCATAATTATCCAAGTATAAACGTCGATCCTTAGCAACGCTTAGCTCCAACTCCGGTGCTCCAACCCGCTCCAACAACCCTTAGAAGTTCTAATGCAACTTCTTCTTAATACTCCAACCAACTATGGAGATTTTCCTTAGGGTTTCGCTTTAGGACTGACGGAAGTATAATAGTATTACTGGCTTTTCAGATGTATAACCTTAGAATACTACAAGGTATACCCACAGTATTTGGGCATAAAGAACAATACTTTTGAGAGTATTTCTACCAAGAGGGTAATTTATACGAGACAACACCACAAGTGGGTATACCTCTACCAACCCCACTGTGGGGTACTTTCGCCATGGGGAGGGGTGCTCTGGCCAAGGCCTCACATGGGAGGGACGAGAACCATGTAGGAGGGAAGAGCTTTCAAGACTTAGCACAAATTTTGACGAAGAAGTTCATCAAAGGAGGGTATTTATAGTCAAGCCATGGCTAACCAACGCCAAGATCAAGCCTGCAGGCAAGTGTAGGGCTAGGATTCACCCAAGTGTACCTTATCCATCTACCCACAAAATATCCTACCAACTACTTGGCAAACCAACCACACTTTCGGCCCCTTTACCGCCCAAACATCCTCCAATTAGAGGGTGACAAGTGTCGCCTCTCTCGCTGGTCTAAAAATGTTTCGCCTCTAAAAATCCGCAAAAATTAAAAATGACATAGCCGTAATTTACCCTTCGCAAGTTGTGTAAAACGCTTTTAAAAACGACTTAATCGTGTCAGGTACAAAGTGAAATCGCCGCCACTTTAAAAGCCCAAACTTTTCTACGCACGCCCCACGCATATACCGAAATACGGTATAACATTTCCACCGCGACCTTCGCCGGGCCACGCAGATATGAACATCCCGCCAGCTACTGCGGTGAACCCGCGAATCGATTCAGAATCGTGTTATCCCACCGCTACTCTGGTCGGACTTCCGCCAAATGGCCTCGCTGGCCGCAAGCATAACAATCTCCCAAATTAGTACGACACTCACCCTTATGAATTTTTCCACAACGCCACACCGAGACAAGTGGCTCTCATCCGGCGAGCACTCCTACCCCAAAAATCCGAAACCCGGGAGCCCCACCGCCTCCCGAATATCCCGAACGCCCCAAGATCGCGGAGGACCGCCTGCATCGGGCGGAGGTACATAACCAGTCACAGGCGGTCCGCCTCAAAGTCGCCAAAAGACCTGCCCCGGCCTTCTCGCTGATCCTGGCCATTCCGCCGACCTCTCCGCCTCACACCCGCGCATAAGCTCGCACGCGCAATGTCCATGCCCTACCAAGAGCTACACCCAACAAGCTCGCCAAGTAGTCATCGAGCCCGGACGAGCGGGCACTCGCCCCCATGTCGCCATTAACGCTGCGGACGCATCGAGCAGTGAGCCAAACTCCACATTGTACTCCCAACCGCACGCCGCCCCGCCAATATCAAAAATATGTCGCGCCTCTCATTCGCTAAGGCAAGAAGTTGGCCGAGAAATGCCTCCGAGAACTCGCCCCAAATACCGAGGCGCATGCTCCCGACGCCCTCACGAATCAAAACTGGGCCGATCGCGTATCACGCAGCCGATGGAACCTAAGACCACCGACCGGTCTCCAAGCTCGATCACCTACGATCCGCCAGAATCGCTTGATGAACCCCCCGGATCATCCTCGCCTCGATCCATAAACATCGGCTGCAACTCGCAAGTCCTTAGCCTCAAACTATCCGCCTCGTGAACTACCACTACCGGTGACTAACCGCTGCATCCAGCTTTATCCTCGTGCTCGCCACTATCCCGCCAATAATCGCCATCTTTGTACTTAACCTCTCGCTTCCAGCCGCGGATCGAGGTCAGTATCGTGGTCTCAGCAGCCACCGCCGCGCTAAACTCGCTGGGCTGGCAAGCGGCGCAAATTCGCCAAGCGCTTATTCGTAATGATCGCTCGCGCTCGCATTCTCTCAGATCCTACTAGCGCTTTCCGGCCGCTTTGCCCATCTGGGTGCTGCCTTGGCGAGGCATAATCAAAAACGTAAATACGCTGCAGGTCCAACTTATAACACCTTCAAGGCACGCATCTCGCAATGAGAAGAATGGAAACCAATCCTAAATGTCCTATAGCCTCTCGACATAGGATGTGGTGCACAACACATCGATAATCAAGACCCATTACTAGACACGTCAGACACTTTCCGAGGATTAATCGCCTGATACCACTTTTATCACGACCCGATCCTCCCGCGGATCGTGCCTTACCCGCACCCTAGTGATACAACATCAGAGAAAATCACGAAATAAAAACTTAAACATGAAACAAGAGATATGATAATAAAACAAAGCAACCAAACGGTTACCTTCGTGATATATATAACTAAAAACTTGAACAGCTACATCCTTACAAACCCCGCCCACAACAAAGATATGCACTCCTCTAAGAATTTTTATACAACATGACGACAGGCTCCGCCATACCTCGAATGTACAAGTACTCTACAAAGGATGCGGACTATACCAAAGATAAGCCTCCGAGAAACGGAGTTTCCTAAACGCTGAATGATCCTATGAACGAGATCAACAATCGGGTACTTACCGCTGCAGATGAACGCACTCAAGAGGTCAAGACAACAGTACCAAGTATGTGAAATCAAAATATCAGAAATGAAATCATAGTAGTCTATATAAAGCAGAGACATGTATGATAACCAAACTACCACAATAAATAAGCAAATATGTCAAGTCGTGACTCACGCCAAAGTCATCACTCAAATATAACTATGGGTCTCACGCCCACAACATCAATCATGCCCGTGGAATACCTTCCTAAATGCCGGCAATCTATGATATACTAGCACCAAGGAGTACACATGAACACCATGTCCCATCTGTGTCATAACTCCGTACGGGGCACGTACGGTTAACTACCGATACCAAAGCCGTGATCATCAATCGATCGGCAAGTACGAAAGCCAACTACCGATACCAAAGCCGCACTAACAATACTATACAACCAAACCACGGCCGGAGCACGGGCAAGTACGAAAGCCAACTACTGATACTCAAAGCCGTGGTCACGTAGTGATCGGCGTACGAGGGCTAACTACCGTGATACCAAGGCCAGATTACGAGACTTCGCGCACTAAATTGAATCTGTGGCGCACGGCTAACTACCAGATACCAGCCGAATCACCACTTACTTCGTGGCAAGCACGAGAGCCAACTACCGCATACCAAAGCCGACCGCGATAACCTCACGGAGAGCTAGTCCATGGAATAACACTATCAACGTGTTGCACTGCGGAATCCTCCACCGCCAAGGCCCAAGTAAGATCATAACAAATCACCGTACTCCATTGAGAGACGCGTGGCATAAATACAATACTAGCACGACAAGGCTATCACACGCAAACATAGGCAAGTTACACACAACTCGAGGTACTTTCATTTTACGCCAAAGTCCGTGTTTTAACTCCCAAAGTACTACGACATTAAATTCTTTTAAAGGATCCATTTCTTTACAAAGGTCACCCGATACCCAGAGTATTAAAAAAGAAGGACTAACATTTTTAAGTAAACCAACACACTTCCATACTTTCCTTTTAAAACCAAATTAAGACAATACCATGCCTTCTTTAGACCAAAATATTTCTCCTTTTAAAGTCAAGTTACAACATTTTTTCCAAAGTTCAAGTTTGCCTAATTTCAAATATTCACGCTCTTATTTTCGAAAGGTTTCGTAGTTCATAGTCTTAATCACTTAATAACATAATTCTCTTTTAAAACAATGAGTAACATATGCTTTAATTGTGAGTAGGTTAATCTTGTTTATAACAATCTTATTAAAGCAGGCATGATCTAGAAATGTAATACAATCTTGTCTTATCTTAGCTTCTATAATGGAGGTTTCTATCGGTTTTAATATAATTACTTAATTGTCAATACATTTTCCTTTATTAACGCCGCAGTTGGTTCTGCTCGATACTTATTCTCATTTCCAAATCAAGAAACATTATTCTTTAAAGACCAAATACTCATTACTCACGAACGAGGTTTCACACTTTTTAATAAAATGCATATCAATTCAATAATTCAAGTCTCTTATCTTTAAGATCAATAAACCATTCTTTTTATCTCTCTTACGACGTTATACCTAACTTCCCATAAAGCTAGTATAACTCTAAGCTTTCAAAACCAAGTATTACTCTTCTTTCAAAACGATTCTTAATTCTTTTGAAATACTTCAAGATTCTTTATTATTTAAAACTCAAGTAAAAAGACATCAAGTAAAACCACGCTCGCTTAACACACGCACGCTCACCGACTATATATATTCTTAAAATATCATGCTCAAGAGGACAGGAAGAATCACATACCGCGATTTCGATTAATCGATAATTAGCAAATAGCCCAAAGATCAGAATCCTCGCTAGCCTTTTCCACCCTTCGAGTAGAATACGCCACTTGCAAGATTTCAACCTATAACGGCCATATAAGTCTATCAACGCCTAGACTACTCAGAGAATGATTCTAGATACAAGATTCCTTATTCTATGGAAAATTGGGCAGCACTTCCTACCCACAACCACACAAGCCATCAGAATACACCCATGTAAGTACAGTCAGCTTCTCTCTTTATACCATCCTTATATACGCCTTATACTCAATTCTATACTACTACAAGATGTAATTTCCAATTACAATAGAAGGGTAAAGAGTATTTAACTCGATAAGCCCAAAATTATCCAAGTTAAAAGTCGATCCTCGAGCAAGCGTTTAGCTCCTATTCTCAGACGCCTCCAATACGCTCCAAGAAACCCTTAGAAGTTCTACACAACTTCTACTTAATACTTCAACCTACTATGAAGATTTTTCCCTGTTTCGCTTAATGACTAAAGGAAGTATAGTAGTATTTTCCTGCTTTAAGATAGAGGTAACTTTGGGAATTCTACAAGGTATTTGGGCCAAGGTATTTTGGCATAGTAACAACACTTGAGAATACTTTTCTACCAAGGGGGTATTTCACGAGATCAACTCAAGGAAAGTGGGTTTCTACGAGGGCCTCTCAAAGTGGGAGGGACTTGGACGAAAACTACACTGGGCGGGGAGAGGATTTTTGCCTTGGAATTTATCATGAGGATGAAGAATAAGTCTTGCACTTGAGGGGTATTTATAGGAAACCAATGTCCAAGATTAAGGCAAGTGGAGGGCAAGTGAGGCGGAGATTTGGATGCTGTGCTGGGTCCCACCTTATCTATCTACCACACAAATATCACAAAATATCCTACCTAACCTTCACCAAAGCTTTAGGCCAAAAATACGTGCCATCTTTCGTCCACCATCCCGCCCACTTGAGGGTGACAAGGGTCGCCTCTCGCTGGTCCAAAATATTTTATCTCTGAAAATCCGCAAAAATAATAAACGCCAGAACCGCACTTTTCCTTTCAGATGTCCTGAAACGCTTCGCTGAAACAATTCTTTTCGCTAGTTGTGAACAAATTTCATCCCTTGCCTACTTAAGGCTTAAACTTTTGTATCGCACGCCTCTCACGCATATTACTCAAAATACGGTATACCAGCAAAATGGCGGAAGGAATTCCACTGCACGATTGATATCGTGGGTACGAGACCCATGGTTATATTCTGAGATGACTTTAATGTTGTTATACCGTAGTCAGCAGTGGTATGTATACAGGACGCCGCACGGGCAGTACGCAGAATTTTGAAAAGAAAGAAAGACGCTGAGTTTTCAACTAAAAGTTTCCTGCTATTTGTGAAGAAAAGGTTCGTTAATGGAATTGGATTTTGATTTGGTATTTGACTTCATAGATTATATTAGAATTTTGAGATTTTATTTTCTGAATGGTCACGCTGGGCCCACTGAGAAATTTACTGGCTTTGTGGCCCGCTTGTTTTTGAGATTTCAGATTTTGATATTTTCTAAGACGGAATATTCTGGCGAATCGGGGCGACACTGTCACCCCATGGCACCCTCGTCGGTTACCTTTGGCACAACACCCTGCTGTAGTCGCCGACCTAAACGCTACAGAATTTCATGGGAAAATTCGATCATGTCGCTTTGTATTTTTATGGATTTTTCCGAGCGAATGAACATCTCAATAACGGTAGGTGACACTTGTCACCCTCGCGACTTGCCAGGTGGGGACGCTTTCCTCCTCGCTCAGGCCTTGTTTTGGCCTTGCTTTGCGCATTGTTTTGTGGAGTGTTTTGTGGAGTAGGTTAGGTGCACTTGGCTTGATCTTGGCCTACACTTGCCTTGCACATGGCTTCGATTCGCCATTGGTTGGCCTTGGTTTTGCTATAAATACCCCTTATGCTGATGAACTCTTCATCCACAAACGAAACCTTCCAAGCCTAAAATCCTCCTCCTCTAGTGTCGAAGTTCGCCCAACTCATCCCCTCAGAGTCTTGGCCGAGGCCTCCTCCTCCCCTTTGTGTTTGGCAGTGGGTACCCCTAGCCTAGTTGTTTTCAGATAATACCCCTTGTTGTGGTATAGAAATACTCCCTAGTATTGTTATAATGCCCAAAATACCTTAGCCTGCACCTTGTAGTATTCCAAAGATACCTTTACGTAGAGTCCTAAATACTACCTTTGTCCTTTTTAGTCTCAAACCAAACCCCAAGGAAATCTTCTTACTTGGTCAAGTATTTGAGCAGAAGTTGGTTAGAACTTCTAAGGGTTGTTTGGAGTGGTGGAGCGCATCGAGTGAGCTAAACCTTGCTCGTGATCGACATTATAACTTGGATAATTTTGGGCTTATCGAGGTAATTATTCGTCCTCTATTGTAATTGAAATTACATGCTTGTTAGGTTATAGTTGAAGATACTATATACGGAACTATACTAGTATTCGCAATGTCTTTTGACTTAAGTCAAGAATAAAGAACCGAATCGAATCGTATTTACATAGATCAGACAGAGACTTTAGAATTGTACACGCCCGTTAGACGTAAACCCTCGTCGCTGCAGCCACTCGATAGAGGAGAGATTTACGCTGCTATGGGGAGGTCGCCAATTTTCTATAGAAAGATAAAACTTGTGTTTTGGGGTTAATAGACGCCGTGACCTTTATAGGTGAAAGTACTTCAAGAGTAGCGATTCTACTGGCGGAGCGGTGCGGCCAGTGCGTTGTAGTACTTCGAGCATTTTGCTTATTGTCGATAAATCGTCGCGTAGGTATGCGAACCTCTTCCTATCTTTTTCTAGCATGATTGTCAGGAACTATGTAGTACGGTAGACGTATACGTGCTAAGTGATTTGCTGGTTTAAAACATAGGTGTTATAATAGCTTTACGGGAAGTTAGTTATAACGACCTTATGTAAGTGAAAACGGTTTATCGATGTTCAAGTTAAGAGACTTGGATCTTATAAGATAAGAGACTTAACTTATTTGTTTTAATGTGGACGTTACAGTGAAACCTCATCTCTAGTAATGAGTATTTGGTTTTAAAGTGATAATGTTTTACCGATTTCGAATCGTAATGCGTATCGGCTGCACCAATCGCAAACGCTAATAAAGGAAAATGTATCAATAATGACGTGTCAGATAAAACCGCAGAAACCTCCATCCGCATAGAAACTAAGATGAGACAAAATGATATTACATTTTCTAGATCATGTCATTGTAATAAGATCGTTATAAACAAGAATAAACTACTCACATATATGACATATGTTACTCAATTGTTCTAAAAAGGAATCAAGTGATTAAGTTTGGGAACTATGAAACCTTTGAAATGGTAAGTCGAGTAATTGAAACTAGGCAACCGAACTTAGGAAAAGAATGCTGGTACTTGATTTTAAAAGGAAAGTTGTTCTGCTTACTTAAAAACGGGTTGGTCATTCTAATACTACGGCATCGGGTGACTTTGATAAAAGTAATGGATCTCTTTAAAAGAATTTAACGATGTAGTACTGGGTTAAAAACCCTGACTTTGGCATAAAATGAAAGTACTTTGAGTTGTGTGAAACTTCTGCCTACGCTTGTTATTGTGAAACTTGCCTATGCTTGCGGATGATAGCCTTTATTGTACAATCGCTGCATTGCGGTTACCGCTCTCGACAGAGGTCGCTGATCGTTGAGAACTTACTCGACGCGCCAAGCAGTTGACGAGAAATTCCACGTACGCTTTTGTTGATAGTATTATTGTTGTTAATCGCTTTGGACATATCGACATCGATGCGAGCGCACGTATGCTTCATTTTGTTAAGGTCTTCGTGGTTAATCGCTTGATATATCGACACCACGCGTAGCGCACGCATGTTTCCATTTTGATTATCGCCAGGATTTCTTCGACATACCGACATCGACGCGTAGCGCACGGTATGCGCCCATTTGAATGTTGTCTTATTTTTCCTTTCGACATATCGACATCGACGCGTGAGCGCACGCATGCTTCCACTTGGATTGTTGTTCGCTGCTGAGGTCACACGGACATGCTCTACACCGATGCACCGGGCATGTGGGCCGGGACCTGGTATTATTGTATCATGACATGTCTACACCGATGCAGATTCCGGGGCATGCGCCATAATGCGAACTCGATTGACGCGCGGGCGCGAGACCCATAGTTATATCGAGTGATGATCGCTTTATGTCGCAATCGTAGTTTGCTATCGCACATGTCTCCGCTTATAGACTAGTATGATTTCATTTACAAAGATTGCATGCCACATACTGGGTACTGTTGTACCGACTTTCGGGGCCGCGTCATGCCGCAGTAGAGGTACATCACGCGGATCCTCGCCATAGATCACGCCAACAGATTCAAGCTCCGTTTCCCGAGGCTTATCTTTTGCAGGTGTTCCCGAGCTGTAGGTTCTTGTACATATCAGTGGTACATGGGGCCCCTGCCCCGCCATAGTCATTGTATATCTTAGAGGTAATGAGTAATTGTATGTGGTTGTAAAAGGATTAAACTGCTCAGTTTTACGATATACCGGCAAATCGTTTGGCCTGCTTATTTATTATATCTCTTGTTAAATGACTCATGTTTTATGTTCCGCTGATTTTCTCTCGATGTATGTATCACCAGGGTGCCTGGTAAGGCACCAAAGAACGCCTCGAACGGGTCGTTACAAAAGTGGTATCGCAGCGCAATCCTCTGAAAGTGTCTACGCATCGTGTCTAGTAGAGTCTGATTATCGACGTGTCAGGCACCACATCTATAATCAGGAGGTCGCAGGACATTTAGGATCGTTTCCATTCTTCTCATTCCGAGATCGTGCCTTAGAGCCGTTGTAAGTCGGGACCCTCGACG
>JAQGDG010000583.1:0-107230 GCA_029844215.1 Przewalskia tangutica | reverse complement strand
GGAAGTGATCATTTTGTGAAGTAACGAGGTGAAGAAAGTATCCTTTAGACCATGGGTGAAAGCTTTTGTGGCGCTAGAGATGATTCGCCGTTGTCTTGGATTCGAGTTTTACGTGTGTTATATTATGGCGGTGTGGCATGGTGGTTTTGTAAGTATAGTAGTGAAGACTATACGTGGCGTGTATGTTTTGAGACTTAGAAGGCATTGGGACGAATGTTTCTAAGGAAGAATGTTACACCCGTAGTTCGGGGAAGTATGTATGTGAGGGCGTGCGTGCGAGAATCTGACGATAATATTGGAAAGGAAGAAGATGTGATTTTTGGCGGAAAAGTTTAGAACTACGTGAAGGAAAGAGGTTTATTATTGAGAATTGGATTCTCAATTTTGGTATTTAAGACTTTAGAACTTATAAGAATTATGGAATTTATATTTCTGGATTTGGTCGTGTGGGGCCCACAGGAAATTTTACGTTTTGTGGGGCCCGAGGTTCACGAATTTTATGGGCCGAATGGGAGGCGACCGTGGCTCCCCGCTTAGCGGGCGAAGATGCAAGGATAGGATGGTCATTTGACCATTGTGGATGATAAGTCTTGAAGCTTGAGAATATTGACGGTCGAAACATCGGCAGCTTTACTTTATTGAAATCGCATCATCGCGACCGATCCGGGCAGTGGTGAATTACTCCCGAGCACCGAAGTAGATATACATCGAGTAACGTGAAATATAAAAACAAGACATGAAGCCCCTTGGCGCCGAAACCGGGCCGTCGGTGCTACCGGCGCTAGTGATCTTGTCGAGGAAAACCGGCGGAAATAAAAACTTTACGTGAAATGAGGGCATAAATAAATAAGCGAGCCACCATGACCGTTGCCTTGGTATAAATACATAAAACGACGAAGCAGTTATCCTTTTTACAAACCACGCCTTTAGTGCTACAGACCTCTAAGATATCTACAACTATGGCCAGGCGGGCCGTACCTGAATGTACAAGTACCTCTGATAGCGGTATACGAAAGATAAGCCTCGGAGGAAACGGGCTTCAATGGCTGACTGCGATCTATGGCGAGATCGACCAAGCGGGTGTACCTACACTGCGGCGTGAGCGGTAAGAAGTCGGTACGCGGTACGAAGTATGGCGAAAATGCGTAATGAAATCACATTTGTCATTTATAAAACCATTTCGCGATAAGTAATGATTATGTCAAGTAAGGGGCGCATATCCCGAATAATCACTCACGCGTAATTATGGGTCTCGCCGTAATACCGCTCCATGCAGTGGAACTCGTTCCTGTTCGGCTGCCGGCGATGCTGATGTAAAACAACACCCGTATGTGAACACGAACACTAGATCCACTGCGTCATCAAAAGCCGTCCGGGCGAGTAGAATAATGACTACCGGTCAAGCTAGTCATATCATCCGCGGGCGAAATGCGGAAGCTGACTACGATCCAAAAGCTAGCGCATGGCGGCCGAGGCAAGTATCTTAAGCTAACGTCTGATAGCCTCGAGTCTCCTGAAGATATGGCCAGAAGCGAGTATCTTAAGCTATCTGCGGAGGCTACGGTACCGAGAAAATGACGAAACAGTATCTAAAGTGTGCACGAACGCTGGCGTACAAACCAAGCGTGATCGGCTCGTCGGCGCGGCAAGCCGTGGATTAGCGGTCCGTGGACTATGATCTGAACCTCGCGATGACCGCGTGCCGGCGTCTTACCTCGGAAGTCGTGGCGTGAAACCGTCCTGCGGGCGCGTGCAGTGGAACATCCATCACGTCACCATGTCGAAGAAATAAATCGGATAGCGGCCCTGGAGAGTCACGGCGATCTGAAACAACCGATCGATACTCGAAGTGGGCGTACTCGTGGACACCCAGCGTCGGTATGTCGATCAATCAATCGGATAGCGGCCCTCCCGAGTCACGGCGACCGCATCAACAAAACAACACACGTCAAAGACTATCACAACAAGCATAGGCAAGTTTAACGTACATTCATTTAATCAACAATCGGGTTTCAAACCCAAAATACTACAATACTTTCCTTACTCAAAAGACCTCTTTCTACGTAAAAGCCACGTGATACTAATACTCGTAGTATATAAAGAAAACACGTTTTACTTTTAAAACCAAATTACTTCACGCCGTAAAAATCTTTACAAGGCTTTTAAAATCAAGTACTACATACTTTATAAACCAAGTGCTTTTCTTTTAGAACAACATCAAGTATACTCTTTTTAAAACCCAATTAACTTACTCTTTTCAAAACAAGTAACCTATACTTAAATCAAGTTACTTCTCCTTTTCGAAAACAAGTCGTTATAAGTCGAGTCTCTTATCTTTCAAGATCAAGTCTCTTAACTTTCAAAATCAAGTCGTTTCTTGTCAAAACCAAATCTTTCTTTTATCTTCATAAAGTCGTTATAACTAACTTCCGTAAAGCCATTATAACACTTTATGTTTTAAAACCCTAAACAAAAATCGTTTCTGTGGCATTATGTCTAGTACTATATAGTTCTGACAATCATGCTCGAGTATAGGAAGAATCACATACCTTTGGCTTAAACCACAAGCCGAGTCAAGTATGCAGCGTGAAAGATCCTTTTATATGACGATATATAAATCAACTTCTAGCACTCTCAGTAGAATATTCTAAACACAAGATTCCTTATTCTCGAAATTTGACACCTCCCCATTATCACATAAATCTCCTCACAACCGGGCGCTACGGGCCAATGACTCCCGGGGATTACCGTCTAACGGGCGTGTTCAAATATCTTCCGCGATAATACTTACGAGTCTCTGTAAATGCAGTCGATGTAAATACGATTCGATCGCTTTATAATCATCGCTTCGATATAATATACTCAAGTATAACTCTTCTGACGTGTAATATCCGATTCTGATAGGGGCGTAGATCATTACCTCGATAAGCCCAAAATTATCAAGTTATAAGTCGATCCTCGGCAGCGTTTGGCTCGATCCTTACGCTCGACCCGGCTCAGCGACCACTTAGAAGTTTCTAAACAACCTGCAAATACTTCCAGCGAGGAAGATTTTTCTAGGAGTTTCGTTTCTGGCTATTGGAATAAAGTAGTATTCAGACTCTGGTATTGAAATAACTTTGGAATACTACTAGGGATACTAGGCCAAGGTATTTGGGATTATCTGACAATACACAGTATTTTCTACACAAGAGGAGGGGGACGAAATCTACACAAAGGGAGGAAAACATTTGCTTTGGAAAGCTTTCAAGTGAGGATGATTTTACTCTTCAAGCGAGGGTATTTATAGAAGAACGAGGGCCAAGATCAATATAAGTGTAGGGTCAAGATTGGGCCATGTGTGTGTGGGTCCCACACCACATGTGGCAATGGTGCCAAGTGTGAGGCGAATCGGCGGGGAAGTGGCTGGCGACATCCGCCCATTCGACCAAGTGCCACATGGGGTGACCGCGTGTCGCCCGATTAAATCAAAATATTTCGTCTTAGAAAATATCCAAAATCTGAAATCTCAAAAACAAAGCGGGCCCACAAAGCAGTAAATTTCTCGTGGGTCCGTGACCATTCTGAAAATAAAACCTCAAAATTCTAATATAATCCGAAGTCCAAATACCAAATCACGGGAATCCAATTCCCGTTAACGAACCTTTTTCTTCACAAGCGGAACTTTTAAGTCGAAAAAATCACATCTTCCTTTCTTTCCAAAATTTACGCCGTATTCTCGTGCGTGCGTCCTCACATACATACCACGGAACTACGAGGTATAACATTCTTCCCCTTAGAAACATTCGTCGAATGTTCCTTCTAAATCTCCAAGCGAGCGTGTCTTGGTATAGTCTTCGCTCTTATACTTACGAAACCAATCACGCCATGATGGCCATAGTATAACATACAAATCCAAGCTAACGAGAAATCATTTCTAATCTCACAACGGCTCTACTAGCTTCAATTTACTCTAAGGCCTATCTCAGGCCTTCACGATCGGTCGATCGAACCGTCCCGAACTCATCGATGGTTACCTAAACTTGGGCTAGCACCCGTGACCTACCTGGCGGGACCACCTCGACCGGCCCACCTCCAATCCGAGCTGCGGGTTGACCAGCGACAGCCTCGACGACCATTATCGCGCCCGATCTCTCGTTCCGTCCGGAACAATCTTACTAATTCCGTCATGGCTACCACTTCCATCTTACACTACCCGTGGATTATCACGCTGACGTAATGCTATCGAACATAATAATTAAAAATATACTTATCTTAATACAAATGCACACTAGTCTCTTAGAGGTCGAGGATATACACGATATCACAAAAATAAATAAGCGATTTCAAGGACCATTATAGCGGGAACTTCCGCCACGACCCACCTTGCTGTAGGTATATGAACACCGCTGCTATCGAAGGCGAAGAACCCGCATGCAGATCCCGAGGTGAGTCTCGACATCGCGCTACCTGCGGTAGGACAATTTCATAAAATGGCCCAGCCACATGTAAAACAAGTCCTCGACACTCCCGAATGGGGTTTACATATTGGTTACACTTAGGTCGGGGTGGCTTCTGCCGGCGACGCTGACTCACTGAAAACACGAACCCTTGGAGCCACGGCACGCTCCTGAATACTCTGGAGGCCACGAAGGCGTATGAGGACCACTCTGTCTTGGCGGCGGCGTATAACTAATCTGGCGAGGCGGTCCGCCTTGAAAGTTACCAAAGGACCTGCTTTGTCGGCCCTCTGGCGATATTGGTGTCCGTCGGTCTCTCGTGCCTCGCACCTAGTGCATGAGCTGCGTGCGGGCGATGTCCGTGCCGGTGAGCGATACGAACAAGACTGCGCGAAGTAGTCGTCAAGCCTGTGACGTAGCGGTGCACTCTGTCCTCGTATTAGCTACTGCGAGGGACATGCTCGAGCAGCGAGTCGAACTTCGTTGTACTCGGTGTGCGTCCTCGCTGTCTCGGCGTTCGAAGCATGTCGGCGTGCCCTCGCATCTGCGCGGCGAAATGGTGAGAAATGCCTCGAGAACTTCGTCCCAACAGGTGAGCGCATGCTCCCCGGGGCGACTCAATGAATCAAACCGATCGTGCGGTATCGCGCGGCCGATGCGAACCGAAAATCACGGACTCGGTCTCAAAGCCTTGATCACTCGCATGATCCTCATGGCGGCGGATGAACTCCTGCGGATCATCCTCGGGCCTCGACCGTAGAACTACGGCGGGATCTGACTCGGAAAATCCGTAGCCTCAAACTTCTCCGTCTGGGATGAACTACGGGAGCTCTTTGGGCCCCAGGCTGCTGCATCCGGCCTCTCGCCGTGTCAGCCACGATCACGGCGATGGCGGGCCATCTCCTTGTAACCCGTCTCCTGCTCCGGTGTGGGGTGGAGGCTCAGTGCCGTGGTCTCTGCAGCCGCTGCTGCGGCTCAACCTCTCTTTGAAATTTGTGGCGGCGTCAAAACTTCGCCGTCGAAGAACTATCTCGGTAATGGCCAGGGCTGCGCCTCGTACTCCTCTGTGTCCCACTAGCGGCTCCGCGGCTGCCTTGCAGGCCGGGTTGCCTGGCTGCGGAGGCATAAGCGGCGAGAAAGAACGCGTCGAGAAGGAGTCCGACTTACAACGTCGCTCTGAGGCACGATCTCGAGTGAGAAGAATGAAACCAATCTAAATGTCCTGCGACCTCACGATTATAGATGTGGTGCGCAACACGCGATAATCAAGACTACTACTAGACACGATGCGTAGACACTTTCAGAGATTAGCGCTCACGATACCACTTGTGGCGCCCGAAACCGGGCGTCGCGGTGCCTACCGGGCACCTAGTGATACAACATCGAGAGAAAACCGGAAATAAAAACTTTACGTGAAATGAGAGACATAAATAAATAAGCGAGCCAACCCGACCGTTGCCGGTATAAATACATAAAACCCGAGCAGTTATCCTTTTTACAAACCACGCCTTGGCGATTACTCTGGACCTACAAGATATCTGACAACTATGGCGGGACGGGGCCGCCGTACCACGAATGTACAAGTACCTCTGATGACGGGGACTATACCAAAAGATAAGCCTCGGAGAAACGGGCTTCAACGCGTGAGCTGCGATCACATGGCGAGATCGACCAAGCGGTGTACCTCTACTGCGGCATGAACGCGGCCGAGAGAGTCGATCAAAGCGGTACCAAGTATGTGGCGAAAATCGTAATGAAATCACATTTCATCATTTTATAAAACCATTTCGCAATAAGTAGCGATTATGTCAAGTAAGGGGCGCATATCCCGAATAATCACTCGCGCGTAATTATGGGTCTGCGCCCGTAATACCACTCATGCGTGGAACTCATTCACCGCTCATTGCCGTGATTACATGATGTAAAACAACACCCGTATGTGAACACGAACACTAGATCACACTGCGTCGTCAAAGCCGATCGGGCAGTAGAATAGCCAACTACCGGTCCAAGCTAGTCATATCCATCCGGGCGAATGCGGAAGCCAACTACCAGTCAGCTAGCCGCCAGTGGCGAGGCAAGTATCTTAAGCTAACGTCTGATAGCCTGCGTCTCACAAGATATGGCCGAGGCAAGTATCTTAAGCTATCTACCGAGGCTCTGGTGCGAGAAAATGACGAACAAGTATCTAAAGTGTGCTGAACCAGCGTACAAACCAAGCGAAGTGATCGCTCGTCGCGCGGCAAGCTTCGTGGATTAGCGGTCCGTGGACTATGATGCGAACCTCGCGATGACCGCGTGCCGTCTTACCTCGGAAGTCATGGCCGTGAAACCGTCCTCGGGGCGTGCGTGGAACATCCATCACGTCGGCGTGTCGAGAAATAAATCGGATAAGCGACCTCGGAGAGTCACGGCGGTGCGAAACAACGGTCGATACTCAAAGTGGGCGCGTACTCGTGGACCGCCCAGCGTCGGTATGTCGGTCGATCAATCGGATAGCGAGGCCCTCCGAGTCGCGCGACACGTCAACAAAACACTTGCGCGTCAAAGACTATCACAACAAGCGTAGGCAAGTTTAACGTACGTTCGTTTTAATCGACAATCCGGGTTTCAAACCCAAAATACTACATCTTTCCTTCTTTCAAAAGACCTCTTTCTGCGTAAAAGCCACGTGATACTAATACTCGTAGTATATAAAGAAAACACGTTTTACTTTTAAAACCAAATTACTTCACCTCCGTAAAAATCTTTACAAGGCTTTTAAAATCAAGTACTACATACTTTATAAACCAGTGCTTTTCTTTTAGAACAACATCAAGTATACTCTTTTAAAACCCGATTAACCTCTTTTCAAAACAAGTAACCTATACTTAAATCAAGTTACTTCTCCTTTTAGAAAACAAGTCGTTATAAGTCAGTCTCTTATCTTTCAAGATCAAGTCTCTTAACTTTCAAAATCAAGTCGTTTCTTTGTCAAACCAAATCTTTCTTTTATCTTCGTAAAGTCGTTATAACTAACTTCCCATAAAGCCATTATAACACTTTATGTTTTAAAACAAACAAAAATCGTTTCACACACGTGCGTCTACCGTACTATATAGTTCATAACAATCGTACTCAAGAGTATAGGAAGAATCGCGTACCTTTGGCTTAAACCACAAGCCAAGTCAAGTATCTTGTGGCGTGAAAGATCCTTTATAACAACCACGATATATAAATCAACTTCTAGCACTCTCGTAGAATATTCTAAACACAAGATTCCTTATTCTCTGAAATTTGTGACACCTCCCCCATTATCACGTAAATCTCCTCACTCAACCGGGCGCTACCGGGCCAGCTGACTCGGGGATTACCGTCTAGCGGGCGTGTTCAAATATCTTCACAATAATACTTACACAAGTCTCGTAAATGCAGGTCGATGTAAATACGGTTCAATCCTTTATAATCATCCTTTGATATAATATACTCGAAGTATAACTACTCTGGCGTGTAATATCGATTCTGATAGGGGCGTAGATCGTTACCTCGATAAGCCCAAAATTATCCAAGTTATAAGTCGATCACGAGCAGCGTTTGGCTCGATCCTTACGCTCCAACCCGCTCCAGAGACCTTAGAAGTTTCTAAACAACTTCTGCAAATACTTCCAGCGAGGAGGAAGATTTTTAGGGTTTAGTTTTCTGACTATTGGAATAAAGTAGTATTCAAGACTCTAGTATTGAAATAACTTTGGAATACTACTAGGGATACTAGGCCAAGGTATTTGGGATTATACAACAATACACCAAGTATTTTCTACACAAGAGGAGAGGACGAAATCTACACAGGGAGGAAAGCATTTGCTTTGGAAAGCTTTAGTGAGGATGATTTTACTCTTGAGCGAGGGGTATTTATAGAAGAACCAAGGGCCAAGATCAATATAAGTGTAGGGTCAAGATTGGGCCATGTGTGTGTGGGTCCCACCACACCACATGGCCAAAAATGGTGCCAAGTGTGAGGCCGTCGGCGAGGGCCAGTGGCTGGCCATTGTCCACCCATTCGACCAAGTGCCACATGGGGTGACACGTGTAGCCCCCGATTAAATCGAAAATATTTAGTCTTAGAAAATATCTAAAATCACAGAAATCTCAAAAACAAAGCGGGCCAACTTGGCAGTAAATTTCTCGAAGTGGGTCCGTGACCATTCTGAAAATAAAACCTCAAAATTCTAATATAATCCAAGAAGTCCAAATACCAAATGCGGGAATCCAATTCCATTAACGAACCTTTTTCTTCGCGGAACTTTTAAATCGAAAAAATCACATCTTCCTTTCTTTCCAAAATTCTGTCATATTCTAAATGCGTGCGTCCTCGCATACATACCACGGAACTACGGGGTATACTTGAAACAATAAAGAGTAAAACGATCTAACCAAGAAAATATAGCCTTTATGTATATATAAACCAAAACTTGAGCAGTTTATCCTGCGAACCACGCCATGTGATTACTACAAACCTCAGAATGTAACCTTAATGACGGACAGGGCCAGCCCCTACCCCAGATGTACAAGTACCTACAATGACGAGGGGACTATACCAAAGACAAAGCCTGAGAAATGGAGCTTTCGAGAAGCTGAGCGGTGATCTAAGTGCGGATCGACCATCTTCACTCGACTGCGGCGTGAACGGCCCGAAGAAGTCGATTACAGTACAGGAGTATGTGAAAAGAAAATACGTAAGTGAAATCATAATAGTCTATATAAAGCGGAGAAATATATGATAACCAATTTACGATGCTCTGATATACAATATGCGTATGTCAAGTCGAGGACTCGCATACCAAAGTCGTCACTCGAATATAACCATGGGTCGTACATGCCTTGATATCAATCATGCGTGGAATTCCTTTGTTATACCCGTAGTTCAGGTATGTATGTGAGGACGTGCGTACATTTGTACAAACCTAATTAGGTTAAGGATGGAAATGTGAACTTCACGGAAAAGATTAGAACCTTGTGAAATTTTACGCTTTTAATATTTTAACGATTTGGATTTTTAGAGAGATGAAATATTTTGGACCAATAGGAGGGCGACATGTCACCCTTAGGTGGCATTGGTTGGACGAAAATGGTGGGCAAGTGGCCAAGTCAATAAGTCAAGTCTTGCCAGAGATATTTCTTTGGGATAGTGGAAGTAGGTGGGCGTTTTTGTGGGCAAGTGGGGAGGCCTTGTTGGGCGGTTTTCTTGAGCAAGTGGATGGCCACATGGCTCATTGTTGTGGTGGACATATGTCCCGATGTTGTGGTGGACATATGTCCCGATGTTAATGGTGGACACTTGGTGGAAGACTCCACTCACAAGCTACCTAATCTACACCTTCAGCTTGCTTTAATCTTGGCCATTGAAGGTTCTATAAATACCCCTCAGTGCGAAGACTCTTCATTCACTTATTGTCACGACGAACCGGGCGTGGTAGTGCCTACCCGGGCACCTAGTGATACAACATCGAGAAAATCAGCGGAAATAAAAACATGAACATGAATTAGAGACAAGATAAATAAGCAGTCAGCAAAGCAGTTTGCCTTCATCGTATATACGTAAATACCGAACAATTATCTTTTTACAAACCACCTTGCAGCATTACTCTGAGACCTCTAAGATTTTTACAACGACTATGACGGATAGGCCGCCATACCACGAATGTATAAGAATCTGGACTCGGGTAACATACCAAAGATAAGCCTCAGAAGAAATGGGGTTTCCCACGGCTGAAGCTGTGATCTATGGCGAGGATCCTGGCCGATGTACTTCCGCTGCGGCATGTTATGACAAGTCGATTACAACGGTACCAAGTATGTGAAATCAGAAAAGCATCGTGTAAATGAAATCATAATAGTCTATATAAGCGGGAGACATGTATGATAACCGGATGAAACACGTGTCGCCGTCCCGTCAGGACTCGGTGAATGTCGAATGGAATCGAATGTCCGCCGTCGTGGGACTCGGTGTATAATCGGATGAAATCGTGTCCACCGCCCGTCTCGTGGGACTCGGTGTATGTCGGATGGAATCGTGTCACGCCCGTCTCGTGGGACTCGGTGTATAATCGGATGAAATCGTGCCCTTGCCCGTCTCGTGGGACTCGGTGTATAATCAAATGAAATCGTGTCCACCTTGCGTCTCGTGGGACTTCGGTGTAGAATCGTTCATAACAAATCAGCGGCCGCTCGTGAGAGGCGCGAGGGTACAAAAATACAACAGCAAAGGCTATCACGACAAGCATAGGCAAGTTTCACAACAACAAGCATAGAAGCAAGTTATACTGACTCGAAGTACTTTCATTTTATGCCAAAGTCGGGTTTTAACACAAGTACTATGTACGTTAAATTCCTTTTAAAGATCCGTTTCTTTTACAAAGGTCACCCGATACGTAGTATAAAAATAGAGTGACTAACGTTGTTAAGTAAACCAAAATGCTTTCCTTTGTAAAATCAAGTAACAACCTTATTTTCCAAGCGTTCGAGTTTGCCTAATTTCAAATGCTCAAGTTTCTCATTTTAGAAAATGTTTAAGTAGTTCATAGTTTTAATCCTTTAAAACATAATTCTCCTTTAAGCGTTTTGAGAAACATATATCTTATATGTAGTAGGTTATTCTTGTTTATAATCAATCTTATTAAGACCATGATCTAGGAAATGTAATATCATTTTGTCGTCTTGGCACATGCGGATGGAAGTTCTCTTGGTTTTAATACCATACTTCATTATTCAATACATTTTCCTTTATTAGCAGCTGCGGTGGTTTGTCGATACCCATTCGATTTCAGAAATCGATAAAACATTATTCCTTTTAAAACCAAGTACTCATTACTCACGAATGAGGTTTCACACTTTTAACAAAATTCATATCAATACCATTAAGTCAGAGTCTCTTATCTTCCAAAAATCGATAAACCATTCTTTTATCACTCTTAAGGCGTTATACTAACTTCCCGTAAAGCTAGTACAACTCTTATGTTTTCAAAGCCAAGTATTACTCTTCTTTCAAAAAGGTCTTTTGAAACACTTCAAGGTCTTTATTACTACACATCAAATCCGTTATAAGTCAAATCGGTTACCACTTTGAAACCGCAAAGCATTTTCTTACCTACGTAAAGTACATTATAACCGACTTCATAAAGCCAGTTTATAACACTTTATGTTTCAAACAATCAAATACATTAAACACGTGTACTGCTTAGTACTACATAGTTATACACGTATCATGCTAGAACAGATAGGAAGAGGTTCACATACCTCGTGACGATTATCGACTAATAGCAAAATGCTCCAGTACCTCAAGTCGGCTCTCCTTAAGCCAAGTAGATCACGCCATACGTAGTACTTCAACCTATAGAGGCCCACATGGCGCTATTAACATCCTAGATCTTAATGTAGAATATTCTGCAGAAAATTAGGCGCCATCCACTCGGCGGCGTAAATTTCCTCTATCGAGGTAGGCTGCGAAGCCAACCGGGGGTTTACGTCTACTTGGGCGTGTACAACTCTACTACAGTAATGCTGCACAAGTCTCTTATGTCTGATCTATGCAATTCTGATTCGATTCTCTTATTTAAATTGGGCTTAAGTCGCGAGCATTGCGTAAGTATTAATCGAGCTTAATTGAAAAGACATTGCCACGACTATGTTCAATTCTATATATAGTATGCTTCAACTATATATTCCAACAATATGTAATTTCCAATTACAATAGAAGGTCGAAGTGTTTACCTCGATAAGCCCAAAATTATCAGAGTTTAAATGTCGATCTGAGCAAGGTTTAGCTCATACTCAGTGCGCTCAGGCCAGCTCAGCCAACCGCCAGAAGTTCTAACCAACTTCTACTTATAACTTCAACTACGGGTGAAGATTTACTTAGGTTTCGTTTTTGTGGTGAGGAAGTATAATAGTATTTTGGGCTTTTGTATAAGTGTAACCTTGGGAATACTACAAGGTATTTGGGCAGGTATTTGGGCATTATAACAATACTTGGAGAGTATTTCAATACCACAAAGGAGGGTATTTATCTGAGACAACTAGGCTAGGGGTGCCCGGCTAAACACCTGAGGAGGGAGGCTCTCGGCGAGGGCTCTCGAGGGGAGGGGTGGTGGGCGAAAACTCATGAGGAGAGGAGGATTTGAGACTTAGAAAGATTTCTCAAGTTTTGGATGAAGAAAGTCTTGACTAGAGGGTATTTATAGGCTAACCAAGGCCAACCAATGGCGAAGATCCAAGCCAAGTGTTAGGCAAGTGTAGGGCTAGGATCAAGCCATGTGCACTTATCCATCTACCACGCCAACTGCACGAATATCCTACGACTCCGCCCGACCCCGTTGCGTCCCGCACTGCGAGTCACTCGAGGCGAATGTGAGGTGACACTTGTCACTCGGTTAGTCCAAAATGTTTAAATCTCTCGGAAAAATCCGCAAAAATTATAAATTACATAGTGAATTTTCCCTACGTAGGCTGTGAAACGTTTAGTCGGAAAATGACTCTTTCGGCACTTGTGCCTAAATTTGAACTTAGCTTCTTTAAGGCTAAAATTTTTATCGTGCGCATACGTGCGTACTGCGGAAATACGGGGTATAACATTCTCCTCGCGAAACATGCGTCAGAATGTTCCTTCTGAGCGGATAGCGATAAAGTTCTTAACAGTTGCAGCGCCCGCAGCCGCGAAATAACACGTGCGCGCAATTTCTTAAATCCGGGCCAACGAGGAACCACTCGATGATGCAAAACAATACCAACTCTCGCTCTTGGTCGAGGACACTCGCCGCGCATTCGTTTCTCAAAAATGATTTCTTCCATCATTCGGCACAAGTTCACTTCGCCAGCGTCGTATTCTTCTCGAACACTCGAACTCTTACAGTATCGTACCACTTCAATCATCAGCGGTTTTCAAAACCTTGGAGTCACCACCTCGGCTTGGATTTATCTTACTAGCCTCGATCTTCCAAGGCCATTCCGGCCTTCACGTCTATACGGTCGAACACGCGAACTCATCGATGGTCAACTAAACTTGGGCTAGCACCTCGTGACCCTACCACTGGCGGGACCACTGGTGACCCGCTCCGAAACAGACGCGGGTTGGCGCGCAACATAGCTGACCGACCCGACCAACGCATCACGCTCTTGTTTCCCGTCGGAACAATCTTACCTATCTGAAGTCATAGAAAGCTACCACTTCCATTTTACACTACGAAAATTATCGAGAACACATTTATCATAAACCAAGTATTTAAACAAAGACTAACCGTAAAATCTTTTATTCAGATGACCTTACCTCTAAGGTCTCAACACGAAAATATTCTAAGGTTCACACTTTCCATGCCCATACATATCCTTTCGATTAACCGTGCTTTCTTCATCGCCAACATACTATCGAGCGTAGTACACAATAAGAAGGTCATTATATCATGCATACAAATCTGAGGTTAAGGATATGCGAATCTGCTCCACTCTAATCATAAGCACGCGCAGTATGTATTGTAAAGCGATGAACACGCTTGGCCGTGGTGAGTCATTGTTTGCATCCTTCCTACTAGGACGGTTTCGTCATATGGCCGGCGGCGCGGAAAAACAAGCACCGATAAAAAGCGACATTCCGGGATGGCGTCGCCCACATCGTGCCTGTGAGAAAACACGAACAGGCTAGAACCGTATATCTGTGAACGGAAGCCACGGAGCTCGACCGACTCGAATACTGAGCGTCGGCGACTATGGGGACCACTGCATCTTGGTGGAGGTACATAACTAGGCTAGCTGGCGAGGCGGTCGCCTCGAAAGTTACCAAAGGACCTAACATTACGGCCTCTTCTGGCGATCTCGGTCGTTCCGTCGACCTCTCGTGCCTCGCATCTGGTCGTGAGCTTGCGTCGAACGATATCCGTGCGGTGAAGACTACACCGTACAAGCCTCTGCCAAGTAATCATCGACCGGTGGCGTGGCGGTGTACTCGTCCTCATGCTCGGCTACCGCGGCGGGAACATCACAGAGCTAATGAGTGAACTCCATTGTACTCTCTAGTCGCGATCACGCCTCAGCGTCAAAAATCTGTCGGCGAGCCCTCGCCGTTTGTGGGGCAAGAAATGTGCAAGAAAAGCCCTTGAGAACTTCGTCCCGTACGGTGGAAGTGCATGCTCTTCCTGGGACAACTCCCACGAATCAAACCAGTCAACTGCAGTATCACGCAGCTGATGCGAACCCAATACCACCGACTCTGCCTCTGAAACTCTGATCACTCTCATGATCCGTTGTAGCTGTCGGATAAACTCCTGAGGGTCATCCTCAGCTCTCGATCCATAGAACACTGGCGGGCTCTGACTCGAGAAAGTCCGTAGCCTCAAGCTGTACGCTCGGGGTGAACTACGGGTGCTCTGGAAAGTGGGCTGCTGCGTCCGCCTATCCTCGTATCGCCCGACCACGGCGATGGCGCCATCTCCTTGTACCCCATCTCATGCTCCAGTGTGGGGCCAGGGCTCAGTCTGTAGTCTCAGCGACCTGCTGTGACTCTAAACTTCTTTGGTGTTGGCGGCGTCGCGAAACTTCGCCGTCGGGGCTTGTCTCGAGCAGCCAGGGCTGCGCCTGCGTACTCCTGCGTATCTCACTGGCTCCTCCATTGCCTTGCCACGTACGGGCTGGGTTGCTTCAGCGGAGGCATAAGCGGTAAAAAGAAAGGAATACGTCGGAGGGTCGACTTATCACGTGACTCTAGGGCACGATCTCGGAATGAGAAGAATGAAACCAATCCTAAATGTCCTATAGCCTCACGATTATAGATGTGGTGCCAACTGCGATAATCAAGACTCTACTAGACACGGTCTGTAGACACGTTAGAGGACTAAGCGCTCACGATACCACTTTTGTCACGACCGAACCGGGCGTGGTTGGTGCCTACCGGGCACCTGGTGATCAACATCGGAGAAAATCGCGGAAATAAAAACATGAACATGAATTAGAGACAAGATAAATAAGCGAGCCAACCAAGCGGTTGCCTTCATCGTATATCACATAAATACGACAGGTTATCTTTTTACAAACCACCTTGTGATTACTCTGAGACCTCTAAGATTTTTACAACTATGACGGACAGGGCCGCCATACCACGAATGTATAAGAATCTGAGACTCGAGTAACATGCAAAATATAAGCCTCAGAAGAAATGGGGCTTCGACACGGCCCATTGTGATCCTATGGCGAGGATCCTGACCGATGTACTTCCACTGCGGCATGAGCAGGCCGGGGAGAGTCGATCTGAGTACCAAGTATGAAAGCGTGTAAAGGCGTAAATGAAATCATAATAGTCTATATAAGCGGGAGACGTGTATGATAACGGATGAAATCGTGTCGGCCCGTCGTGGGACTCGGTGAATAATCGGATGGAATCGTGTCACTGCCCGTCTCGTGGGACTCGGTGTATGTCGGATGAAATCGTGTCCCCGCCCGTCTCGTGGGACTCGGTGTATAATCGGATGGAATCGTGTCCTGCCCGTCTCGTGGGACTCGGTGTATAATCGGATGGAATCGTTGCCACTTGCCCGTATCGTGGGACTCGGTGTATAATCAAATGAAATCGTGTCCTGCCCGTCTCGTGGGACTCGGTGTAGAATCGTTCATAACAAATCAGCGACCCTCCATCGAGAGGCGAAGTGCAATACAACAAAGGCTATCCGCAACAAGCATAGGCAAGTTTCACAACAACAAGCATAGGCAAGTTATACCTGACTCAAAGTACTTTCATTTTATGCCAAAGTCGGGTTTTAACCTAAAGTACTACGTCACGTTAAATTCCTTTTAAAGATCCGTTTCTTTTACAAAGGTCACCCGATGCGTAGTATAAAAATAGAGTGACTAACATTGTTAAGTAAACCAAAATGCTTTCCTTTGTAAAATCAAGTAACAACCTTATTTTCCAAGCGTTCAAGTTTGCCTAATTTCAAATGCTCAAGTTTCTCATTTTAGAAAAGGTTTCGTAGTTCATAGTTTTAATCCTTTAAAACATAATTCTCTTTAAGCGTTTTGAGAAACATATGTCTTATATGTGAGTAGGTTATTGTTGTTTATAATCAATCTTATTAAGCGGCCATGATCTAGGAAATGTAATATCATTTTGTCTAATCTTAGCTTCTATGCGGATGGAGGTTTCTACTTGGTTTTAATACCATACTTCATTATTCAATACATTTTCCTTTATGCAGCTGCGATGGTTTGTCGATACTCATTCGATTTCGAAATCGGTAAAACATTATTCCTTTTAAAACCAAGTACTCATTACTCACGAATGAGGTTTCGCACTTTTAACAAAATTCATATCAATACCATTAAGTCAAGTCTCTTATCTTACAAAAATCGTTAAACCATTCTTTTATCACTCTTAAGGCGTTATACCTAACTTCCCATAAAGCTAGTACAACTCTTATGTTTTCAAAGCCAAGTATTACTCTTCTTTCAAAAGGTCTTTTGAAACACTTGAATTCTTTATTACTACACATCAAATCGTTATAAGTCAAATCGGTTACCACTTTGAAACATGAAAGCATTTTCTTACCTACGTAAAGTTGTTATAACCAACTTCCCATAAAGCCGTTTTAACAACTTTATGTTTCAAACCAATCAAATACATTAAACACGTATGCGTCTGGTACTACATAGTTATACACATATCATGCTAGAACAGTTGGAATAGGTTCACATACCTCATGGCGATTATCGACTAATAACAAAATGCTCAAGTACCTCAAGCGTCGGCTACTCTTAAGCCAAGTAGATCGCGCCATCGTAGTATACATCGCGACCGATTAAGGACGTGTTGGTGCCTACCACGGGCACCTAGTGATACAACATCAGTGTTGGAACATAAAGCGATACAAGACATATTATGAAATATGAAACAATAATGCGAGAAAAACTTGCCTTTCGGCGTATATAAAAATGACAACTTTTTCAACATGAGCAGTTTAATCCTTTTTACAAACCACCGCAGCAAGATTACTACGGACCTCTACGAATGATATGACAACCGTGGCGGGACGGGGCCGCCAAACCGCGAATGTAAACACTTACTGACGGGGGCCTATACGTGATAAGCCTCGGAGAAAGCGGAGCTTCCCAGCGCATTTGACCACGAGGCTAGGATCAACGGCGGTGTACCTCGACTGCGGCATGAAACGCGGCCCAGAGGTCGATACAACAGTGCAAAGTATGGCGAAAATACAAGCGTAAATGAAATCATAGCGATCATATAAAGCGGGAGACATGTATGATAACGAACTACGATTCTGACAAAGCGGTCATGTCAGTCGGGGACTCGCGCCTCAGTCATCGCTCGAAGTATAACAATGGGTCTCGGGCCCACAACATCAATCATGCGTGGAATACCTTCGCCATTGTGATCATGATATAAAAGCACGAAGGAACAGCATGAACACGGGTCCCACGTGTCATAATATCATGCGGGGTAAATGCGAAGGCATAGCGAGCTCTAAAAACCCACGGTACCAGCAAGGTCATGAAGCGTATCATAAGATCTGTCTGGGCGTCACATGATCAAAGGCGGCCGCTTGCCTGATGCTCGATGCGCGTCTAACCACGGAACTCCGCGACTCATAGGCCAATCTCGTCGGCCGCGTGAGGTATTCCGCGTCGGTAGCTCTCCGGCGTCGATCACGAACGCGATCGCGTAGCCACATGGACGCGTGCCCATAAGGGCCATGCTGCTAACTCGGAACTCGTAGCTCGCGTAGGCCGCAGGACTGCGTAGGTATTCTCGAATCATAGGTCCATCGACCGCTTTGAGTCTACCGCGTGGAGGCGGCAACCGGAATCATCTCGAGATGAGTGATGTAAAATACTAACACAGCGACTTATCGTTAAGCGGCGTAAGCCTGACAAGGAAACCGGCACACAAGCGTCACGAGATACTAACACACGTAGCATCTGGCATGTTTACTTATCAATCAACAAGAAAGTATTGCGGTATCGCGAACCAACCAATCAAGTTATACACGAGGTACTTTCTACTATATGCCAACAAGTTCGGGTTTTATCCCCAAGTACTTAATCATTAACTCTTTAAAAGATACGTTACTTTGCGATGTCACACAATACAGTAGTATAAAATAGAGTGACTATCCTTTTAAAGTAAATCAATTACTTCTCTTTGTAAAATCAAGTAGCAGCATTCTTTTCGATGATCAAGTTTGCCTAATTTCCAATGTTCAAGTTTCTCATTTTAGAAAGGTTTCGTAGTTCGTAGTCTTATTCATTTAAGAATATAATTCTCCTTTAAACTATCGAAACATAAGTCTTATATGTGAGTAGGATATTCTTGTTTATAACAATCTTATTACAATGACCATGATCTAGGAAATATCATTTTGTCTAAATCTAAGCACATGCGGATGGAAGTTTCTCTTGGTTTTAATAATACTTAATTATTAAAAACATTTCCTCTTATAAGCTGCGATGGTTTGTCGATACACATTCTGATTTCCAAAATCGGTAAACATTCTTAAGGCGTTATACCTAACTTTCCATAAAGCTAGCATAACTCTTAAGTTTTCAAAACAAAATCAAGTATTACTTCTTCTGAAATGATTCAAAAATCTTTTGAAATACTTGATTCTTTATTAACACATAACACGCATGATTATAGTTCAAATCGATTACCTTTTAAAAACCACAAGTATTTTCTTACCAACATAAAGTGTTATAACGACTTCCATAAAACATTATAACACTTTATATTTTAAACAATCAAATACATTTAGCACATGCGTCACCGTACTGCATAGTTCACACATATCATGCTAGAAGAGATAGGAAGAGGTTCGCGTACCTCGCGGCAGTATCGACTAATAGCAAGCGCTCAGTACTTCCAACCGTCGGCTACTCCTTAAGCCAAGTAGATCGCGCCATGCGTAGTACTTGACCTATAAGGCCGCAGCGCTATTAACATTTAGATCTCATCGTAGAACATTCTACAGAAAATTCCCGACTTCTCCCATGACAGCGTAAATCTCTCTCATCGAGGTCGGCTACCAAGCCAACGGGGTTATCGTCTAACCTAGCGGGTACAATTCTACTCCGCGGTACTCTTACGAGTCTCTGTGTAATACAGCCTATGTAATTCTGATTCGATATTCTTCTTTAAATTGAGGCTTAAGTCGCAAGACATTCAGTAAGTATTGTCGAGCTTAAGTCAAAGACATTGCCGATAACTACGTTCGATTCTATATGATATACTTCAACTATATATTCTAACAATATGCAACTTCGATTACAATAGAGGACAAGATAATTACCGATAAGCCCGTAATTATCCTAGTTAAAGTCGATCTGGGCAATCGTTTAGCTCGACTCAGCGCTCGACCGCTCTAAACCACCCTTAGAAGTTCTAACCAGCCTGCAATACTCAATGGACTATGGAGATTTTCCTAGGGTTTCGGTTTTGTGGTACGGAAGTATAATAGTCGTTCTGGGGATTTCGTATAGGTATAACCTTAGAATACACGAAGGTATGTGTGTAAGGTAATTTGGGGATTTTAACAGTACTTTTGAGAGTATTTCTACGAGAGGGTATTATATGAAAAACAACTAGGCTAGGGGTGCCGGCTAATACCCGAGGAGGGGGTGGCTGCCATCGGCCTGCCCGCTGGGGAACTCGACGAGGGGAGGAAGGCTTTTGGGCGAGAACCACAGAAGGGAGAGGAGGATTTTAACACTTAGAAGATTTTAGGATGAAGAAAGTCTTGACATAGGGTGGTATTTATAGGCCAACGATAGCGACGATGGCGAAGATCTTGCCAAGTGCAAGGCAAGTGTAGGGCGAAGATCTTGCCAAGTGCCCCTTAACTAACTAACACACAAATATCCTACCAACTAAAGCCATTCCAATCGGCCACAATAACGCCTCACATCCGTCAATTGGAGGGTGACAAGTGTCGCCTCCGTTGGTCCAAAATGTTTCGTCTCTCGGAAAAATCCGCCAAAATTAAAAATGACATGGCGGAAATTCCCTACGAAAGGCTGAAACGTTTAGTCGAAAAATGACTCTAATCGAATTGTTGTGCACAAATAAATTTGGCCAGCTACTTTCTCAAGTTCAAATTTTCTCGTCGTCCTTACGTATATACTGCGGAAATACGGTATAACATTCTCCCTCGCCAGAAACATTCGTCGAATGTTCCTTACAATCTCAAAACAAAGCGTGCGCCCGTATAGTCTTCACTACCATACTTAGAAACAATCACGCCCTGATAGCCCACGTAAACAAGCTGCACAACTACTTACGTCAAAGTCCGAGGAATCACCTCTAACATCACCAAAGCCACCTCTCGGGGTCTAAAATATACTTCCACTTTTCCAAACAAAAGAAATGGTCACATCAATGCTCGCCATACATGCTCGCTTCTTCCGATGCCACTTTTGTCACTTTGCGCGAGGTTCTAGTGTCACTCGGCGACCCAACAAATGGTGCGGACTACGTGCGATCCACGAGGTATCGTACACTCGAACTCTTACCACGTTTAAATCTGCTTGTTTTCAAAACTTCGGTTACTATCTCTAACGTGGTCATCGTCATTAGCGGGAACACTCTGGATGGATCTCGGTGCTTTCGATCATAACAATCTGAAAGACGGTCATCTTGCCTCCTAAATCGGACGGCAAAAGCTAACATATAAGCAACTGGCCTATTCTTCACATGGACTCAAAGGCCCCGAAGTAACTTCGGGCTAAGTTCCTCTGTCTTCAAAACTCGTCACACCCACCAGGGTGGTACTGAAGACCGACCGTCAACACGAACTCTGGCGTCGTCGCCGATTATCCGCCGCGATTCCTGCAGTGCGGAACCTCTTCTAGACAAGCTTTACTCTATCCACGATCTGTGGAACAAGCTGAACCAATCGAACCTTGCCAACGTCGAACCAATCGGCCAGGCAACTTACACTCCGCCCTGAGGCTTCAGCGACGTCAGAATCTGAAATGGTAGCAACGCTCCTCTGAGGAGACAACAATCCCGCAACTACCACGAAATCCAGCGCGGCCCGGCGAATGCGGTCGAGACTACACGAGTTCTTAACCTGTTTGGTAAAACTTCGGAAACAACAACGACCGCTACAGGCTCGGCATCTGTCATAAGGTGAAGGTAGGCACGTGTAGCCTTACAACCTTTACGATAAAACAATCTTGAGTAAGCGGTCTTTGCTAGAAAACAAGGCGGTGACCTCGCCGACCGACTCACGGTCGAATCGTCCATGAATCGTCGTTGGTCAACTAATCTTGGGCTTAACACCTCGTGACCCTACCAAGGCGGGACCACCACAAACTGACCCGGCCCACGCGGACATGCGCGGGTTGACCCGGCGTTGCCTCGACCCGAGCACAGCGATGCGCCATGTAGCTCGCGAAGGAAAACTCGCTAAACCGCGTTACGAAAACCTAGCGGTCTTCTTGCTCAACTACCCCCTTTCATTCCACACTAGGGACTATCCCGAACATAACTCACGTGCGCTATGCACTTCCGATAAAGGTCAAACATAACACTACACCTTTTCTCGAGATGGCCTCCGCTCAAGGTCTCTACGTATAAAACTCTAAGGCTCGCACTTTTTATCCCCCAAATCCTGCTTGGTTAAACAACGAGATTTCTAATCACAACTAACACCTTGCTATCGAACATAACACTTAAGGTATACTCGCTTATCACACATCTGAGATCTGCAGAGGTTAAGGATATATCTATATCTCTTTGCTCGCTCCATAAGTCGTTCTAATCAAACACGCGTAGGGGCGCAAGCTAAGGAGGTGACAAACTACCGCGATCTGAAGGCTAAGTCCTCCTGAGGACACTCATCGACATCGGACCACAGCGGTGCGTGATGCGACAAGTACCCGACTAAAAGGCGACATTGCGGGATGGCGTGCTGTCTGTAATGAGCAGGAAGCCACAGGTTACGACGACCTGCGCCCGAATGTCACGAAATCCGTGGAAGACCACTCTGCTGGTGGATGTGCATAATCAAATCTCTTTGGTGAGGTGACTCGCCTCGAAAGTTACCAAAGGACCTTTGCTCGGCCTCTTACTGTCGTGGTTAACGTCGATCTGCGCTTCTCGCTGCTGCGCATAAGCGTACGGGCCATGCTCGAGCCTAACTAAGAATTACTCTTGCGCAACCCTCTCTTAGATAGTCGTCAAGACTCGCGGTACATCGGTATACTCTCTGGTAGCCAAATCCATAGCTAGTAACAGGGTCGCCTCTTTGCAATCTATATTCTCTGTTCGATGCATTAGGCGAAGGTTCAAATGTCATGGCGCGATGGGCGCGGCGTGCTAAACTCTGCTTGGGGCTAGTGGCGTCGCGAACTCCCGAATGAAGCACTACCTAGGTAAAGATTGGGCTCGTGCCCTCGTAACCCTACGTACTCAACTCGCGGCTCCTCGGTGCGCGCCTCACTGGCGGGTTGCCTGCGCGGAGGCATAGCGGTAAGGGAAAGAAATACATTAGAGGTCCGACTTACAACACTCTAAAGGCACGATCTCGAGTGAGAAGAATAGAAACCAATCCTAAATACTATAGCCTCACGATTATTGGTGTGGTGCACTGCGATAATCAGACTCTTGGATGCGATGCGTAGACACTTTCCGAGGATTAGCGCTCGATACCACTTTTGTCACGACCGATTAAGACGTGGTGGTGCCTACCGGGCACCTAGTGATACAACATCGAGTAATCAGTGAACATAAAGCGATCTGAGACATATTATGAAATATGAAACAATAATCGAGAAAAACTTGCCTTTGTATATAAAAATGACAACTTTTTCAACATGAGCAGTTTAATCCTTTTTACAAACCACCCTTGCGATTACTCAGGACCTCTACGAATGATATGACAACCGCGGGGCGGGGCGCCAAACCACGAATGTAAACACTTACTACGAGGGACTATACGTGATAAGCCTCGGAGAAGCGGAGCTTCCCAAGCCCAGCTGTGACCACGAGCTAGGATCAACGGCGGTGTACCTCGACTGCGGCGTGAGCGCGGCCCGAAGGAGGTCGATTACAGTCAGAGTATGTGGCGAAAATACAAGCGTAAATGAAATCATAGCGATCATATAAAGCGGAGACATGTATGATAACCAAACTACGGTTCTGACAAAGCGATCGTATGTCAGTCGGGGACTCGCGCCTCAGTCATCACTCGAAGTATAACATGGGTCTCGGGCCCACAACATTAATCATGCGTGGAATACCTTCGCCAGCTGTGATCTATGATATAAAAGCACAGGAACACATGAACACGGGTCCCACGTGTCATAAAGCATGCGGGGTAAGTGCGAAGGCATAGCGAGCTACTAAAACCCCAGTACCAACAAGGTCATGAGGCGTATCAGATTATAAGATCTGTCTAGGCGATCACATGATCAAAGGCGGCCAGCTTGCCGCGATATCGATATGCGCGTCTAACCACGGAACTCCGCGACTCGCGTAGGCCAATCTCATCGGCCGCGTGAGGTATTCCCGCGTCGGTAGCTACTCCGGCGTCGTCACGGACGCGATCCGCGTGGCCACGTGGACGCGTGCCCGTAAAGGACGCACTAACACGGAACTCGTAGCTCGCGCAGGCCACAGGACTGCGTGAGGTATTCTCGAATCATAGGTCCGTCGACGCTGAGTCTACCCGCGTGGAGGCGGCTTAACCGGAATCATCTCGAGATGAGTGATGTAAAATACTAACCTGACTTATCGTTAAGCAACATAAGCCTGACAAAGAAACCCCTTTACACAACGTCACAAGATACTAACAGCGTAGCATCCTAGCATGTTTGCTTATCAATCGACAAGAAAGTATTACAGGCTATCACGAACCAACACAATCAAGTTATACCACAGGTACTTTCTACTATATGCCAACAAGTTCGGGGTTTTATCCCAAAGTACTTCATACGTTAACTCTTTAAAAGATCGTTACTTTCCTGATGTCACACAATACGTAGTATAAAATAGAGTGACTATCCTTTTAAAGTAAATCAATTACTTCTCTTTGTAAAATCAAGTAGCAACATTCTTTTCCAATGATCAAGTTTGCCTAATTTCCAATGTTCAAGTTTCTCATTTTAGAAAGGTTTAGTAGTTCATAGTCTTATTCATTTAAGAATATAATTCTCCTTTAAACTATCGAGAAACATAAGTCTTATATGTGAGTAGGATATTCTTGTTTATAACAATCTTATTCTGACCATGATCTAGGAAATATCATTTTGTCTCAAATCTTAGCTTACATGGGATGGAAGTTTCTCTTGGTTTTAATAATACTTAATTATTAAAAACATTTCCTCTTATAAGCTGCGATGGTTTGTCGATACGTTTCGATTTCCAAAATCGATAAAACATTCTTAAGGCGTTATACCTAACTTTCCATAAAGCTAGCATAACTCTTAAGTTTTCAAAACAAAATCAAGTATTACTTCTTCTGAAATGATTCAAAAATCTTTTGAAATACTTCAAGTTCTTTATTAACACATAACACGCGATTATAGTTCAAATCGATTACCTTTTTAAAAACCACAAGTATTTTCTTACCAACGTAAAATGTTATAACTTGACTTCCCATAAAGGCTGTTATAACACTTTATGTTTTAAACAATCAAATACATTTAGCACGTATGCGTCGTCTTACTACATAGTTCACGCGTATCATGCTAGAAGAGATAGGAAGAGGTTCACATACCTCGCGGCGAGTATCGACTAATAGCAAAACGCTCGTACTTCCAGTCGGCTACTCCTTAAGCCAAGTAGATCGCGCCACGTAGTACTTGACCTATAAGGCCACAAGGCGCATTAACATTTAGATCTCATCGTAGAACATTCTCAGAAAATTGGCACCTCCCCTTTGCACGGCGTAAATCTCCTCTCTCATCGGTGGCTACCAAGCCAACCGGGGGTTATCGTCTAACCACTAGCAGTACGATTCTACTCGGTACTACTACGAGTCTCTTTGTGTCTGATACTATGTAATTCTGATTCGATTCTTCTTTAAATTAGGGCTTAAGTCATGAAGACATTGCAGTAAGTATTATTCGAGCTTAAGTCAAAAGACATTGCGATAACTACGTTCGATTCTATATCTGATACTTCAACTATATATTCTAACAATATGCAACTTCGATTCTGATAGAGGACAAGATAATTACCTCGATAAGCCCGTAATTATCCTAGTTAAAGTCGATCACGGGCAATCGTTTAGCTCCGACTCAGCGCTCGACCGCTCTAAACCACGTAGAAGTTCTAACCAACTACACAATACTCGACGGACTATGGAGATTTTCCTAGGGTTTCGGTTTGTGGTAGTGGAAGTATAATAGTATTTGGGCATTTCGTATAGGTATAACCTTAGAATACAACAAGGTATCGGCTAAGGTAATTTGGGCATTATAACAATACTTTTGAGTATTTCTACCAAGAGGGGTATTATATGAAAAACAACTAGGCTGGGGGTGCCCGGCTAATACTGAGGAGGGGGTGGCTACCTCCGCCTGCAGCTGGGGAACTCTCGACGAGGGGAGGGGAAGGCTTTTGGGCGAGAACCACAAGAAGGGAGAGGGAGGGATTTTAACACTTAGAAGATTTTTGGATGAAGAAAGTCTTCAACATAGGGTGGTATTTATAGGCGACCAATGGCCAACCAATGGCGAATCTTGCCAAGTGCAAGGCAAGTGTAGGGCCAAGATCTTGCCAAGTGCCCTAACCAACTAACACACAAATATCCTACCAACTAAAGCCATTCCAATCGGCCCGCAATAACGCCTCACATCCATCAATTGGAGGGTGACAAGTGTCGCCCTCCGTTGGTCCAAAATGTTTCGTCTCTCGGAAAAATCATAAAATTAAAAATGACATAGCGGAAATTCCCTACGAAAGTTGTGAAAGCGTTTAGTCGAAAAATGACTCTAATCGGGTGTTGTGCACAAATAAATTTCGCCAAGCTACTTTCTCAAGTTCAAATTTTCTCGTCGTCCTTGCGTATATACTCTGGAAATACGGTATAACATTCTCCTCTAGAAACATTCGTCGAATGTTCCTTCTAAGTCTCAAAACAAGCGTGCGCCCGATATAGTCTTCACTACCATACTTACGAAACAATCACGCCCTGATAGCCACGAAACAAGCTAACGCGACTACTTACGTCAAAGTCCGAGGAATCACCTCTAACATCACCAAACCACTCTCTCCGAGTGCAAATATACTTCTTCCACACTTTTCCAAACAAAAATGGTCACATCAATGCTCGCCATACGTGCTCGCTTCTTCCGATACCACTTTTGTCACTTTGCGCGAGGTTCTAGTGTCCTCGGCGACCAACAAATGGTACCGGACTACGTGCGATCACGAGGTATCGTGCCTCGAACTCTTACCACATTTACGATCTTGCTTGGTTTTCAAAACTCGGGGTTACTATCTCTAACGTGGTCATCATTAGCGGGAACACTCTGGATGGATCTGTACTTTCCGATCATAACAATACGAAAGGCCGGTCATCTTGCCTCTAAGTCGGACGGCAAAAGCTAACATATAGGCAACTGGCCTATTCTTCACATGGACTCAAAGGCCCAAGTAACTGGGCTAAGTTCCTCTGTCTTCAAAACTCGTCACACCGCTGGGGTGGTACTTTCGAAGACCGACCGTCGACACTGAACTCTGGCGTCGTCGCCGATTATCGCATACGATTCCTCCGGTGCGGAACCTCTTCTAGACAAGCTTTACTTATCCACGATCTGTGGAACAAGCACGAACCAACAATCGAACCTTGCCAGCGTCGAACCAATCGGCCAGGCAACTTACACTTCCTCCTACAAGGCTTCAAAGCGACATCGAATACTGAAATGGTAGCTTAGCGCTCCTCTACGAGACAACAATCCCCACAACTACCACGAAATCCACGCGGCGAAGGCGAATGCGGTCTGAGACTCTTTGAGTTCTTAACCTGTTTGGTAAAACTTCCGAAACAACAATGACCGCTCACGGGCTCCATTGCTGTCATAAGGTGAAGGTAGGCACCCGTGCGGCCTTACAACCTTCGATAAAACAATCTTGCGAGTAAGCGGTCTTTGCTAGAAAACAAGGCGGTGACCTCGCCGGCCCGACCACTGGTCGAATCGTCCGTGAATCGTCGTTGGTCAACTAATCTTGGGCCTAACACCCTCGTGACCTACCACAGGCGGGACCACCTGGCCCGACCCGCGCGGACATGCGCGGGTTGACCTGGCGTGGCCTCAACCCGACTGCAGCGCGCGCTAGCTCGCGAAGGAAAACTCTCGCTAAACACGTTACGAAAACCTAGCGGTCTTGGCTCAACTACCCCTTTCATTCCACACTGCTAGGGACTATCCCAAACATAACTCACGTGCACTATGCACTTAGATAAAGGTCAAACATAACACTACACCTTTTCTCGAGATGGCCTCGCCTCACAAGGTCTCTACGTATAAAACTCTAAGGCTCGCACCTTCTATCCCCAAAATCCTACTTGGTTAAACAACGAAGATTTCTAATCACAACTAACACCTGCTATCGAACATAACACTTAAGGTATACTGCTTATCACACATCTGATCTACAGAGGGTTAAGGATATATCTATATCTCTGCTCACTCCTAAGTCGTTCTAATCAAACTGCCCGTAGTGGCGCATAGCTAAGGAGGTGACAAACTACCGCGATCTGAAGGCTAAGTCCTCCTGAGGACACTCTATCGACATCGGACCACGGCGGTCGTGGTGCAACAAGTACCAACTAAAGGCGACATTCCGGGATGGCGTCATCATAATGAGCCGGAAGCCACGAGTTCGACCAACCCCTGCGCCCGAATGTCACGAAATCCGTGGAAGACCACTGCACTGGTGGATGTGCATAATCAAATCTCTTTGGTGAGGTGACTCGCCTCGAAAGTTACCAAGGACCTCATTGCTCTGGCCTCTCCTGCGTCCTTGGTTAACCCGTCGATCTCGCTTCTCGACTGCTGCGCGCATAAGCCCGATACGAGGCCATGCTCAAGCCTAACTAAAGAATTACTCTTGCACAACCTCTCTTAGATAGTCCTCAAGACTCGCGGTACATCGGTATACTCTGCGGTAGCCAAATCTATAGCTAGTAACATGGTCGCCTCTTTGCAATCTAAATTCTCTGTTCGGTCGTTAGGCCGAAGGTTCAAATGTCATGGCGCGATGAGGCTGCGCCGACGTGCTAAACTCTGCTGGGGCTAGTGGCGTCGCGAACTCCCGAATGAAGCACTACCTAGGTAAAGATTGGGCTCGTGCCTCGTAACCTCTGTGCTAACTCGCGGCTCCTCGGCCGCCTTGCCTCACAGGCGGGTTGCCTCTGCGGAGGCATAGCGGTAAGGAAAGAAATACATTAGAGGTCGACTTACAACACGGCTCTAAGGCGCGATCTCGAGTGAGAAGAATGAAACCAATCCTAAATACCTATAGCCTCACGATTATTGGTGTGGTGCAACAGCGATAATCAAGACTCTCTTGGATCTGGTGCGTAGACACTTTCAGAGATTAAGCGCTCGATACCACTTTTGTCACGACCGATTAGGGCGTGGTGGTGCCTACCGGGCACCTAGTGATACAACATCGAGTGTAATGTGGAACATAAAACGATACAAGACATATTATGAAATATGAAACAATACTCTGAGAAAAACTTGACTTTCGGCATATATAAAAATGACAACTTTTTCAGCATGAACAGTTTAATCCTTTTTACAAACCACCGCCCGATTACTCTGGACCTCTACGAATGATATGACAACCGTGGCGGGGCGGGGCCCGCCAAACCACGAATGTAAACACTTACTACGACGGGGACTATACGTGATAAGCCTCGGAGAAGCGGAGCTTCCAATGGCCTTGTGACCACGAGCTAGGATCAACGGGTGTACCTCGACTGCGGCATGAGCGGCCCGAAGGAGGTCGATCTAACAGTGCAGTATGTGGCCCGAAAATACAAGCGTAAATGAAATCATGCGGTCATATAAAGCGAGAGACATGTATGATAACAAACTACGGTTTACAACAAGCGATGTCAAGTCGAGGACTCGCGCCTCAGTCATCACTCGAAGTATAACAATGGGTCTCGGGCCACGACATCAATCATGCGGTGGAATACCCGCCATCTGGCGATCTATGATATAAAAGCACCAAGGAACACATGAACACGGGTCCCACTGTGTCATAATAAAGCATGCGGGGTAAATGCGAAGGCATAGCCGACTACTAAAAACCCACAGTACCAAGGTCATGGCGTATCATAAGATCTGTCTAGGCCGTCACATGATCAAAGGCGGCCACTTGCCCACGATGTCGATGTGCGTCTAACCACGGAACTCCGCGACTCGCGTAGGCCAATCTCATCGTCCCGCGTGAGGTATTCCCGCGTCGGTAGCTACTCCCGGCGTCGTCACGACTTCGCGATCCGCGTGGCGCCATGGACCGCGTGCCCGTAAGGGCCGACGCTAACACGGAACTCGTAGCTCGCGCATAGGCCACAGGACTGCGTGAGGTATTCTCGAATCATAGGTCCATCGACCGCTGAGTCTACCCCGCGTCGGAGGCGACAACCGGAATCATCTCGAGATGAGTGATGTAAAATACTAACACAATGACTTATCGTTAAGCAACATAAGCACAACAAAGAAACCGCTACACAACATCACAGATACTAACACACGTAGCATCCTAGCATGTTTACTTATCAATCAACAAGAAAGTATTACGGGCTATCACAAACCAACACAATCAAGTTATACACGCGAGGTACTTTACTATATGCCAACAAGTTGGGTTTTATCCCCAAAGTACTTCATACATTAACTCTTTAAAGATCGTTACTTTCACAATGTCACACAATACCCGTAGTATAAAATAGGTGACTATCCTTTTAAAGTAAATCAATTACTTCTCTTTGTAAAATCAAGTAGCAACATTCTTTTCCGATGATCAAGTTTGCCTAATTTCCAATGTTCAAGTTTCTCATTTTAGAAAGGTTTAGTAGTTCATAGTCTTATTCATTTAAGAATATAATTCTCCTTTAAACTATCGAGAAACATAAGTCTTATATGTGAGTAGGATATTCTTGTTTATAACAATCTTATTACAATGACCATGATCTAGGAAATATCATTTTGTCTCGTCTTAGCTTATGCGGATGGAAGTTTCTCTGGTTTTAATAATACTTAATTATTAAAAACATTTCCTCTTATAAGCGCTGCAGTGGTTTGTCGATACACATTACGATTTCCAAAATCGGTAAAACATTCTTAAGGCGTTATACCTAACTTTCCATAAAGCTAGCATAACTCTTAAGTTTTCAAACAAAATCAAGTATTACTTCTTCTTTGAAATGATTCAAAATCTTTTGAAATACTTCAAGTTCTTTATTAACACATAACACGCGATTATAGTTCAAATCGATTACCTTTTAAAAACCACAAGTATTTTCTTACCAACGTAAAGTTATAACCAACTTCCCATAAAGTGTTATAACACTTTATGTTTTAAACAATCAAATACATTTAGCACGTACGCGTCACCGTACTACATAGTTCACACATATCATGCTAGAAGAGATAGGAAGAGGTTCACATACCTCGCGTGAGTATCGACTAATAGCAAAACGCTCAAAGTACTTCCAATGCGGCTACTCCTTAAGCCAAGTAGATCGCGCCACGTAGTACTTGAACCTATAAGGCCACAAGACGCTTATTAACATTTAGATCTCATCGTAGAACATTCCACAGAAAATTCGGCACCTCCCCATAACGGCGTAAATCTCCTCCTCTATCGGTGGCTGCAAGCCAACCGGGGGTTATCGTCTAACCCTAGCGTACAATTCTACTCCACGGTACTACTACACAAGTCTCATGTCTGAATACGCCTATGTAATTCTGTTCGATTCTTCTTTAAATTGGGCTTAAGTCGCAAGACATTGCCGTAAGTATTATTCGAGCTTAAGTCAAAGACATTGCGATAACTACGTTCGATTCTATATCTGTATACTTCAACTATATATTCTAACAATATGCAACTTCCAATTACAATAGAGGACAAGATAATTACCTCGATAAGCCCATAATTATCCTAGTTAAAGTCGATCCTGGGCAATCGTTTAGCTCGACTCGCGCTCGACCCGCTAAACCACCCTTAGAAGTTCTAACCAACTTCTACACAATACTCCAACGGACTATGGAGATTTTCCTAGGGTTTTGGTTTGTGGTAGTGGAGTATAATAGTATTTACGGGCATTTTCGTATAGGTATAACCTTAGAATACAACAAGGTATACGGCTAAGGTAATTTGGGCATTATAACAATACTTTTGAGAGTATTTCTACCAGAGGGGGTATTATATGAAAACAACTAGGCTAGGGGTACCACGCTAACACCCAAGGAGGGGTGGCTACCTCGGCCTACCCCACTAGGGGAACTCTCGGCCAAGGGGAGGAAGGCTTTTGGGCGAGAACCACAAGAAGGGAGAGGAGGGATTTTAACACTTAGAAGATTTTAGGATGAAGAAAGTCTTCAACATAGGGTGGTATTTATAGGCCAACCAATGGCCAACCAATGGCCAAGATCTTGCCCAGTGCAAGGCAAGTGTAGGGCCAAGAGCTTGCCAAGTGCCCCTTAACCAACTAACACACAAATATCCTACCAACTAAAGCCATTCCAATCGGCCACAATAACGCCTCATCCATCAATTGGAGGGTGACAAGTGTCGCCTCGTTGGTCCAAAATGTTTCGCCTCTCGGAAAAATCCATAAAAATTAAAATGACATAGCGGAAATTCCCTACGAAAAGTCGTGAAAACGTTTCGTCGAAAAATGACTCTAATCGGGTGTTGTGCACAAATAAATTTCGGCCAAGCTACTTTCTCAAGTTCAAATTTTCTACGTACGTCCTTACGTACATACTCTGGAAATACGGGGTATAACAACTTCAACCTATAGAGGCCACAAGGCGCCTATTAACATCCTAGATCTTAATGTAGAATATTCTACAGAAAATTCGTGACACCTCCCGCAACAACAGCGTAAATTTCCTCTCTATCGCAGTGGTGCCACCAAGCCAACCTGGGGTTTACGTCTAACCGGACGTGTACAACTCTACTACACAAGAATGCTACACAAGTCTCAGTAATACAATCCTATGCAATTCTGATTCCTTCTCTTATTTAAATTCGGGCTTAAGTCGCAGACATTGCGTAAGTATTATTGAGCTTAAGTCAAAAGACATTGCCACACGACTATGTTCAATTCTATATATAGTATACTTCAACTATATATTCCAACAACATGTAATTTCCAATTACAATAGAAGGTCAAGAGTGTTTACCTCGATAAGCCCAAAATTATCCGAGTTTAAATGTCGATCCTGAGCAAGGTTTAGCTCCTACTCGTGCGCTCAGGCCGCTCCAACCAACCCTTAGAAGTTCTAACCAACTTCTACTTATAACTTCAACTACGGGTGAAGATTTACTTAGGTTTTCGTTTTGTGGTCGAGGAAGTATAATATTATTTTGTGGGCTGTTGTATAAGTGTAACCTTGGGAATACTACAAGGTATTTGGGCATTATAACACTACTTGGATAGTAATTCACTACCACCAAAGGGGGGGTCTTTATACGAGCCAACTAAGTGGGGGTCAGGCTAAACACCACAAAGGGGAGGAGGCTCTGCCAAGGGCTCAAAGGGGAGGGGTGGTGGATGAAAACTCACGAGGAGAGGGGAGGATTTGAGACTTAGAAAGATTGCTCAAGTTTTGGATGAAGAAAGTCTTCAACTAGAGGGGTATTTATAGGCTAACCAAAGGCCAACCAATGGCCAAGATCAAGCCAAGTGTTAGGCAAGTGTAGGGCTAGGATCAAGCCATATGCACCTTATCCATCTACCACACCAACTTGCACAAATATCCTACCAACTCCCTTGACCCCTTGTTCGTCCCTTTTGCCGTCCACTCAAGGCCAATGTGAGGGTGACACTTGTCACCCTCCCATTGGTCCAAAATGTTCGTCTCTCGAAAAATCGGAAAAATTATAAATGACATAGCGGAATTTTCCTACGTAAGTCGTGGGAAACGTTTATCTGAAACGACTCTTTTCGGCACTTGTGCCTAAATTTCGAACTTAGCCTAACTTTAAGGCTAAAATTTTTATACGTACGCCCTTACGTACATACTCTGGAAATACGGGGTATAACACTTATCATTTCCAAGTCACAAAATCATTCCCCCTTAGTTGCTAGTTCTCGTCCAAAAGAACACCCCCCCCCCCCTTTCCCTAGCTCTCGTCCGAAACAACACCCCCCCCCCCCTTGGTAGAAAAATCTCTCCTAGTATTGTTACTATTCCAAATGCCTTAGCCTACATCCCTTGTAGTATTCCAAAGTTACCTTTATACTAAAAGCCCGGAAATAATACTATATTTCCTTTAGTCACAAAACGAAACTCTAGGGAAAATCTTCATAGTTGGTTGAAGTATTAAGTAGAAGTTGTTTAGAAACTTCGAGGGTTTCTCGAGCTATCTGAGCGCGCGTAATAGAAGCTAAACGTTGCTCAGGATCGACATATAATCTTGGATAATTTTGGGCTTATCGAGGTAAATATCTTTGTCCTTCTATTGTAATTGGAGATTACATATCGTAGTAGTTTAGAATTAAGTATAAGTTATATAGAAGGATGGTATAAAAGAAGAGAATTGAACTGTACTTACATAGGACTGTATTTACACTAGACTTGTGTAGTTTGGCAGAGAAACGCCGCCAGCTTTTTCGTAGAATAGAGAACCCTCCGCTTAGAATATTCTACAGAGTAGTCTAGACGTTGATAGACGATTTGACTATTATAGGTTGATACTCACGCGACATATTCGACTTGGCAGGTGGATTTCGCCGAGGAGGAATGTGATTCTTCCTATCCTCTTGAGCATGATATTTTTGATATATATATAGTACGGTAGACGTACGTGTGTTAACAAAAAATTGGTTTTACTCTGATGTCTTTTGACTTGAGTTTTAAATAATAAGAATCTTGAAGTATTTCAAAAGAGTTATGAATCATTTTTGAAAGAAAAGTAATACTTGGTTTTTCAACAAGCTTAAGTGTTATACTAGCTTTATGGGAAGTTAGGTATAACGACTTAAGAAAGATAAGAGGAAACGGTTTACTTGTTTGTTTATAAAAGCCTTATTGTTATACCCCGTATTTACAGAGTATGTACGTGAGGGCGTACGTATAAAAATTTGAGCCTTAAAGATTTGGCAAGTTTCGAAAATTGTACACAAGTGCCGAAAAGAGTCGTTTTTCGACGAAACGTTTTACAAGACTTGCGAAGGGAAAATTCCGGCTATGTCATTTATAATTTTTGCGGATTTTTCCGAGAGACGAAACATGTTGGACCAACGGGAGGGTGACATGTGTCACCCTCACATCGGAAAGAGGTCAGCGGCAAGATGGACGATTGGGTCAAGGGAGTTGGTAGGATATTTTGTGCAAGTTGTTGTGGTAGATGGATAAGGTCCACATGGTTAAAATCTAGCCCTACACTTGCCTTACACTTGGATGGATCTTGGACATTGGTTGGCCATTTCTTGACCTATAAATACCCCCCCTTGTTGAAGAGTTCATCCAAACTTGAGCATTCTTTCTAAGTCTCAAAATACTCCCTCCCTCTTGATATTTCGTCCAAAGCCTTCCCCCTCCCCCCCCCCCTTGAGAAGCCTTGGCCGAGAGGGTGCTCTCCCCCTCCTAGTGGTCGGCCGAGAATACACCCTCCCCCCTTGCCTAGTTGTTTCGTATAATACCCCCCCTTTGTGGTATAGAAATACTCTCCAAGTATTGTTATAATGCCCAAATACTTTAGCCCAAATACCTTGTAGTACTTTCCAAAAGTTACCTCTATACGTAGAGCCCGGAAAATACTATTATACTTCCTTTAGCCACTAAACGAAACCCTAAGGAAAACCTTCATAGTCGGTTGAAGTGTTAAGTAGAAGGCGAGAACTTCTGGGTTGTTTGGAGCGGGTCGAGCAAGACGGAGTAGAGCTTAACGCTGCTCGTGAGCGACATTAAACTTGGATAATTTTGGGCTCATCGAGGTAAATACTATCGTCCCTTCTATTGTAATTGGGAATTACATACTGTAGTTGTATAGAAATGAATATAAGATTCATAGAAGAGAATTGAACTGTAATAGAAGGATATTACAGAAAAGACTTGAACTGAAATCACATCAGAAGAATATATAAGTAGAAGATGGAACTGTACTTACATAGGACTGTATTTACAGTAGACTGATAACCTTTATTGGTTGAATGTTCTGCGAGTAGCATGTGCTACTTAGAAGGTGGACAAGGCTAGCCGGGTTATAGCCGTGGAGCGTTTTGCTTATAGTCGATAATCGTCGCGAGGTATGTGATTCTTCCTATACTCTTGAGCATGAAGTATTTTAAAAGAATATATATATATATAGTGACGACGTGTGGCAATGTCTTTTGACTTAAGCCCGAATAATATGAATATATAATATGGTAGACGTTGTGCTAATCGAATATAGTTACGGCAATGTCTTTTGACTTAAGCCTGAATAATAAGAACCTTGAAATATTTTAAAAGGAATATATATATAGTACGGTAGACGTACGTGTGTTAACTGAATGTAGTGTTACGGCAATGTCTTTTGACTTAAGCCTGAATAATAAAGAATCTTGATGTATTTCAAAAATATTAAGAAACCTTTTTGAAAGAAGAGTAATACTTGGTTTTGAAAACATAAGGGTTATACTAGCTTTATGGGAAGTTAGGTATAACGTCTTAAGAGAGATAAAAAGAATGGTTTACTGATTTAGAAGATAAAAGACTTGACTTAATTGTATTGATATGAATTTTGTTAAAAGTGTGAAACCTCATTCGTGAGTAATGAGTACTTGGTTTTAAATGGAATAATGTTTTACTGATTTCGGAAATCAGAGTGAGTATCGAACCAACCACTGCAGCGCTAATAAAGGAAAATGTATTGAATAATGAAGTATTATTAAAACCAGTAGAAACCTCCATCTGCATAGAAACTAAGATGAGACAAAATGATATTTCATTTTCTAGATCATGACTGCTTTAATAAGATGGTTATAAACAAGAATAAACTGCTCACACCTATGGCATATGTTACTCAATTGTTTTAAAAGAGATTAAGACATTGAAAGCTATGAAACTTTTCTAAATAAAGAGACTTGAGTAATTGAAATTAGGCAAACTGGAACTTTAGGGAAAAGAAAGGCATTGTGTTGTCTTAAATTGGTTTAAAACATAAAGTGTTATAACAGCTTTATGGGAAGTTAGTTATAACGACTTTATGAAAACAAAAGAAGGGTTTTATCATTGGTTTTAATGTGGTAACTTGACTTTATAAAGAGAAGTGTTTTGGTCTAAAAAGAAGGCATGGTATTGCCTTAATTTTGGTTTTAAAAAGGAAAGTATGGAAGTTGTTTTGGTTTACCTAAAAGACGTGAGTCACTCTATTTTTTTTATACTACGGGTATCGGGTGACTTTTATAAAAGGAATGAATCTTTAAAAGAAGTTTAACGTATGTAGTACTTTAGGGTTAAAACCCGGACTTTGACATAAAATGAAAGTACCTTGAGTTGTGTATAACTTGCCTATGCTTGTTGTGATAGCCTTTGTTGTGCGAGAATTGTGTTTCTATACTACGCGTCTCTCGGTGGAGGGCCGGTTGACTTGTTGAGAACTTACTTGGACGTACCGGCAGTGACGGAGAATTCCACGAGTACGCTCCTATTGATAGTGTTATTCCATGGACTAGCTCTCCATGAGGTTTCTTCGTCGCATCGTACCGTGGTGGTCGGCCAGACTTGCCCCGCCTCGTGGTGATTCGCCTCGTACCGGTAGTTAGCCCTCGTGACTTGCCCCGCTCAAACAGAGTGACGGTCTCGTGATACGCCTTGGTACCGGTAGTTAGCTCCTCGACTTGCCCGCCGCCTACGTACGCCTGTATCCGTAGTCGCCAGATTGCCCCCTGCCGCCTTCGTGGTTTGGTTGTATTGTATTGTTAGTACGGATTTGGCATCGTAGGACTTGGTGTTCAGTGTACTTATCGTGTTATCATATCATAGATCGCGGCAGTGGCGAAGGTATTCCACGCATGATTGATGTTATGGGCGTGAGACCCATAGTTATATTTGAGTAATGACTTGAGGGCGAGTCACGACTTGATATAATCGTATATGTGTAATCGTAGTTTGGTTATCATACATGTCTCCCGCTTTATATAGACTATTATGATTTCATTTACGATTTACGCTTTCACATACTTGGTACTGTTGCATCGACCTCCTTCGGGGCCGCTCACGCCGCAGTAGAGGTACATCTACCGTCGATCCCCGCTTAGGATCACATTTCAGCAGATTGGGAAGCCCCATTCCTTCTGAGGCTTATCTTTGGTATGTTACCCAGTCCGCAGGTTCTTGTACATTCGTGGTATGGCGGGCCCCGTCCCGGCCATATTTGTCAGAAATATCTTAGAGGTCTGTAGACTGTCACAAGTGGGGTTGTAAGGATTGTAACTGCTCAAAGGTCAATATATATATAAATCTTTGAAAGGCAACCGCTTTGGTTGGCCTATTTTCTTTCATCTTGATCTATATCTATTTATATGTTTAAGTTTTCATTTCACTGGTTTTTCTCTCGATGTTGTATCACTAGGGTGCCCGGTAGGCACTACCACGTTCGGTCGTGACAAAAGTGGTATCGTGAGCGCTTAGTCTCTGAAAGTGTCTACGCATCGTGTCTAGTAGAGTCTTGATTATCGATGTGTTGTGCACCACATCTATAATCGTGAGGTCAGCAGGACATTTAGGATTGGTTTCATTCTTCTCATTCCGAGATCGTGCCTGTAGCCGTGTGATAAGTTGGACCCTCCGACGATTGTTTTTACCGCTTATGCCTCCGCGTAAGGCAACCCGCCCGTATGGCAAGAAACAGGCGAGTCGCGAGTAGAAATGCGCCTCTACAGAGACCACGCACGAGCCTCCACCACACCGAGCAGAGAGACGGGTTACAAGGAGCTGGCCCGATTAACGGCCGTGGTCAGGCGACTTGAGGATAGGCTGGACGCAGCAGTTCCAAAGAGCACCGTGGTTCACCCTAGATCGAGATAGTTCAAGGCTACGGATTTTTGCGTTGTAGCCGCGAGTTTTACGGGTCGAGGCACGAGGAAGATCCGCAGGAGTTCATCCGACAGTTACAGCCGATCATGAGAGTAATCAAGGCATCGGAGACCGAGTCAGTAGTCCTAGGTTCACAACAGCTGCGTGATACCGCGGCCGACCGTTTGATTCGCGAGCCGTCCCGGAGAGAATGCACTTCCAGCGATGGAACGAGTTCTCGAGGCATTTCTGCACATTTCGCCTCCACAGATGAGGGCTCGGCCGACATATTTTTGGTGTTGCGCGCAGAATCCGCGCATTCGGGAGTACAATGTGGAGTTCGACTCATTGGCCCAGACGCCTCGCGTTAGTAGCTAGTATGGAGGATCGAGTGCACCGATATGTTACAGTGGCTCGATGACACCAGCAGAGAGTTGTTCGGTGTAGCCACCGGCATAGACATTGCCCGCACGCAGCTTATGCACTGGATGTGAGGAGCGGAGAAATCGACGAATGACCAAGATCGCAGAAGAGGGCTGTGACAGCAGGTCCTTTGGTGACTTTCGAGGCGGACCGCCAAGAAGCAGACTAGTTATGTACCTCCGCCAAGACAGAGTGGTCCTCCACCTTTGGGACCTTCGGGTATTCGTGGAGCAGGTCGTGGCTCCTGTGTTTCAGATTTTCGGAGTAGGAGTGCTCGCGGATGAGGTCGCCTCTTATCTCAGGTGGCCGCCATGGAAAACTTCATAAGGGAGAGTGTCGTACTAACTTGGGAGATTGTTATTCTCATACAACAGGGCTATCCGAGAGACCGTCCGACTGTGGGTAGCGCTGGTAGGATAGCACGCATTACGGATCAGGCGGGTTCTTCACCTTCCTTAGCTAGGCAGGATGTTCATACACCTACAGCCACGCAGAGGTCACGGTGGAAGTTCCCGCTTTAGCGTCCTTTAACCGCCTATTTTCAGTATATCCTTAACCTCAGAGACTTGTATGTATTGATGTTATGATAATGTGTTTAGTGTTATGTTCGGATAGCTTTGTGCTTAAATGTGATTTAGAAGCCCGGTTAGTAAAAAGGGTAAGCCAGGGTAGAAAATGATTAACCTTAGAACATTACAGTGAGACCTTAGATGTAAGCGCCGTCTTAAGTACAAGATTTTCATGGTGATCTTTGTCGAATGTATAAGTATACGTGGAGTAATTATGGGAAATTCTCGTGGTGTAAAATGGAAGTGGTAGCTTTCATGACTGTATAGGTAAGATTGTTCCGGATCGGAAACAAGAGCTGCGTTGCTGGTCGGGTTGGGGCCATGTTGCGCCAACCCGCGCTGCTTTCGAGTGGGTCACCAGCGGTCCCGCCAGTGGTAGGGTCACGAGGGTGCTAGGCCCAAGTTTAGATGACCATCGATGAGTTCGTGGATATGTTCGACCGAGCCGGATCGTGAAGGCCGGGAATAGCCTTAAGGGAGATTGAGGCTAGTAAGAGGACCAAGTTTGGAGGTGGTGACTCCAAAGTTTTGGAAACTAAAGCGATGACTAAAGTGTGGTACGTATACTAAAAGAGTTCAAAGTGTTCGAGAAGGGTACGACAAGTAAGGAAGGAAGAGAACGTGTGTTATTTTGTGGCCAGGTGTGGCATTGGCAACTTGTTAAGAAGAACTTCATCGTTGTCCGTCTTGAGAAGGAACATTCGGGACGAATGTTTCTAAGGAGGGGAGAATGTTATACCCCGTATTTCCAGAGTATGTACGTGAGGGCGTACGTATAAAAATTTGTGCCTTAAAGATTTGGCAAGTTTCGAAAATTGTACACAAGTGCCGAAAAGAGTCGTTTTTCGACGAAACGTTTTACAAGACTTGCGAAGGGAAATTTCCGGCTATGTCATTTATAATTTTTGCGGATTTTTCCGAGAGACGAAACATTTTGGACCAACGGGAGGGTGACATGTGTCACCCTCACATCAAAGAGGTCAGCGCAAGATGGACGATTGGCGGGCGGAGTTGGTAGGATATTTTGTGCAAGTTGTTGTGGTAGATGGATAAGGTCCACATGGTTAAAATCTAGCCCTACACTTGCCTTACACTTGGATGGATCTTGGCCATTGGTTGGCCATTTCTTGACCTATAAATACCCCCCCTTGTTGAAGAGTTATTTCATCCAAACTTGAGCATTCTTTCTAAGTCTCAAAATACTCCTCCTCTTGATATTTCGTCCAAAGCCTTCCTCCCCTTGAGAAGCCTTGGCCGAGGGTGCTCCCCCCTCCTGGTGGCCGAGAATACACCCTCCCCCCTTGCCTAGTTGTTTCGTATAATACCCCCCCTTTGTGGTATAGAAATACTCTGCAAGTATTGTTATAATGCCCAAATACTTTAGCCCAAATACCTTGTAGTACTTTCCAAAAGTTACCTCTATACGTAGAGCCCAGAAAATACTATTATACTTCCTTTAGCCACTAAACGAAACCCTAAGGAAAACCTTCATAGTCGGTTGAAGTGTTAAGTAGAAGTTGCGTAGAACTTCTAAGGTTGTTTGGAGCGGTCACAAGACGGAGTAGAGCTTAACGCTGCTCGTGAGCGACATTAAACTTGGATAATTTTGGGCTCATCGAGGTAAATACTAATGTCATTCTATTGTAATTGGGAATTACATACTGTAGTTGTATAGAAATGAATATAAGATTCATAGAAGAGAATTGAACTGTAATAGAAGGATATTACAGAAAAGACTTGAATCAAATCACATCGTAAGAATATATAAGTAGAAGATGGAATCAGATTTACATAGACTGTATTTACGAGATCGATAACCTTTATTGGTTGAATGTTCGCGAGTAAAGACGTGCTACTTAGAAGGCGGACAAGGCTAGCCGTTATAGCCGTGAGCGCTTTTGCTTATAGTCGATAATCGCCGCGAGGTATGTGATTCTTCCTATACTCTTGAGCATGAAGTATTTTAAAAGAATATATATATAGTACGGTAGACGACGTGGCAATGTCTTTTGACTTAAGCCCGAATAATATGAATATATAATATGGTAGACGCACGGTGCTAATCGAATATAGTTGTACGGCAATGTCTTTGACTTAAGCCCAATAATAAGAACCTTGAAATATTTTAAAAGGAATATATATATATAGTACGGTAGACGTACGCGTGTTAACTGAATGTAGTGTTACGGCAATGTCTTTTGACTTAAGCATGAATAATAAAGAATCTTGATGTATTTCAAAAATATTAAGAAACCTTTTTGAAAGAAGAGTAATACTTGGTTTTGAAAACATAAGGGTTATACTAGCTTTATGGGAAGTTAGGTATAACGTCTTAAGAGAGATAAAAAGAATGGTTTACTGATTTAGAAGATAAGAGACTTGACTTAATTGTATTGATATGAATTTTGTTAAAAGTGTGAAACCTCATTCGTGAGTAATGAGTACTTGGTTTTAAATGGAATAATGTTTTACTGATTTCGGAAATCAGAGTGAGTATCGAACCAACCACTGCAGCGCTAATAAAGGAAAATGTATTGAATAATGAAGTATTATTAAAACCATTAGAAACCTCCATCTGCATAGAAACTAAGATGAGACAAAATGATATTTCATTTTCTAGATCATGGCTTCTTTAATAAGATGGTTATAAACAAGAATAAACTGCTCACACCTATGGCATATGTTACTCGATTGTTTTAAAAGAAATTAAGACATTGAAAGCTATGAAACTTTTCTAAATAAAGAGACTTGAGTAATTGAAATTAGGCAAACTGGAACTTTAGGGAAAAGAAAGGCATTGTGTTGTCTTAAATTGGTTTAAAATATAAAGTGTTATAACAACTTTATGGGAAGTTAGTTATAACGACTTTATGAAAACAAAAGAAGGGTTTTATCATTGGTTTTAATGTGGTAACTTGACTTTAAAAAGAGAAGTGTTTTGGTCTAAAAAGAAGGCATGGTATTGCCTTAATTTTGGTTTTAAAAAGGAAAGTATGGAAGTTGTTTTGGTTTACCTAAAAGACGTGAGTCACTCTATTTTTTTTATACTACGGGTATCGGGTGACTTTTATAAAAGGAATGGATCTTTAAAAGAAGTTTAACGTATGTAGTACTTTAGGGTTAAAACCCAGACTTTGACATAAAATGAAAGTACCTTGAGTTGTGTATAACTTGCCTATGCTTGTTGTGATAGCCTTTGTTGTGCGAGAATTGTGTTTCTATACTACCGCGTCTCTCGGTGGAGGGCCGGTTGACTTGTTGAGAACTTACTTGGACGTACCGGCAGTGACGGAGAATTCCACCGCACGCCCCGCTGATAGTGTTATTCCACGGACTAGCTCTCCACGAGGTTTCATCGCTCGCCTTGGTACCGTGGTGGCTGGCCAGATTTTCCCCGCCTCATGGCTGATTCGCCTTGGTACTCGTAGTTAGCCCTCGTGACTTGCCCCGCTCAACAGAGTGACGGTCTCGTGATACGCTCGGTACTGGTAGTTAGCTCAGATTTGCCGCCGCCACGTGGCCGCCTGGTATCCGTAGTCGGCCAGATTTCGCCTGCAGGTCGCCTTCGTGGTTTGGTTGTATTGTATTGTTAGTACGGCTTTGGCATCGTGTAGACTTGGTTTTCGTGTGTACTTCGGTGTTATCATATCATAGATCGCCACAGCGGTTAAGGTATTCCACGCATGATTGATGCATGGGCGCGAGACCCATCGTTATATTCGAGTAATGACTGGAGGGCGTGAGTCCCCGACTTGATATAATCGTTATACGTGGTAATCGTAGTTTGGTTATCATACATGTCTCCCGCTTATATAGACTATTATGATTTCATTTACGTGATTTACGCTTCACATACTTGGTACTGCCAGATCGACTCCTTCGGGCCGCTCACGCCGCGGTAGAGCTACATCTACCGCCGATCCCCGCTTAGGATCACATTTCAGCAGATTGGAAGCTCTGCCTTCTGAGGCTTATCTTTGGTATGTTACCCGAGTCCGTAGGTTCTGTACATTCGTGGTACGTATGGCGGCCCCGTCCCGGCCATAGTTGTTGTAAAAATCTTAGAGGTCCAGAATCGCAAGTGTGGTTGTAAGGATTGTAATCGCTCAAAGGTCGATATATATATAACGCCAAAGGCAACCGTTTTGGTTGGCCTATTTTCTTTCATCTTGATCTATATCTATTTATATGTTTAAGTTTTCATTTCCGCTGGTTTTTCTCTGATGTTATATCACTAGGGTGCCCGGGGTAAGGCACCAGTCACGGGCCCGGGTTCGGGTCGTGACACTTATAAATGATTTCTGAAGGTGTGGTAAGTTAGTTTGATAAGTAGACATATTATGATGCTACGTGTGTTAGTGTCTTGTAACGTTTGTGTAAAGGGGGTTCCCTTGTTGTGCTTATGTTGTTTAACGATAAAGCGCTTATGCCGATATTATATCACTTACCCCGACTTGTTATGCCGAGGGTTAGCCGCTCGATGCGAGGAATACCTCACGCGGTCCGCGGTGACCTGCGGAGCCGCGGAGTTCCAGGATGATCACTCCGGTGTGTTACCCGACGCGAGAATACCTCACGCGCTCATGTGACTACGCGACCGCGGAGTCCGTGTTGATGCCGAGGGTTAGCTACCCCGATGCGAGGAATACCTCACGCGACCTAGGTGGTCTACGCGATCGCGGAGTTCAGAATAGGCTCGCATAATGATACTATAGGCGATTGGCCTTGCTTCGATCATTAGCGCCTAGAAAAGACCGCTTACATTATATCTATTTTGCTCTTGTTTATGTCAGGCACTATGCGGTTGAATTGGTTGTATTTGTGTGGTTTTAAAATGCTTTGATTTCATTTCAAGATTTTACGCCACATACTTGGTACTTGTTGTATCGACCTCCTTCGGGCCGTCATGCCGTAGGTGGGAAAGCGTGGTAGATCCTCGCTCTAGGATCCTTACTCGTGTCGTGAGCCCCATTTCTCCGAGGCTCGACTTTTGGTACGGCTCTCCCGTGTTGTAGATATTTTGTACATTCGTGGTATGACGGTGGCTCGCCCCGCCACGCTGGCTTACATTCCAGAGGTCCGTAGTAATCGTTGTAAAGTTGGGATGTAACTGCTCACTCTTGATGTATATATACATGCCGAAAGACAATTTTTCGATAAACCGCTTTCATTTCATAATTGTTTCATGTCTTGTTTTTATATTCCGGTTACTCGATGTATGTCTACTTAGGTGCCCGAGTAGGCACTACCACGCCCGGTTCGGTCGTGACAAAAGTGGTATCAGAGCGCTTAATCTCTGAAAGTGTCTATAGACCGTATCTAGTAAAGTCTCGATTATCGCAGCCGTGCACCACACCAATAATCGTGAGGCTATAGGATATTTAGGATTGGTTTCCATTCTTCTCACTCGAGATCGTGCCTTAGAGCCGTGGTTATAAGTCGAGCCTCTAACGTATTTCTTTTTGTACCGCTTATGCCTCCACGCAAGGCAACCTGTGCCCGTATGGCAAGGCAGAGGAGCCGCTAAGGACACGTAGGTCACGAGGCCTGTGCCCGCCTATACCCGAGGCGATACCGTGACGGCGAGTTCCACGACGCCACGCCCCAAAGAGACCACAAGACTGCGCCTCAGCCCCACAACTGGAGCAGAGAGATGGGTTACAGGAGATAGCCCACCTACTAGCCGTGATCGTGGCCGATACGAGGATAGCCGGACGCAGCAGCCCAAAGAGCACCCGTGGTTCACCTCGATCGGATAGCTCGAGGCTACGGGATTTTTGAGTCAGAGCCCACCCGAAGTTCTACGGGTCGAGGCCGGAGGATGATCCGCAGGAGTTCATCCGACAGCTACAGCGGATCATGAGAGTGATCAGGGCTTCGGAGACAGAGTCGGTGGTCTTGGGTTTGCATCAGCTGCGTGATACCGCAGTCGACTGGTTTGATTTGTGGGAGCTATCCCGGAGAGTACGCGCTCCAGCAAGATGGACGAGTTCTCTGAGGCATTTCTCACTCATTTCTTGCCGCCACAGATGAGGAGAGCACGGGCCGACAGATTTTTGACGCCGAGGCGCAGAGGCGCATAGCCGAGTACAACGTGAGTTCGACTCGCTGCTCGAGCATGTCCCCGCATTGGTAGCGACATGGAGGACAGTGGTGCACCGCCACGCCACCGGCTAGATGATTATTTGGCGTAGTCTTGCTCGGGTGTAGCTCTTCACCGCATGGACATTGCCCGCACGCAGCTCACGACTGGTGCGAGGCGAGAGGCCGACGGGTCGATGATATCGCCAGCAGGTTAAGGCCAGACGACAGGATCTTTTGGTAACTCGTGGTGGACGGTCTCAAGAGACTAGATTTGCACCACACCACTTCGAGCACTCCTACACCATCTTCAAGATACCAGAGTATTCGGCAAGTCGTGCCCTGTGGATTCGGACTTCCAGTGGTAGCAGAGGTGTTAACCGATCGAGACCACCCCTCTCGGTGGCCGATGCGCAGAGATCCCATTACGGAGTTGTGGTCCTACTTCAGAGTTTGTTATGCTTGTGGTCGGCGGGTCACTTTGCGAGGACCGTCCACTGGCGGCGCGCAGATGGTAGGGTCACCACTGTGGTTTTTTGCCGGCCTCATCTCCTATAGCTTACTCGCCCGAGGCGTGGTACTCATGGACCATCCGGTCGCGCAGAGGTCGTGGCACGGGTCCCGCCCAGTGGTCCTCGTAACCACATTTATGCCCCTGGCCCACCGCCAGACCGTGAGGCGTCACGGATGTCGCCACGTACTTTATCGCTTTCTTAGGACGCAGTATGCCTTGATAGATACGGGTTCTACTCTGTCCTATATATCTCCACTTATTGCCAGTAGGATAGGGATAGAGCCTGAGTCCATAGACCCTTTCGAGGTAGCTACGCCAGTGGGTGATTCGGTGGTAGCTCGGCGAGTATATAGGGCTTGCCTGATTTTACGCAATGCCGACCCTGACGACTTGATAGAGTCGATATGACAGATTTCGATGATCATAGGTATAGATTGGCTAGCTTCTGCTACGCCCAATGTAGACCGCAGGAGAGAGTGGTACTTCCCAGCTTCGGGAGCCGGTTATTGAGTGGGAGGGGAACACTGTGTCGCTGAGGGGTAGGTTTATTTCTTACCTCAAGGCTAGGAAAATGGTGCATAAGAGGTATATCTACCATCTCATTCGGGTGTTTGATACTGAGGCTGCGATACCAGATTTTCACTGGGCCCAGAGTCGAGAGTTCCCGTGATGTGTTCCTAGACGACCTCCCGCATCCTCCCAAGAGGAGATAGAGTTTTGTATCGACGCAGTCGCACACTGCCTATATCCATTCCGCCATACGTAACGCACCCGCCGAGTTGAGAGATTTGAAGGACCACCGAGAGATTTTCTGGAGAAGGGCTTCATCAGGCCTAGTGTTTCTCCCTGGGGAGCGCCGGTATTGTTCGTGAAGAAGAAGGACGGGACGCTGCGCATGTGTGTTGATTACAGGAAGCTGAACAAGGTGACTATTAAGAACAGATACCCTTCTTCCTGTGATTGATGATTTCTTCACCACTGCAGGTGCGAGATGTTTCTCCAAGATTGATTTGCGATCGCTATCATCAAAGTAGTTAGAGAGGCGGATGTCCCTAGGATCGCATTCCGACCCAGACGCACTATGAGTTCAGGTTTATTTCTTTCGGTTTGACCAATGCTCCGGCGGTATTTATGGATTTGATGCACCGAGTGTTCAACCCATTTTTGGATACGTTTGTGATAGTATTCATAGATGACATCTTGGTTTATTCTCGCCAGAGCGTGAGTACGCGAGCATTTGAGCGATCAGGCCGAGAGTTCTCCAGGACCAGCAGTTGTACGCCAAGTTTTCCAAATGTGAGTTTTGGTTGGATTCGGTGGCTTTCCTTGGGCACATTATGGGGGCTGATGGTATTCGGGTGGATACGACCAAGATCGAGGCAGTCAGGAGTTGGCCTAGACCTACTACTCCGGCTGTAAGACGCAGCCTCGGGCCTCGCAGTTATTATCGGCGGTTCGTGGAGAAGTTTGCTTTTATTTCTGCACCATTGACTAGGCTGACTCAGAAGGCAGCTAAGTTTCAGTGGACTGATGCTTGTGAGACGGGTTTGCAGCTACTGAAGGAGAGATTGACGACCGCCCCAGTTCTTACTCTTCTAGAGGGTCCGTGACTTACATGTGGTGTATTGTGACGTGTCGCGCTTCGCTTGGATGTGGTTGATGCGCAGGTAAGGTTATAGCGCACGATCTCGACACCAAGAAACATGAGAAGAATTACCCCACCCATGATTTGGAGTCGCGCGTGATTCACGCCAAGATCCTGAGGCACTATTTGTATGGAGTTCATGTGGATATTTACATAGACCACAAGAGCCTCCAGTATATCTTCAGCCAGAGGGAGCTGAACTTACGACAGAGACGGTGGTTAGAGTTACTCAAGGATTATGATGTCGATATCCTGTACCACCCGGGGAAGGCCAATGTTGTGGCAGATGCCCTTAGTCGTAGGTCACGGGAGTCTATCGATGCGCAGCCTGCAGAGAGAGGGTACATGGTCCGCGAGTCGCATCAGCCAGCAAGCCTCGGAGTCCGATTGATTGATTCGATAGTAGTGGGTTCGAGTTCGAGAGGTTGCCAGTCTTCCATCGCCGGCGAGGTGAAGAGGCAACACTGAGGATCCGATTTTGACACCAGACGCGATACGCTCTTCGCAGGGGAAGCGGTCCTTTCGAGGTAGCACCGACGGGATGCTAAGGTTTGAGGGCGTGTTGTGTGTTCCAGATATTGCGCAGACTTCATCGCAGGTTCTAGGGGAAACACACAAATACAAGGTTACTCTATCCATCCGGGTCGAAAAGATGTACCACGACCTCGTGACCGTATTGGCGGGACGGCTCAAGAGGACGCCGCAGAGTTTGTTGCCGTCGCCCGTGCCGCAGTAAAGGCAGAGCACCGTGAGGCATGGTGGATTATTGCAGATGATAGAGATCCCGACCGAAGTGGAGGTGATCAACATGGACTTTATCACGATTACCTCGCACTCGGAGGAAGCATGATTCTATCCGGTTATCATCAACAGCCGATTTAAATCACCTACTTTCTTCCCGTCAGACCACTTTTTCTACCGAGGATTATGCTAGACTTTACATCCGAGAGATCGTGAGACCGCATGGGTCCCTATTTCTATCATATCGCATGCAGGAGCCCGCCATTACGCTAACTTCGAGGTCTTTCCGGCGGATTGGGACGCAGTGAGCCTCAATACTACATTCCATCCTCGCATGCACGACAGCAGAGCGCACTATCCGCACTCGAGGATATGTCGCGAGCCTGTTATTGATTTCGTGTGGTAGCCGGAGGATCATTTGCCGCTAGTAGAGTTTGCGATAATAACACTACCATTCCAAAGATCCGCACGGCGCCTTATGAGGCCTTATATGAGAGGAAGTGCAGATCGCCGATAGGTTGGTTTGATGTGGGCGAGGTTCAGTTGGTTGGGCCGGACTTGATACAGCAGGCAGTGTATATGGTGAAGCTTATCCAGAGCAAGCATCGACAAATACAGAGTCGATATAAGTCGATGCAGATCATCGGCGCCGACATTTGGAGTTCGAGGTCATTGGATTGGGTTTTCTCGAAGGTATCACCCCTGCAGGGTGTGATGAGATTCGGGAAGAAAGGGAAACTCAGCCCAAGGTACATTGGGCCTTATCAGATTGTCCGCAAGGTAGGCAAGGTTTCCTATGAGTTGGATCTGCCGTCCGATCTGGAGGCAGTGCATCCGGTTTTCCATGTTTATCCGAGGAGATGATCGAGATCCATCTAGAGTGCACCCGATTGACGATGTCCAGTGATCGAGGGGTTATCGTATGAGGAGATTCCCATAGCGATACTCGATCGTCGTTAGCGACTACGACAAAGGACGCGGCTTCCGCTGGCGTCTTATGGCGGAACGAGCACAGAGAGGAGATGACGTGGGAAGCAGAGGAGGACATGAGGCAGAAGTATCCTCACCTATTCCCCACACCTCCAGGTAACTCACTTTCCTACTTGGTTTTAATTTTTCATATGTGCTTAAGTTTGTATCAGGCCACGTGTGGCATTTGCAAACCGCTTAAGTCATGTGAGCTATGGCATTTCGATTTAATTGAATCTAGAAGGAACATTCGGGACGAATGTTTCTAAGTAGGGGAGAATGTTATACCCCGTAGTTCTAGAGTATGTATGTGAGGATGTACGTATATTTGTACAAACCCTAATTAGGTTAAGGATGGAAATGTGAACTTCCAACGGAAAAGATTCCGAACCTTGTGAAGGAAATTTTACGCTTTTAATATTTTAACCGATTTCGGATTTTTCCGAGAGATGAAATATTTTGGACCAATAGGAGGGAGACATGTGTCACCCTTAGGTGGCATTGGTTGGACGGAAATGGTGGGCAAGTGGCCAAGTCAATAAGTCAAGTCTTGCAAGATATTTCTTTGGGATAGTGGGAGTAGGTGGATGTTTTTTGTGGGCAAGTGGGGGAGGCCTTATCGACGGTTTTCGAGCAAGTGGACGGCCACATGGCTCATTGTTGTGGTGGACATATGTCCCAATGTTGTGGTGGAAACTTGGTGGAAGACTCCACTCACACAAGCTACCTAATCTACACCTCCACTTGCTTTAATCTCGCCATCAAGGTTCTATAAATACCCTCTAGTGCAAGACTTCTTCATTCACTTATCATTTCCAAGTCACAAAATCCTCCTTTAGTTGCTAGTTCTCGCCCAAAAGAACCCCCTTTCCCTAGCTCTCGTCCAAACAACACCCTCGGTAGAAAAATCTCTCCTAGTATTACATTATTCCAAATGCCTTAGCCTACATCCTTGTAGTATTCCAAAGTTACCTCTATACTAAAATCCCGGAAATACTACTATATTTCCTTTAGTCACAAAACGAAACCCTAGGGAAAATCTTCATAGTTGGTTGAAGTATTAAGTAGAAGTTGTTTAGAAACTTCTGAGGGTTTCTTGGAGCTATCGGAGCGTGCAGAATAGGAGCTAAACGTTGCTCAGGATCGACATATAATCTTTGATAATTTTGGGCTTATCGAGGTAAATATCTTTGTCCTTCTATTGTAATTGGAGATTACATATCGTAGTAGTTTAGAATTAAGTATAAGTTATATAGAAGGATGGTATAAAAGAAGAGAATTGAACTGTACTTACATAGGACTGTATTTACAGTAGACTTGTGTAGTTTGGAGGGTAGAGAAATGCTGCCCAGTTTTTCGTAGAATAGAGAACCCTCTGCTTAGAATATTCTACAGAGTAGTCTAGACGTTGATAGATGTATTTGACTATTATAGGTTGATACACTGCGCGCGACATATTCGACTTGGCAGGTGGATTTCGCCGAGGAGGTATGTGATTCTTCCTATCCTCTTGAGCATGATATTTTTGATATATATTTAGTACGGTAGACGTACGTGTGTTAACAAAAAAATGGTTTTACTCTGATGTCTTTTGACTTGAGTTTTAAATAATAAGAATCTTGAAGTATTTCAAAAGAGTTATGAATCATTTTTGAAAGAAAAGTAATACTTGGTTTTTCAACAAGCTTAAGTGTTATACTAGCTTTATGGGAAGTTAGGTATAACGACTTAAGAAAGATAAGAGGAAACGGTTTACTTGTTTGTTTATAAAGGCCTTATAAATGATTTCTGAAGGTGTGGTAAGTTAGTTTGATAAGTAGACATATTATGATGCTACGGTGTTAGTCTTGTAACGCTTGTGTAAAGGGGTTCCTTGTGCTTATGTTGTTTAACGATAAGCAGTTATGCTGATATTATATCACTTACCCCCTGACTTGTTATGTCGAGGGTTAGCCTCCCCCGATGCGAGGAATACCTCACGCGCGTGTCCGCAGGTGACCTATGCGAGTCGCGGAGTTCCAGGATGATCACTCCGTGTGTTACCCGACGCGAGGAATACCTCACGCGTCCGCGTGACTACGCGGATTGCGGAGTCCGTGTTGATGCCGAGGTTAGCTACCCCGGCGCGAGGAATACCACGCGGACCTAGGTGGTCTACGCGGATCATGAGTCCAGAATAGGCTCGCATAATGATACTATAGCGATCGCCTCGCTTCGATCATTAGCGCCCAGAAAAGACCGCTACATTATATCTATTTTTCTCTTGTTTATGCCGCGGCACTATGCGCGTTGAATTGGTTGTATTTGTAAGTGGTTTTAAAATGCTTTGATTTCATTTCAAGATTTACGCTTCACATACTGCAATTGGTACCAATCGACCTCCTTCGGGCCGCGCTCATGCCGCAGTGGAAAGCAGTGGTAGATCCTCGTTCAGGATCCTTACTCGTGTCGTGAGCCCCATTTCTCCGAGGCTCGACTTTGCACGGCTCTCCCGTGTTGTAAATATTTTGTACATTCGTGGTATGGCAGGCCCCGTCCCGCCATAGTGGTTTACATTCCTGGGTCCGTAGTCCGTTGTAAAGTCGATGTAATCGCTCACTCTTGATGTATATATACATGCCGAAAGACAATCTTTTCTTGGATAAACTGTTTCTCATTTCATAATTGTTTCATGTCTTGTTTTTATATTCCGTTGGTTACTCTGATGTATGTCTACTTAGGTGCCCGGGTAAGGCACCGGTCACGGGCCCGGGTTCGGGTCGTGACATCCTTTCTCACTGCCGGCAGTACGTGATGTAAAACAACACCCATAATGGAAGCATACCCGTGGGCCACCCAACGTGTCAGTATGTCCAAAGCAAATAACAAGATAACACTCCTAGTGGAAGCATACCCGTGGGCCACCCATCGTGTCAGTATGTCCAAAAGGAAATAACAAGATAACACTCATAGTGGAAGCATACCCGTGGGCCACCCATCGTGTCAGTATGTCCAAAGCAAATAACAAGATAACACTCCTAGTGAAAGCATACATGTGGGCCACCCATCGTGTCAGTATGTCCAAAAGGAAATAACAAGATAACACTCATAGTGGAAGCATACCCGTGGGCCACCCATCGTGTCCGTGATGTCCAAAGCAAATAACAAGATAACACTCCAGCTGAAGATACCCGCTGGCCACCCATCGTGTCAGTATGTCCAAAAGGAAATAACAAGATAACACTCATAGTGGAAGCATACTCGTGGGCCACCCATCGTGTCAGTATGTCCAAAGCAAATAACAAGATAACACTCCTAGTGGAAGCTGTTATACCCCGTATTTCCAGAGTATGTACGTGAGGGCGTACGTATAAAAGTTTAAGCCTTAAGTTAGGCAAGGACCGAAAATTTTGGGCACAACTAGCGAAAAGAATCGTTTTCCGACGTAAACGCTTTTCCGACTTTGCCAAGGGAAAATTACGGCTATGTCATTTATTATTTTTGCGGATTTTTCCGAGAGATGAAATATTTTGGACCAACGAGAGGGAGACATTTGTCACCCTCTAGTGGGCGGTCAAGTTGGCCAAATGGTGCACGTTTTTTGGCCATGTTTTGAGGCCTAAACCATGGGTCAATGTTTGGAGTGATTTGAGGAGTAGATGGCTAGGGTGCACTTGTGAAAATCTTGACCCTACACTTGCCTACCACTTGGCTTGATCTTGGCCATTGATTTCCTATAAATACCCCTAACTCAAGGTTTTCATCCCTTAAATCATTTCTAAGTCTTGAAATCCCTTCCTCCCTTCCTAGTTGTGCTAGCCAAACCCTCCCCTTTGTGAGGCCTCGCCGAGAAAGACCCTCCCCCTTCCTAAATGGTGCTAGCCGAAAGTACCCCCTTTCCTTGAGTTGTTTTCAGAATACACCCCCTTGGTAGAAAAGTATTCTCCAAGTATTGTTACTATTCCAAAATACTCGCCCAAATACCTTGTAGTATTCCAAGGTTACACCTATACTAAAAGCCCGTAAATACTATTATACTTCCCTTCACCACAAAACGAAACCCTAAGGAAAATCTTCATACTTGGTTGAAGTAGTAAGAAGTTGCGTAGAACTTCTAAGGGTTATTTGGAGCGGGTCGAGTGCACGCAGCAGAGCTAAACTCTTGCTCAGATCGACATTTAAACTTGGATAATTATGGGCTTATCGAGGTAAATATCTTGTCACCCTATTGTAATTAGAGTTACATATCAAGTATAAGAATTAAGTATAAGGTATATACAAGGAAAGTATATAAGAAGGAATTGAATTGTACTTACATAGACTTTGACAAGAGACTTGTGAAGTTTGACGGTAGGAAGTCGCCCAATTTTCCGTAGAATCTGTATCTAGATTTATTCTACCGAGTAGTCTAGACATTGATAGACTTGTATAACCGCTATAGGTTGAAGCATCGCGAGTAGCGTATTCTACTCAAGGGTGGAAAAGGCTAGCAGGATTACGATTTTTGGAGCTATTTGCTAATAGTCGATAAATCGTCATGAGGTATGTGATTCTTCCTATCCTCTCGAGCATGATATTTTAAAAGGAATATATTTAGTACGGTGACGACGCGGGTTAATCGAACGTAGTTTTACGGCAATGTCTTTTGACTTAAGCCCAATAATAAGAATCTTAAGTATTTCAAAAGAATTAAGAATCGCTTTTGAAAGAAGAGTAATACTTGGTTTTAAAAGCTTAAGAGTTATACTAACTTTATGGGAAGTTAGGTATAACGACTTAAGAGAGGTAAAAGAATGGTTTATCGATTTTAGAAGTTAAGAGACTTTATCTTAAAAGATAAGAGACTTGACTTAATTGAATTAATATGAATTTTGTTAAAAGTGTGAAACCTCATTCGTGAGTAATGAGTACTTGGTTTTAAAAGGAATAATGTTTCTTGATTTGGAAATCGCATAAGTATCGAACAAACCATCGCAAATAATAGAGGGAAATGTATTGACTAATTAAGTATTATTAAAACCAAGAAACCTCCATCTGCATAGAAGCTAAGATGAGACAAAATGATATTACATTTCCTAGATCATGGCTGCTTTAATAAGATTGTTATGAACAAGAATAACCTACTCACACATAAGGCATGTGTTTCTCAAATTGTTTTAAAAGAGAAATATATTATTAAGTGATTAAGACTATGAACTACGAAACCTTTCGAAAATGAGAAACTTGAGTATTTGAAATTAGGCAAACTTGAACGTTTGGAAAATAATGTTGCTACTTGATTTTACAAAGAGAAGTGTTTTTGTTTACTTAAAAAGATAGTCACTCTATTTTTATACTACGGGTATTGTGTGACTTTTGTAAAAGAAACGGATCTTTTAAAGAGTTAATGTATGAAGTACTTTGGGGATAAAAACCCGAACTTGTTAGCATAAAGTAGAAAGTACCTTGTGTGAATAACTTGATTGTGTTGGTTTGTGATAGCCTTGTAATACTTTCTTGTTGATTTGATAAGTAAACATGTTAGGATGCTACGTGTGTTAGTATCTTGTGATGTTGTGTAAGGGGTTATTCTTGTTGTGCTTACGCTGTTAAACGTTAAGCCCGCTTTATCATATTATATCACATACCCTCGACTTGTTATACCGGGGCTTGCCACCCTTGATGCGGATCTATACGCCTATGCGGTTCGTGTGACTATGCGAGCAGCGGTATGCTCCGTGATTGATCATTCCGGTGTATTATCCCGTCGCGAGGAGTGCCTTACGCGATGCGTGACTATGCGCGTCTATGTGACTATGCGGATCGCGAGTCTGAGGGTACCGGGTTAGCTACCCCGACGCGGTCTATGCGTGACCTATGCGGTGCGGAAGTCGTGATTAGGCACGCATAATGATACTACGGGCGATTGGCCTTGCTTCGATCATTAGCGCCTAGAAAAGACCGCCATTACATATATCTTTTTCTCTTGTTTATGTTGGCACTATGTGCGCTTTAACCGATTGTATTTACAAATGGTTTTAGATACTTGATTTCATTTCAAGATTTACGCTTTCACATACTTGGTACTCAGGCCGACCTCCTTCGGGGCCGCTCATGCCGCAGTAGAGGTACACCGATCGCCGATCCTCGCTCTAGGATCACGCCACCGTTTTGGGAAGCTCCGCTTTCTCGGAGGATTATCGCGTATAGTCCGGCGTTGTAGGTATTTACATTCGTGGTATGGCGGGCCCCGTCCGTCATTGTTGTCATATCATTATTAGGTCCAGAGTAATCACTTGTGGCAGAGTTGTCAAAGAGACGAATCGTCGGATTTAAGTTTTTATATGTATACGCCGAAAGACAACTTTTCTCGTATAATCGTTTCATATTTCATGTCTTGTTTTATATTCCATTGACATTACTCGATGTATGTCTACTGGGTGCCCGGTAAGGCACCATGCCCGGTTCGGTCGTGACAAAAGTGGTATCAGAGCGTATAATCCTCTGAAAGTGTCTGACCGTATCTAGTAGAGTCTTGATTATCGGTGTGTTGCACCACACCAATAATCGTGAGGCTATAGGATATTTAGGATTGGTTTCATTCTTCTTACTCGAGATCGTGCCTTAGAGTTGTGTTATAAGTTGGACCTCTAACGTAAATTTCTTTCCCTTACCGCTATGCCTCCGCGTAAGGCAACCCGCCCAGGTAAGGGCAAATGAGGAGCTGCGAGTAGAGCACAGAGGATTACTAGGGCACATGCCCAATCATCACCTGGGGTGGTGCTTCATTCGGGAGTTCGCACGCCACCAAATTTCAAAGAAAGTTTAGCACGGCAGAAGCATTATCGCGGCCATGATATATGAGCCTTCGCCCACTACGGGAACAGAGAACATGGATTACAAAGGAACGGACTCACATTAGCTAGGATTTTAGCAACAGTGGAATATAGAGTGCACCGATATATCACGGTCTTGATGACTATCTAAAGAAAGGTTGTGCAAGAGTAGCTCTTCATCAGCATGGATATTGCCCAGACAGAGCTTATGCGCAACACGCAGAGGAACGCAGAGATCGACGGATTAACCAAGATCGCGAAGAGGCCGCAACAGGGTCCTTTGGTAACCTTCGAGGCGAATCGCCTCGAAGCAGATCGATACGCGCCACCAGAGCGTAATGGTCCCCGCGGTTCGTGACGTCCGGTATGCGCAGGAGTTGGTCAGAGCTCCAGGGCTTCTGATTCACAGATACACGTCGGTTCCAGCCAGCCGGATTCAGTGGTTCGGAGAGGAAGGGGTGCTAGCCAGAGGAGGCCACCCCCACCTCGGTGTGGCCGTTGTGGTAGATGTCATTGTGGGGAGTGTCGTGCTTCTTCGACGCTTTGTTATGCCATGACGCAGGCCATTTTGCGAAATTGTCCGATCGAGGTGGCGCGGATATAGAGACTCACCTTCAGATCGCGCCGCTCATCACCTTCCTAGCTATGCGCCCAACAGTAAGGTGATTGATTAGAACGACAAAGGGGAGTGAAGCAGTAGATACAGGTATATCCTTAACCCTCTAGAGATTTGTATGTGTGATAAGATGAGTATATCTTAAGTGTTATGTTCAGATAGCATTGTGTTAATTGTGATTAGAAATCATGGTTAGTTAAAAGGGTAAGTTTGGGGTCAGGGAAATTGTGAGCCTTAGAATATTATAGAGACCTTAGATGCAAGGTCATCTTGAGTAAAGGATTTATATTTATGTTTGACCCTTATCGGAGTGCATAGTATACGTGGATATATTTGTGTAATAAGTCCCCGAGTAGTGGAAATGAAAGAGGTAGTTGAGCTAAGAAGACCACTAGGTTTTCGTGACTCGACGCGAGATTGTTCCGGATCGGAACAAGAGTCGCGCGATAATGGTCGGGTTGGGACCGATCGCGGGTCATCCCGCCGCCTGTTTTGTGGTGGGGTCAGTTCGGGTGGTCCCGCGGTGGTAGGTCACGAGGTGTTAGGCCCAAGTTTAGTTAACCAACAGACGAGTTCGTGGACGTGCTCGACCAAGAGTCGGGCCGACGAGGTCACCCCATCTTGTCTTTCGCAGACCGTTTACTCGCAGAGGTTATGCGAGAGGTTATATCAGGAAGGTTGTAAGGCTGCACGAGGTGCCTACTTTCACCTTATGACAGGCAGTGGAGCCCAGTTTACGGCCATTTCTTTTCTGGAGGTTTTACCAGGCAGGGTTAGGAACTCAGGTGAGTCTCAGTATCGCATTCGCCCTCGGGCCAGTGTTTAGATTTCAGGGGTAGCTGAGAGGATTGTTGCCTCCTGTTGAGGGAATGTTTTATAGCTACCATTTCAGTATTCGGATATCGCCTTATGACGCCTTGTAGGGGCAGAAGTGTAAGTTGTCGGTCGATTGGTTCGATGTTGGCAAGGTTCAGATAGTTGGTTCATACTTGTTTCAGCAGGATGTGGATAGGGTGAAGCTTATCCAAAAGAGGTTATCGACACTCGTAGTCACCGTAAGTCGTGCGGGTAATCGGCGACGACGCTTGAAGTTCAGGTTGACGGTCGATATTCTTGAAGGTACCACCCCGGAAAGGGTGTGACGAGTTTTGGAAAACAGAGGAAACTTAGCCCGAGTTACTTTGGGCCTTTTCAGATCATTTGGAAAATAGGCCAAGTTGCCTATAGGTTAGCATTGCCGTCCGACTTAGGAGGCAGTACGTCCGGTCTTTCATGTTGTTATGTTCGGAAAAGTATCGGAGATCCATCCAGAGTGTTCCCAGTTAATGATGATCAAGTTGGAGGTAGTAACCCAGAGATTTTGGAAACAGAAGCAGTAACAGAAATGTGATAAGTTATGAGAAAGAGTTCGAGTGTACGAGAAGGGTACGACGAGTAAGGGAAGAAGCGAGCATGTGTTAAGAACATAGATGTGATCATTTCTTTTGTAAAGTGAAGGTGCGAAGGGAGTATCTTTTAGCCCTTGGGTGGGAGTTTTTGTGATGTTAGAGGTAATTCCTCGTGGACTTGAATTAAGTATTTGCGCGTGTGTTATTTTATGGCCAGGTGTGGCATGATTGTTTTCTAAGCATAGTAGTGAAGACTATACTGGCGCATGTATGTTTTGAGACTTAGAAGGAACATTCGGGACGAATGTTTCTAAGGAGGGGAGAATGTTATACCCCGTATTTCCAGAGTATGTACGTGAGGGCGTACGTATAAAAGTTTAAGCCTTAAGTTAGGCAAGGACCGAAAATTTTGGGCACAACTAGCGAAAAGAATCGTTTTCCGACGAAACGTTTTCCGGACTTTGCGAAGGGAAAATTACGGCTATGTCATTTATTATTTTTGCGGATATTTCCGAGAGATGAAATATTTTGGACCAACGAGAGGGCGACACTTGTCACCCTCTAGTGGGCGGTCAAGTTGGCCGAATGGTGCACGTTTTTTGGCCATGTTTTGAGGCCTAAACCATGGGTCAATGTTTGGAGTGATTTGAGGAGTAGATGGCTAGGGTGCACTTGTGAAAATCTTGACCCTACACTTGCCTACCACTTGGCTTGATCTTGGCCATTGATTTCCTATAAATACCCCTAACTCAAGGTTTTTCATCCCTTAAATCATTTTTAAGTCTTGAAATCCCTTCCTCCCTTCCTAGTCAGGTTAGCCGAAACCCTCCCCTTTGTGAGGCCTTGGCCGAGAAATACCTCCCCTTCCTAAATGGTGCTAGCCGAAAGTACCCCCTTTCCTTGAGTTGTTTTCAGAATACACCCCCTTGGTAGAAAAGTATTCTCCAAGTATTGTTACTATTCCAAAATACTGGCCCAAATACCTTGTAGTATTCCAAGGTTACACCTATACTAAAAGCCTGTAAATACTATTATACTTCCTTCACCACAAAATGAAACCCTAAGGAAAATCTTCATACTTGGTTGAAGTAGTAAGAAGAAGTTGCGTAGAACTTCTAAGGGTTGTTTGGAGCGGGTTGGAGTGCACGGAGTAGGAGCTAAACCTTGCTCAGGATCGACATTTAAACTTGGATAATTATGGGCTTATCGAGGTAAATATCTTGTCACCCTATTGTAATTAGAGTTACATACTGCTGAAGTATAAGAATTAAGTATAAGGTATATACAAGGAAAGTATATAAGAAGGGAATTGAATTGTACTTACATAGGACTGTTTTGACAGTAGACTTGTGAAGTTTGACGCAGGAAGTCTCGCCCAATTTTCCGTAGAATCTTGTATCTAGATTTATTCTACCGAGTAGTCTAGACATTGATAGACTTGTATAACCGTTATAGGTTGAAGTACTTGAGTAGCGTATTCTACTCAAGGGTGGAAAAGGCTAGCAGGATTACTGATTTGGAGCTATTTGCTAATAGTCGATAAATCGTCGCGAGGTACGTGATTCTTCCTATCCTCTCGAGCATGATATTTTAAAAGGAATATATTTAGTACGGAGACGACGGGTTAATCGAACGTAGTTTTACGCAATGTCTTTTTGACTTAAGCCTGAATAATAAGAATCTTGAAGTATTTCAAAAGAATTAAGAATCGTTTTTGAAAGAAGAGTAATACTTGGTTTTAAAAGCTTAAGAGTTATACTAACTTTATGGGAAGTTAGGTATAACGACTTAAGAGAGGTAAAAAGAATGGTTTACTGATTTTAGAAGTTAAGAGACTTTATCTTAAAAGATAAGAGACTTGACTTAATTGAATTAATATGAATTTTGTTAAAAAGTGTGAAACCTCATTCGTGAGTAATGAGTACTTGGTTTTTAAAAGGAATAATGTTTTACTGATTTCGGAAATCAGAATAAGTATCGAACAAACCACTGCGACGTTAATAGAGAGAAATGTATTGACTAATTAAGTATTATTAAAACCAGTAGAAACCTCCATCTGCATAGAAGCTAAGATGAGACAAAATGATATTACATTTCCTAGATCATGGCTGCTTTAATAAAATTGTTATGAACAAGAATAACCTACTCACACATAAGGCATGTGTTTCTCAAATTGTTTTAAAAGAGAAATATATTATTAAGTGATTAAGACTATGAACTACGAAACCTTTCGAAAATGGGAAACTTGAGTATTTGAAATTAGGCAAACTTGAACGTTTGGAAAATAATGTTGCTACTTGATTTTACAAAGAGAAGTGTTTTTGTTTACTTAAAAAGATAGTCACTCTATTTTTATACTACTGTATCAGGTGACTTTTGTGAAAGAAACGGATCTTTTAAAGAGTTAATGTATGAAGTACTTTGGGGATAAAAACCCGAACTTGTTAGCATAAAGTAGAAAGTACCTTGTGTGAATAACTTGATTGTGTTGGTTTGTGATAGCCTTGTAATACTTTCTTGTTGATTTGATAAGTAAACATGTTAGGATGCTACGTGTGTTAGTATCTTGTGATGTTGTGTAAGGGGGTTATTCTTGTTGTGCTTACGTTGTTAAACGTTAAGCCCGTTGTACTGTTATTATATCACATACCCCCTTGACTTGTTATACCGAGGGCTTGCCACCCTTGATGCGGGTCTATACGGCTACGCGGGTTCGTGTGACTACGCGAGCAGCGGTATGCTCCGGATTGATCATTCCGGGTGTATTATCCCGATGCGAGGAGTGCCTTATGCGGTCTGTGTGACTATGCGGTCTATGTGACTATGCGGACTGCGGGAGTCCAGGAGGGTACCGGGGTTAGTGTCACACCCCGAACCCCGGGCCCGTGACTGGTGCCCTACCTAGGCACCCTGCTACCTTAACAACACAAGTAAACTGCGGAAATTAAATAACACCTCTTTTTATTTTTTATTACCATACCAATCGTACGTGCAAGGCAAAGCCGACAAGGCTGCCATGTAATATACATAATAGAAGACACTACATTGTACATGAGTCCAATCCCACATATGAATACAGACCTCTAAGAGTTTTACTGAAATATGACGGGACAAGGCCCCGCTGCATCCATAATCGCATAAAAGCCTCAGATCGAAGAACTTATACCAAAAAGATAACTCCCAATGAAGGAGCTATCCAAAACTCGAGCAGTGGTCCTACACCGCCGATCACCAAACAACAGACCTAAACTGCGCAGATGAACGCACTCAAGGAGGTCGAAGACGGGCATGTACGGCAAGTAATGAAGAAGCATCGTAATAAAATCATAACAATCTAAACAAAACAGAGACATGTCGATAGCCAACCTACAAAGATATAACACATAAGCAAATATATCAAGTCGTGGACGCAGCCCTCAAAGTCACTACTCAAATATAACTATGGGTCTCACGCCCATAATATCAATCATGCCCGTGGAATCCTTCCTCACCGCGATCCACGATGTAATAACACCAATAAGGATACATGAACACCAAGTCCCACCCGTGTCCTAAATGCTCGTGGTCTCATGCCCCTAATTCCACATCAGAAAAGCATGACCATGTGGTAACACAACCAAATCCGGGACATATATGATAATCAAATTACAACGCATTGTGCCTTACTAACAATGCAGAGTAAACAAGAGTATCCTTACAATATAAAATAGAAGCTCATGATCAAAACAGACCATCCGCCCGCAGATCATTTAACCATCCTACTCGGGACTATTTCACCCGCATAGGCGCGTGGACCGCGTGAGGTATTCTCGCATGGGACTATTTCACCCGCATAAGCCCTTACGGACTCGCATAGGTATTCCTCGCGATAGGTTGGACCCGCCCGCGTGGAACTATTTCACTGCATAAGTCCTTACGGACGCGAGGTATTCCTCGCATCGTGGGTAGCAATTCCACAGAATCTGCAAATGCCACAAACCCGGGGAATGACCCCGAAACGACTGATATACCAATAACACACAACCGGCTATTTCCAGCACACATAGGCAATTCTCAACTAAACAAGCCAAAGTACTTATCAAGGCACACATAGAATAATTCTCAATTAATCAGGCCAAAGTACTTATCAAGGCACACTTAGACAAGTTCTCAATTTATCAGGCCAAAGTACTTATCAAGGCACAAATAGAATAATTCTCATTTAACAGGCCAAAGTACTTATCAGGGCACAAATAGAATAATTCTCATTTAACAAGTCAAAGTACTTATCAAGGTACTCTTAGACAAATTCTCAATTTATCAAGCCAAAGTACTAATCAAGGCATCACATAGAATTATTCTCAATTAAACAGGTCAAAGTACTACGTACGTACATTCTTTTCAAAAGACTCCTTTTTGTGTAAAATCCCAAGATACTAACACCCGTAGTATCAAGGCATGTCTATTTTTCAAAGTAAGTTACTACACGTTTAGAAAACTCATTTCAAGGTTTGAAATCAAGTAACTTCAAATTTTCACAATCTAGGCAACTTATGCCCTTTAATCAAAATAGACAACTTTCTAAACCTTCCATAAAGTCGTTATAACCAACTTCCCATAAAGTCGTTATAACCCTTTATGGTTTTAGACATATCCATTCCTTTTATAACCAAGAGACTTATACTATTAAAACCAAGTATCACATACTTACAAATCAAGTTCTTAACTTTCAAAACACTTCAAGTCTCTTAATATATAGAAAACAAGTTTCTTCTACTTTTAAACCTCAAGTAACTCACTCCTTTAAAACAAGTTACTTCTCTTAAATCATGTCATTTCTCATCTTTTAAAACAATTAAGTACATCACTCCTTTGACTCCCCTAAAGTCATTATAATGACCTTTAGGATTTTGGGACTAAGGCACTAGCCCCAAAAGATTTGGAAACCACTTCCTTTTCAAGACTCTATGTACTTTAAGTAAATTTCTTTCACTTTTAAGAATCCAAACTTCACTAAGAAAATGGATTTCACAACTTACAATTTAAACATCAAAGTACAATCAAAGTACATAGAACAAATTCTATTCTATGCAATCCAAATACAACCAAGGAATGGATCATTTAAGGAGTAGAACATACTTTCTTAATCTTAAGGAATCATGCTAGAGGAGATAGTTCACATACCTTTCGCTAATATCCACAAGCTAAGCCGAATACGCTGCACGTAGAAGTGTCAACCTATAATGGTCACAACAAGACTATCAACTTCTAGCCTCTAACGAGAATAATACTAAGTATACGGCCTCTAATTCTACGGAAAATCTGGCAAAGACTTCCTTTGTTTCTACTCACTTTGCCACCTTTTTCAAGGCCGAATACAATAACCAAACATGCCACATTTAAGGCTCCAAACAACAACCAACCAAAGGGGATTACACGCCTTACAATACGTGTAAAATTCCGCCCCACAATTCATACCAAGTAGTTTAAAACTCCAAGCCATTCTCGGCCAACTACAACTAACAATTCAAAGTCTTTTCCAATCCTTTTCCAATTCCAAGTTCTTAGGTCAACATGTTATTAAGTCATAAACAACTTCAACAACTACAATTTCCTTCTTTATTCAACATGCGGCGACTTAAACTAATAATCAACTTGAATTCCAATCTTAAAGCTAAACATGCTAGTTTTTGGATTAGGGTTCCAATAGCCAATATAATTATCAAACTTCATACTATATAACACATGCTTGCTAATATCCATAGCTACAATGATAAGTAAATTTAATTACTAAAACGACAAGATTATACCTTTCAAAGCCCTTAAAAATTTCCAAGATTCAAAGTCGCGCCTTAGCAATTCTTAGCTCATTTTCTTAAGTTCCAATCCGCTCCAAGAACTCCTTAGAGGCCTATGAAGAACCCATCTTCAAGTTCCATCTTCAAAGTTGAAGAACTCACTTAGTTTCCGCCTTGCGACTAACGTAAAAATACGTTTTTTCTGAAATCTTTCTATTGAGATATCCTTACAATACCCTTAGGGACATTGGGTTAAAGTCTTGTGGCTAATGGATCAAAACTATAAAAATTTTGTGTGGGACTTATAGTGAACCCGAGAGCTATGATGAACAAGAACAAGTTTCTCTAATTTTTTCTAAGTGTAAAAAGCCAAGTCTTGCACTAGCATGATATATATAACACATTGGAGGGTTTAGATTGCAACACATGAGTGGTTAGGATGGGTTTCACTTGGATCAAGCCTAGGTGGACAAGTTGACTTGTCAACAATATCAAGCTTAGAAGACTTATCATCTACATAGGTCAAATGACCATAACACCCTTGCAATTTCGTCCAACATCAAGTGGGGGAGGTGCCACGTGTCGCCCTCCCATTCGTCCATAAAATTCCGTAACCCTCGTGGGCCCCACAAAAATGTAAAATTCCTCGGGTGGGCCCCACGTGACCAAATCCGTAAAAATAAATTTCCATAATTTTAATAAGTTCCATAATCTTCAAATAATGCCTTTAGAGAATCCAACTCTCAACAACGAACATTTTTCCTTTCCGTCGGAAAAACAATTCTTCCTTTCGTACTAATTTCCAAGTCTTGTTTCCTTTCGTACATTCTCTTATACATGTTCTGGACTTACGGGGTGTAACATTCTTCCCCCCTTAGAAACATTCGTCCCCGAATGTTCTTAGTCGGTTGTCACGCTATACAAACCCCGGCACAATCTCTATACTATGTCTATCAATAAATGCTCCACAAGACTAACGATGCCACACCTGGCCATCGCCTAACATACGTAAACATATCAATGGACCTTCCGTCCGCGACCCCTTCTCCCAAAACTCGAAGGTTACAGTCTTCTAAAACACGGGATCCTTAGAGGTTCCTTTCTTTCCTTACTTGTCATACTTTCTCGTACTTTCAAACTCATCTAGTACACGTACAAAATCTCAAATTCTGTTTCTGTTCTCCAATCCTTGGAGTTACTAACCAAACTTGGCCATTATGCTACTTGAATTTTTCTGCTAAGGCTCATCTCGGTCCTTACGACCTAGTTCCGGTGGAACGCATCCACCAACTCGTACAACGATTTAACTAAACTTGGGCCTGGCATCCTCGGGACCCTACCACATAACGGGACCATTTCTAACTGACATCACCCGATTCCATACAATCGGTTGACCCGAAATGAGTCTACAACCCGACTCATCGTCACACTTAACTTCTCGTTCCTAGTCTGAAATAAATCTCTCTCTTATCTCAAGGTACTTCTTACCTTATCCCCCTATTCACTAGAGGTCCGTCACATAAGTCAAAGTATTTCTACTGTACATCCTTCCCTATCGGTCTTACACTGTTACGGGGTAATTACTACGTGTGAACTCTACACAACTATAGTCTCAGTTCACTTATCATTCTTGTCAACATTCTTAACTTTTCACTTTACTAATCAAGGTATCCCTACCTCTGGGGTACTATCACTTACAACTGCTAGCAACAAAGGGAAAACATATACGCTAGGGCAAAATCTAAATCTATCAATGCACGCATGATTCAAAGGAATCGAGATATACCTGTAACCCCGTGCGATGTCGCCTCCTGATCCTGCTCAGTAGTCACGACATTTCTGCGGTTCGAAGGACCGCCAGAACTATAAACTCCACCCTCACTTCCACCACGGCTGGCTGACATCGAACACCGCGCCGGGGGCGGCATTTGTGGAGGAAAGGAACCAACTACGGCCTCATAGTCGAGCCACCTCACGGTGCTCCTTCTAAAAGGACATACTCGAGAATATGGCCCGACGGCCACAATAAATACAAAGACCCACGCCATAACGGCATTTCCCGAATAGCGCTTACCACATCTGAAACACTGAGGAATAGGTGGCCTCGACTGAGAAAATCCTCTGCTCCTCTGAGAACCTCGATCCCTGGAGTTTGGACCGGCTCCTAAATACCTTGTGGGGTCAAATCTCCCACCTGTGAGCTGCGGGGGTATGTACTGGGTAGGCTGGGACGAATATCTCACTCGCTGCTGAGGCAGCTCGTCCAAAAACTCACCGGAATAACCAACCGGTCTAGCCCTCTTACGCAGATCTCCGCGGCCTCTACCTCTGTACACCATGCATGCGGCGAATAACCTCCTGACGAAAGCTGCACCGCTTATCTTGGTCAATAACATAATGGCTTCCTTCATGACCTAAAGTCTTCCCATCGAAATCCAGAAGGCTCAGGTCGGGGCCTCAAAACCTGGCGAAGAAGAACTCGCCGACTGTGGAACCACATCCGGTATGCCCTGGGCATAAGCCCTATCAACTCTCTGAGTCTGACTAGTAGCTCCTGCTACTCCTTTGCCCTGCAGGCGGTGTTGCCCTTGGAGGCATAACTGTAACACAACAATACGTCAGAGAGGAATTATCTTACTAACATAGCTCTAGGGCACGATCTTAGAGTGAGAAGAATAGAAACCAACTCCTAAATGTCCTGTAGCCTCCTGTTTATGGGTGTGGCGCGCAACACACCGATAATCAAGACTCTACTAGACACGGTCTGTAGACATTCCGAGGACTGACTGCTCTGTTACCACTCTGTCATACCCCGAACCCGGGCCGTGGTGGTGCCCTACTGGGCACCTGCTACCTTAACAACACAAGTAAACTGCGGAAATTAAATAACACCTTTTTTTTTTTATTACCATACCAATCGTACGTGCAAGGCAAAGCCGACAAGGCTGCCATGTAATATACATAATAGAAGACACTACATTGTACATGAGTCCAATCCCACATATGAATACAAACCTCTAAGAGTTTTACTGAAATATGACGGGACAAGGCCCCGCCGTACCCATAACTTTACAAAAGCCTGTACTGAAAGAACTTATACCAAAAAGATAACTCCGACGAAGGAGCTATCCAAAAACTCCGGCAGGTCCTACACTGCCGATCACCAAACAACGTACCTAAACTGCGGCATGAGCGCGGCCGAAAGGAGGTCAGAAGAATGTACCAAGTATGTGAGCGATGAAATGCGTAATAAAATCATAACAGTCTAAACAAACAGAGACATGTCGATAGCCAACCTACATTACATAACACATAAGCGGTCATATCAAGTCGGGACGCAGCCCTCAAAGTCACTACTCAATTATAACTATGGGTCTCACGCCATAATATCAATCATGCGTGGAATCCTTCCTCACGGCCGTGATCCATGATGTAATAACACCAATAAGGATACATGAACACCAAGTCCCACTGTGTCCTAAATGCCTCGTGGTCTCGTGCCGGAATCCCACATCGTAAAAGCATGACCATAGGGTAACACAACCAAATCGGGGACATATATGATAATCAAATTACAACACATTGTGCCTTACTAACAATGAAAGTAAGCGATGGTATCCTTACAATATAAAATAGGAAGCTCATGATCAAAACAGGACCATCCGCCGCAGTATCATTTAACCATCCTACTCGCGGGACTATTTCACCGCGTAGGCGCGTGGACCGCGTGAGGTATTCCTCGCATGGGACTATTTCACCCGCGTAAGCCGCTTACGGACTCGCGTGAGGTATTCCTCGCGTAAATTTGGACCGCCCGCGTGAACTATTTCACTGCGCATAAGTCATACGGACCGCGTGAGGTATTCCTCGCATCGTGGGTAGCAATTCCACGGAATCTGCAAATGCCACAAACGGGAATGACTCAAACGATCGATATACCAATAGCACACAACCGGCTATTTCCGGACACATAGGAAATTCTCAACTAAACAAGCCAAAGTACTTATCAAGGCACACATAGAATAATTCTCGATTAATCAAGCCAAAGTACTTATCAAGGCACTTAGACAAGTTCTCAATTTATCGGGCCAAAGTACTTATCAAGGCACAAATAGAATAATTCTCATTTAACGGGCCAAAGTACGTATCCGGGCACAAATAGAATAATTCTCATTTAACAAGCCAAAGTACTTATCAAGGTACTCTTAGACAAATTCTCAATTTATCAAGCCAAAGTACTAATCAAGGCATCACATAGAATTATTCTCAATTAAACAGTCAAAGTACTACGTACGTACATTCTTTTCAAAAGACTCTTTTTGTGTAAAATCCCAAGATACTAACAGTAGTATCAAGGCATGTCTATTTTTCAAAGTAAGTTACACGTTTAGAAAACTCATTTCAAGGTTTGAAATCAAGTAACTTCAAATTTTCACAATCTAGGCAACTTATGCCCTTTAATCAAAATAGACAACTTTCTAAACCTTCCATAAAGCCGTTATAACCAACTTCCCATAAAGTCGTTATAACCCTTTATGGTTTTAGACATATCCATTCCTTTTATAACCAAGAGACTTATACTATTAAAACCAAGTATCACATACTTACAAATCAAGTTCTTAACTTTCAAAACACTTCAAGTCTCTTAATATATAGAAAACAAGTTTCTTCTACTTTTAAACCTCAAGTAACTCACTCCTTTAAAATAAGTTACTTCTCTTAAATCATGTCATTTCTCATCTTTTAAAACAATTAAGTACATCACTCCTTTGACTCCCCTAAAGTCATTATAATGACCTTTAGGATTTTGGGACTAAGGCACTAGCCCCAAAAGATTTGGAAACCACTTCCTTTTCAAGACTCTATGTACTTTAAGTAAATTTCTTTCACTTTTAAGAATCCAAACTTCACTAAGAAAATGGATTTCACAACTTACAATTTAAACATCAAAGTACAATCAAGGAAGTACATAGAACAAATTCTATTCTATGCAATCCAAATACAACCAAGGAATGGATCATTTAAGGAGTAGAACATACTTTCTTAATCTTAAGGAATCATGCTAGAAGAGGAGATAGTTCACATACCTTTTCGGCTAATATCCACAAGCTAAGCCGAATACGCCGTACGTAGAAGTGTCAACCTATAATGGTCACAACAAGACTATCAACTTCTAGCCTCTAACGTAGAATAATACTAAGTATACGGTCTACAATTCTACGGAAAATCGGGCGACACTTCCTTTGTTTCTACTCACTTTGCCACCTTTTTCAAGTAGAACACAATAACCAAACATGCCACATTTAAGGCTCCAAACAACAACCAACCAAAGGGGATTACACGCCTTACAATACGTGTAAAATTCCGCCCCACAATTCATACCAAGTAGTTTAAAACTCCAAGCCATTCTCGGCCAACTACAACTAACAATTCAAAGTCTTTTCCAATCCTTTTCCAATTCCAAGTTCTTAGGTCAACATGTTATTAAGTCATAAACAACTTCAACTACAATTTCCTTCTTTATTGACATGCGACTTAAACTAATAATCAACTTGAATTCCAATCTTAAAGCTAAACATGCTAGTTTTGGATTAGGGTTCCAATAGCGATATAATTATCAAAATTCATACTATATAACACATGCTTGCTAATATCCATATCTCTGATGATAAGTAAACTTAATTACTAAAGCGACAAGATTATACCTTTCAAAGCCCTTAAAATTTCCAAGATTCAAAGTCGCCTTAGCAATTCTTAGCTCCTTTCCTTAAGTTCCAATCCGCTCAAGAACTCCCAGAGGCCTATGAAGAACCCATCTTCAAGTTCCATCTTCAAAGTTGAAGAACTCACTTAGTTTCACTTGCGACTAACGTAAAAATACATTTTTCCAAATCTTTCTATTGAGATATCCTTAAAATACCCTTAGGGACATTGGGTTAATGTCTTTTGGCTAATGGATCAAAACTATAAAAATTTTGTGTGGGACTTATAGTGAACGAGAGCTATGATGAACAAGAACAAGTTTCTCTAATTTTTCTAAGTGTAAAAGCCAAGTCTTGCACTAGCATGATATATATAACACATTGGAGGTTTAGATTGCAACACACGAGTGGTTAGGATGGGTTTCACTTGGATCAAGCCTAGGTGGACAAGTTGACTTGTCAATGATATCAAGCAGAAGACTTATCATCTACATAGGTCAAATGACCATAACACCCTTGCAATTTCGTCCAACATCAAGTGGGGGAGGTGCCACGTGTCGCCCTCCCATTCGTCCATAAAATTCCGTAACCCTCGTGGGCCCCACAAAAATGTAAAATTCCTCGGGTGGGCCCCACGTGACCAAATCGTAAAAATAAATTTCCATAATTTTAATAAGTTCCATAATCTTCAAATAATGCCTTTTGAGAATCCAACTCTCACAACGAACATTTTTCCTTTCCGTCGTCCGGAAGATTTCCGTCGGAAAAACAATTCTTCCTTTCGTACTAATTTCCAAGTCTTGTTTCCTTTCGTACATTCTCTTATACATGTTGTGGACTTACGGGGTGTAACATTCTTCCCCCCTTAAAAACATTCGTCCCCGAATGTTCTTAGTCGGTTGTCACGCTATACAAACCCCGGCACAATCTCTATACTATGTCTATCAATCAATGCTCCACAAGACTAACGATGCCACACCTGGCCATCGCCTAACATACGTAAACATATCAATGGACCTTTCGTCCGCGACCCTTCTCCCAAAACTCGAAGTTCTGATCTTCTAAAACACGGGATCCTTAGAGGTTCCTTTCTTTCCTTACTTGTCATACTTTCTCGTACTTTCAAACTCATCTAGTACACGTACAAAATCTCAAATTCTGTTTCTGTTCTCCAATCCTTGGAGTTACTAACCAAACTTGGCCATTATGCTACTTCAATTTTTACGCTAAGGCTCGTCGGTCCTTACGACCTGGTTACGGTGGAGCGCATCCACCAACTCGTACAACGATTTAACTAAACTTGGGCTGGCATCCGGGACCCTACCACATGCGGGACCATTTCTAACTGACATCACCCGATTCCATACAATCGGTTGACCCGAAATGAGTCTACAACCCGACTCATCGTCACACTTAACTTCTCGTTCCTAGTCTGAAATAAATCTCTCTCTTATCTCAAGGTACTTCGACCTTATCCCCTATTCACTGAGGTCCGTCACATAAGTCAAAGTATTTCTACTGTACATCCTTCCCTATCGGTCTTACACTGTTACGGGGTAATTACTACGTGTGAACTCTACACAACTATAGTCTCAGTTCACTTATCATTCTTGTCAACATTCTTAACTTTTCACTTTACTAATCAAGGTATCCCTACCTCTGGGGTACTATCACTTACAACTGCTAGCAACAAAGGGAAAACATATACGCTAGGGCGAAATCTAAATCTATCAATGCACGCATGATTCAAAGGAATCGAGATATACCTGTAACCCCGTGCGATGTCGCCTCCTGATCCTGCTCAGTAGTCACGACATTTCTGCGGTTCGAAGGACCGCCAGAACTATAAACTCCACCCTCACTTCCACCACGGTGGTGACATCCCGAACACCTGCCCGGGGGCATTGTGGAGAAGGAACCAACTACCGGCCTCATAGGCTGAGCCACCTCACCGGTGCTCCTTCTAAAAGGACATACCCTCAGAATATGGCCCGGACGGCCACAATAAATACAAAGACCCATGCCATAACGGCATTTCCCCGAATGACGCTTACCACATCTGAAACACTGAGGAATAGGTGGCCTCGACTGAGAAAATCCTCTGCTCCTCTGAGAACCTCGATCCCTGGAGTTTGGACCGGCTCCTAAATACCTTGTGGGGTCAAATCTCCACAGTGAGTGCGGGGTATGTCTTGGGTAGTGGGACGAATATCTCACTCATTCTTGAGCGACTCGTCCAAACTCACCGGAATAACCAACCGGTCTAGCCTCTTCTGCAGATCTCATGGCCCTCTGCCTCTGCACACATGCTGTCTTGGCGAATAACCTCTTGTGCCGAAGCTGCAGCCTCTATCTTGGTCAATAACATAATGGCTTCGCCCATGACCCTAAAGTCTTCCTAATGGCGAGCCCAAGGCTCAGTGCTGGGGCCTCAAAACTGCGAAGAAGAACTTCGTGTGGAACCACATCCGGTATGCCACAGGCATAAGCCCTATCAACTCTCGAGTGCGACTAGTAGCTCCTGCTACTCCTTTGCCCTTCTGGGCGGCTGTTGCCCTCCTTGGAGGCATAACTGTAACACAACAATACGTCAGAGAGGAATTATCTTACTAACACAGCTCTAGGGCACGATCTTAGAGTGAGAAGAATAGAAACCAACTCCTAAATGTCCTGTAGCCTCCTGTTTATGGGTGTGGCGCGCAACACACCGATAATCAAGACTCTACTAGACACGGTGCGTAGACATTCAGGGTATCGCTCTGTTACCACTCTGTCATACCCGAACCCGGGCCGTGTTGGTGCCTACTGGGCACTCGCTACATAACAACCAAGTAAAGCTGCGGAAATTAAATAACACCTTTTTTTTTTTTATTACCATACCAATCGTACGTGCAAGGCAAAGCCGACAAGGCTGCCATGTAATATACATAATAGAAGACACTACACTGTACATGAGTCCAATCCCACATATGAATACAGACCTCTAAGCGTTTTACTGAAATATGACGGGACAAGGCCATGCCGTACCAGTAACTTTACAAAGCACATCTTGAAAGAACTTATACCAAAAAGATAACTCCCGAACAGAAGGAGCTATCCAAAAACTCTGAGCAGGGTCCTACACCTGTCGATCACCAAACAACATACCTAAACATGCGGCATGAAACGCGGCCCGAAGGAGGTCGATCTGAAGAATGTACCAAGTATGTGAGCGATGAAATCTTGTAATAAAATCATAACGATCTAAACAAAGCAGAGACATGTCGATAGTGAACCTACATTACATAACACATAGCGGTCATATCAAGTCGGGACGCGGGCCCTCAAAGTCACTACTCAAATATAACTATGGGTCTCACGCCCGTAATATCAATCATGCGTGGAATCCTTCCTCACTGCCGGATCCATGATGTAATAACACGATAAGGATACATGAACACCAAGTCCCACCTGTGTCTAAATGCCTCGTGGTCTCGTGCCGGAATCCCACATCGTAAAAGCATGACCATAGGGTAACACAACCAAATCAGGGACATATATGATAATCAAATTACAACACATTGTGCCTTACTAACAATGAAAGTAAGCGATAGTATCCTTACAATATAAAATAGGAAGCTCATGATCAAAGCAGGACCATCCGCGCGATATCATTTAACCATCCTACTCGCGGGACTATTTCACCCGCATAGGCGCGTGGACCAGCGTGAGGTATTCCTCGCATGGGACTATTTCACCGCGTAAGCCATACGGACTCGCGTGAGGTATTCCCGCGTAAAGTGGACGCCCGCGTGGAACTATTTCACTGCGTAAGTCATACGGACGCGTGAGGTATTCTCGCATCGTGGGTAGCAATTCCACGGAATGCGCAAATGCCACAAACGGGAATGACCAAACGACCGATATACCAATAGCACCTGGCGGCTATTTCCGGCCACATAGGCAATTCTCGACTAAACAAGCCAAAGTACTTATCAAGGCACGCATAGAATAATTCTCGATTAATCAAGCCAAAGTACTTATCAAGGCACACTTAGACAAGTTCTCAATTTATCGGGCCAAAGTACTTATCAAGGCACAAATAGAATAATTCTCATTTAACGGGCGAAAGTACTTATCGAGCCTGAAATAGAATAATTCTCATTTAACAAGCCAAAGTACTTATCAAGGTACTCTTAGACAAATTCTCAATTTATCAAGCCAAAGTACTAATCAAGGCATCACATAGAATTATTCTCAATTAAGCAGTCAAAGTACTACGTCGTACATTCTTTTCAAAAGACTCTTTTTGTGTAAAATCCCAAGATACTAACAGTAGTATCAGGCATGTCTATTTTTCAAAGTAAGTTACTACGTTTAGAAAACTCATTTCAGGTTTGAAATCAAGTAACTTCAAATTTTCACAATCTAGGTGTTATACCGTATTTCAGTATATGCGCGGGGACGTACGTAGAAAAGTTTGTGCCTTAAAGTGCTTGGCCGAATTTAATTTTGTGCACAACACCCGGTTAGAGTCGTTTTTAGTGAAAGCGTTTTCCACGACTTTCGTAGGGAATTTCGGCTATGTCATTTTTAATTTTTGCGGATTTTTAGAGGCGAAACATTTTGGACCAACAAGAGGCGCCACTTGGCACCTCCGATTGGTGGCTTTAAATCGTCCAACTTGGACGAATTGGGCAAGTAAGGCCGCGTTTTTGTGCCTTGACAAAGTCAAGGGTAGGTAGGATATTTGTGTTTGGTAAATCCTAGCCCTACACTTGCCTAAACACATGGATTGATCTTGGCCTTTGGTTGGCCATCCCTTGACCTATAAATACCCCTCTCCCTTTGATGAATTCATCATCCTTTCCACAAATCTTTAAGTGTTAAACTCTGCCCCTCCTTGTTGTGTTTCGTCCCCCTTGTGAGGCTTAGCGAGAGCACCCTTCCCCCTTGGCGAGAGTACCCCCTGAGTGGGGTGGGTAGAGGTATTCACCCCTCTAGTAGTGTGGCATGGGTACCCCACTAGCCTTATTCTTTCATATAATACCCACTTTGTGGTGTAGAAATACTCTCAAAAGTATTGTTATAATGCCCAAATTACCTTAGCCATATACCTTGTTGTATTCTAAGGTTATACCTATACGAAAAGCCCAGAAAATACTATTATACTTCCGTCAGTCACAAAACCGAAACCCTAGGAAAATCTCCATGGTCCGTTGGAGTATTGTGTAGAAGTTGGTTAGAACTTCTAAGGGTGGTTTAGAGCGGGTTGGAGCGCTCGGAGTTGGAGCTAAACGATTTTCCAGGATCGACTTTAACTAGGATAATTATGGGCTTATCGAGGTAATTATCTTGTCCCTCTATTGTAATTGGATATTACATATTGTTAGAATATATAGTTGAAGTATACTATATATAGAACTGAACGTAGTATCGGCAATGTCTTTTGACTTAAGCCTGAATAATACTTACGGCAATGTCTTGCGACTTAAGCCTGAAATTAAAGAAGATTACTGAACTGTAATTACTTGAAATGTATTCTGATGAACTTGTGTAGTAGTGCAGTGGAGTAGAATTGTGCAGTTAGGGTTAGATGTATAACCCGGTTGGCTTAGTGGCCGGCCTCGATAGAGGAGGAGATTTCTGTTGTTGCGGGAGAGTCTTTGCGAATTTTACGTAGAATGTTGCTACTTGATTTTCCAAAGAGAAGTAATTGATTTGCTTTAAAAAGATAATCACTCTATTTTCATATACTACGGGTATTGTGTGACTTTTGTGAAAGTAACGTATCTTATAAAGAGTTAATGTATGAAGTACTTTGGGGATAAAAACCCGATCTTGTTAATCATATAGTAGGAAGTACCTTGTGTGAACAACTTGATTGTATTGGTTTGTGATAGCCTTGTAATACTTTCTTGTTGCTTTGATAAGTAAACGTGTTAGGATGCTACGTGTGTTAGTATCTTGTGATGTTTGTGTAAAGGGTTTCCCGATTGTGCTTATTAACTATCGGTCGTTATGATAGTATTGTGGCATTCATCTCTTGAGATGATTAGGGGTTAAGCTGCCCTCCGTCGCGGGGTAGACTCGGTGATGCAGGACCGTGATTCGAGAATACCTGCATGCGGGTCTGAGGGGCCTATCGCGGGCTCTGAGAGTTCAGGTTAGCGTCGTCCTTTATGGGCATGCGGTCGCGTGGCCATGCGGACTCGGAAGTCGGGGCGATCTTAGGGAGTAGCTACCCTCGATGCGTGGAATACCTCATGCGGGCCGATGAGATTGGCCTATGCGGAGCTGCGGGAGTTCCAGGGTTAAACGCGTACATTGATACTGCGGGCAAGCGGCCAGCTTTGATCATGTGACGGTCTAGACAGTCTTATGATCTGATTCATGACCTTGTTGAATGCTGTGGGTTTTTAGTAGTCGGCTATGCCTTCGTACTTACCGTCAGTTTTATCGCGACAGTGGGACACGGTGTTCATGTGTGTTCCTTAGTGCTTTTATATCATGGAAATGGCGGTGAGGAAGGTATTCCAGGCATGATTGATGTTGTGGGCACGAGACCCGTTGTTATACTTGAGTGATGACTTGAGGCGTGAGTCCACGACTTGACATATCGCTTTGTTGTAAGCGTAGTTTGGTTATCATCATGTCTCTGCTTTATATATTGCTATGATTTCATTTCTGATATGTATTTTGATTTCACATACTAAATTTGTTATCTTGACCTCCTTGGGTGCGTTCATCCGCGAGTTGAGTACACCGATCGTTGATCCTAGCTCGAGTCCGCGATTTCATTTGGGAAGCTCCGTTTCTCGGAGGCTTATCGGTGGTATAGTCCCATGCGTCGTAAGTGTTTACATTCGGGGGTTTGGCGGGGCCTGTCCGCGTTGTTGTCGTATCATTCTTAGAGTGCGTAATCTTGTTGTGGGCGGGGTTTGTAAAAGGATTAATCTGTTCATGTTGAAAGGTTGCTATTTATATATCTGAAGGTAACCGTTTTTGGTTGCTTTGTCTTATTTCCTTGTCTTATTACTTTGGTTTCATGTATTGTCTTTATGTTCATTGATTACTCGATGTATGTCTACTTGGGTGCGGGGTAAGGCACACGGCCAGGCCGGGTTGGTCGTGACAAAAGTGGTATCGAGCGATTAATCCTCGGAAAGTGTCTACGCATTATCGATGAAGTCTTGATTATCGGGGTGTTGTGCACCACACCAAAAATCAGGAGGCTATAGGATATTTAGGATTGGTTTCTATTCTTCTCACTCTGAGATCGTGCCTTAGAGCTGTGTTGTAAGTAGGAACCTCTAACGTAAATTCTTTCCCTTATCATTATGCCTCGCGTGGCAACCGGGCGGAGGGCAAGCGGCCGAGGAGGCTGCGAGTAAATCTGAGAGGGTTACGTGGGCACAGGCCCGATTATCACCTTAGGTGGTGCTTACGTTCGGGAGTTCTGCGGCGTCGCTAGCCCAACAAAGTTTAGCACGTGGCGGCGGTTCCTCTGCGGCCATGGTATTTGAACGCTTGGTTCCACGACCGAGAGCAGAGAATATGGGTTGCAAAGGCGACTATTACTAGCTATGGATTTAACTACGGAGTATACCGATGTACGCGAATCTTGATGAATATCAGCGAGAGGTTGTGCAAAGTAGTTCTTGATTGAAGCTTGAGCATGGCGATTATGCGAGCTTATACGCGGTAGAAAGCGTAGAGATCGGCAGGTTAACGAGGCGGCGAAGAGGGCGAGCAGCAAGGTCCTTTGGTAACTTTCGAGGCGAGTCGCCTCCCAGCGGAGTTAGATATGCACCTCGCGGTGCGAGTGGTCTTACAAATTTCAGGGCGTTCGGGGTGTGCGGGAGTTGGTGAACTCCGGGGCTTAGGTTAACGGTGTGAGCGTCATCGGGGAATGTCATCTTTTAGGTTGGTACTTGTTGTACATGACCGTCAGTGCAGTGTCGAAGAGTGTCCTTGTAGGAGGACTTAGCCTTGAGATCGGTGGGTAGTTTGTCATCTCCCATTTATCGCCTACAGGCGGGTTTGATTAGACGACTAAGGGGTGAAGCGATGAATATAGATATATCTTTAACCCTCTAGAGTTTTGTTTATGTGATAAGGTGAGTATACCTTAAGTGCTATGTTCTGATAGCAGTGTGTTAGTTGTGATTAGAAATCTTGGTTAGTTAACCGAGTAAGATTTTGGGGGATAGAGAAGTGTGAGCCTTAGAGCTTTATACGTAGAGACCTTAGAGGTGAGGCCATCTCGAGAAAAAGGTGTAGTGTTATGTTTGACCATATCGAGTGCATAGTGCACGTGAGTTATGTTGGGACAGGTCCAGTAGTGTGGAATGAAAGAGGGTAGTTGAGCTAAGAAGACCGCTAGGTTTTAAACGTGATTAGTGAGATTGTTCGGTTCGGGAGCTAGTATGATGCGGCGTTGCGGGTCGGGTTGAGGCCACGTTGCGGGTCAACCCGCGGCGATTTTAGTGGTGGGGTCGGTTGTGGTGGTCCCGCCTTGTGGTAGAGTCACGAGGTGTTAGGCCCGTGTTCGATTAACTGACGTCTGAGTTCGTGGATCGTTCGACCGGTGGTCGGTCGATGAGCAGCCCATCGTGTTCTTCGTTCGACCGTTTACTGGTGTGTTGAGTTATCGAAGGGTTGAAAGGCTGCAGGGTGCCTACCTTCACCTTATGTCGAGCGGTGAAGCCCGGGTTGTAGCTATTTTCGTTTTCTAAAGTTTACGAGCGGGTTAGGAACTTCAGGTGAGTCTCGAGAATCGCATTCGCCCTCGGGCGGTGTTTGGATTTCGGGGATAGTTGTGGGATTGTTGTCTCTGTGGAGGTAGTGTTTGATCTACCATTTCGGTGTTCGGATATCGCCTTATGAAGCCTTGTAAGGGCGGAAGTGTAAGTTGTCGATCGATTGGTTCGATGTTGGCAAGGTTGAGCGATTGGTTGAGCTTGTTCCGTGACGTGGATAGTGAGAAGCTTGTCTAGAAGAGGTTACGGCAGCTCGGAGGAATCGTGCAGATAATCGGCGGCACGCTTAGAGTTCAGTTGTGGTCGGTCTTCTTGAAAGTACCACCGGGTTTGGGTGCGACGAGTTTTGGAAAGCAGAGGAACTTAACGAGTTACTTTGGGCCTTTTGAGTTCGTGTGAAGAATAGGCGGGTTGCCTATATGATTGGCTTTTGCCGTCCGACTTAGGAGGCTGTACGTCCGGTCTTTCGTATTGTTATGATCGGGAAGAGTATCGGAGATCCATCCAGAGTGTTTCCACTTAATGATGACCACGTTAGAGATAGTAGCCGAGTTTTGGAAGCTGACGATGTCGAAATGTGGAAAGAGTTCGAGTATCGACATCCTCGGGATCGCAAGCGGCCGGTACCATTTGTTGGGTCGTCGGGCAAGGCTCGCGACAAAGTGACAAAGTGGTATCTACGACGAGTAAAGAGAGAAGCGAGCATGTATGGCGAGCATAGATGTGATCATTTCTTTTGTAGAGAGAAGTGCGAAGGAAGTATATTTTAGACCACGGAGAGAGGTGGTTGTGGTGATGTTAGAGGTGTTTCCTCGTGGACTTGGATATAAGTATTTTCTTGCGATTGTTTACGTGGCCATGTGTGGCAAGTTTGTTCTCGTAAGTATAGTAGTGAAGACTATCTTGGCGCGTTTGTTTGAGACTTAGAAGGAACATTCGGGCGAATGTTTCTAAGGAGGAGAATGTTATACCAGTATTTCAGTATATGCGCGGGGCGTGCGTAGAAAAGTTTGTGCCTTAAAGTGCTTGGCGAATTTAATTTTGTACCTGACACGGTTAGAGTCGTTTTTAGTAAAGCGTTTTCCTGACTTTCGTAGGGAATTTCGGCTATGTCATTTTTAATTTTTGCGGATTTTTCCCAGAGGCGAAACATTTTGGACCAACAAGAGGCGCCTTGGCACCCTCCAATTGGTGGCTTGAAATCGTCCAACTTGGGCCGAATTGGGCAAGTAAGGCACGTTTTTGTGCCTTGACAAAGTCAAGGGTAGGTAGGATATTTGTGTTTGGTAAATCTAGCCTACTTGCCTAAACACGTGGATTGATCTTGGCCTTTGGTTGGCCATCCCTTGACCTATAAATACCCTCTCCTTTGATGAATTCATCATCCTTTCCACAAATCTTTAAGTGTTAAACTCTCCTCCTTGTTGTGTTTCGTCCCCAGTGAGGCTTAGCAGAGCACCCTTCCCATGGTGAGTACCCCCAGTGGGGTAGTAGAGAGTGTCACCCCTCTAGTAGTGTGGCGTGGGGTACCCACTGCCTTGTTGCTTTCATATAATACCCCCTGTGGTGTAGAAATACTCTCAAAAGTATTGTTATAATGCCCAAATTACCTTAGCCATATACCTTGTTGTATTCTAAGGTTATACCTATCTGAAAAGCCAGAAAATACTATTATACTTAGTCGGTCCACAAAACCGAAACCTAGGAAAATCTCCATGGTCCGTTGGAGTATTGTGTAGAAGTTGGTTAGAACTTCTAAGGGTGGTTTAGAGCGGGTTGGGCGCTCGGAGTTGGAGCTAAGCGATTTTCGGATCGACTTTAACTAGGATAATTATGGGCTTATCGAGGTAATTATCTTGTCCTCTATTGTAATTGGATATTACATATTGTTAGAATATATAGTTGAAGTATACTATATATAGAACTGAGCGTAGTATCGGCAATGTCTTTTGACTTAAGCTGAATAATACTTACAGCGATGTCTTGCGACTTAAGCTGAAATTAAAGAAGATTCTTGAGCGTAATTACTTAGGGTGACAGTAGACTTGTGTAGTAGTGCAGTGGAGTAGAATTGTACAGTTAGGGTTAGATGTATAACCCGGTTGGCTTGGTAGCCGGCCTCGATAGAGGAGGAGATTCTGTTCTTGCGGGGAGAGTCTGCGAATTTTCTGTAGAATGTTGCTACTTGATTTTCCAAAGAGAAGTAATTGATTTGCTTTAAAAAGATAATCACTCTATTTTCATATACTACGGGTATTGTGTGACTTTTGTGAAAGTAACGTATCTTATAAAGAGTTAATGTATGAAGTACTTTGGGGATAAAAACCCGATCTTGTTAATCATATAGTAGGAAGTACCTTGTGTGAACAACTTGATTGTATTGGTTTGTGATAGCCTTGTAATACTTTCTTGTTGCTTTGATAAGTAAACGTGTTAGGATGCTACGTGTGTTAGTATCTTGTGATGTTTGTGTAAAGGGGTTTCCCTTGATTGTGCTTATTAACTATCAGTCGTTATGATAGTATTGTGGCATTCATCTCTTGAGATGATTAGGTTAAGCGCCCTCCGTCACGGGGTAGACTTCGAGTGATGCAGGACCGTGATTCGAGAATACCTCATGCGGGTCACGAGGGCCTATCGCGGGCTACGAGTTCGAGTTAGCGTCGTCCTTTATGGGCATGCGTTCGCGTGGCCATCGCGGACTCGGAAGTCGGGGCGATCTTGGGAGTAGCTACCGATGCGGGAATACCTCATGCGGGCGATGAGATTGGCCTATGCGGTGCGGAGTTCGAGGTTAGGCAGCGTACATGATCTGCGGGCAAGTGGCGGCTTTGATCATGTGGCGGTCTGGCAGTCTTATAATCTGATTCATGACCTTGTTGAGTGCGTAGGTTTTTAGTAGTCGGCTATGCCTTCGTACTTACCGTGCAGTTTATCATGACACAGTGGGACACGGTGTTCATGTGTGTTCCTTGGTGCTTTTATATCATAGGCCGGCGGTGAGGAAGGTATTCCACGGGCATGATTGATGTTGTGGGCACGAGACCCGTTGTTATACTTGAGTGATGACTTGAGGCGTGAGTCACGACTTGACATAGCTGAGTTGTAAAGCGTAGTTTGGTTATCATACATGTCTCCGCTTTATATAGCTATGATTTCATTTCTGATATGTATTTTCGATTTCACATACTAAATTTTTGTCGACCTCGCCCGAGGCTGCGTTCATCTGCAGTTGAGGTACGATCGTTGATCCTAGCTCTCGAGTCACGATTTGCGTTTGGGAAGCTCCGTTTCTCGGAGGCTTATCGGTGGTATAGTCCCTGCGTCGTAAGTGTTTACATTCGGGGTTTGGCGGGGCCTGTCCGCCGTTGTTGTCGTATCATTCTTAGAGTGCATGAAATCTTTGTTGTGGGCGGGGTTTGTAAAAGGATTAATCTGTTCATGTTGAAAGGTTGCTATTTATATATCTTGAAGGTAACAGATTTTTAGTTGCTTTGTCTTCTTATTTCACTGTCTTATTACACTGGTTTCATGTATTGTCTTTATGTTCCGCTGATTACTCTGATGTATGTCTACTTGGGTGCCCGGGGTAAGGCACCAGCCACGGGCCCGGGTTCGGGTCGTGACACTAGGCAACTTATGCCCTTTAATCAAAATAGATAACTTTCTAAACCTTCCATAAAGTCGTTATAACCAACTTCCCATAAAGTCGTTATAACCCTTTATGGTTTTAGACATATCCATTCCTTTTATAACCAAGAGACTTATACTATTAAAACCAAGTATCACATACTTACAAATCAAGTTCTTAACTTTCAAAACACTTCAAGTCTCTTAATATATAGAAAACAAGTTTCTTCTACTTTTAAACCTCAAGTAACTCACTCCTTTAAAATAAGTTACTTCTCTTAAATCATGTCATTTCTCATCTTTTAAAACAATTAAGTACATCACTCCTTTGACTCCCCTAAAGTCATTATAATGACCTTTAGGATTTTGGGACTAAGGCACTAGCCCCAAAAGATTTGGAAACCACTTCCTTTTCAAGACTCTATGTACTTTAAGTAAATTTCTTTCACTTTTAAGAATCCAAACTTCACTAAGAAAATGGATTTCACAACTTACAATTTAAACATCAAAGTACAATCAAGGAAGTACATAGAACAAATTCTATTCTATGCAATCCAAATACAACCAAGGAATGGATCATTTAAGGAGTAGAACATACTTTCTTAATCTTAAGGAATCATGCTAGAAGAGGAGATAGTTCACATACCTTTTCGGCTAATATCCACAAGCTAAGCCGAATACGCCGTACGTAGAAGTGTCAACCTATAATGGTCACAACAAGACTATCAACTTCTAGCCTCTAACGTAGAATAATACTAAGTATACGGTCTCTAATTCTACGGAAAATCGGGCAGCACTTCCTTTGTTTCTACTCACTTTGCCACCTTTTTCAAGGCCGAACACAATAACCAAACATGCCACATTTAAGGCTCCAAACAACAACCAACCAAAGGGGATTACACGCCTTACAATACGTGTAAAATTCCGCCCCACAATTCATACCAAGTAGTTTAAAACTCCAAGCCATTCTCGGCCAACTACAACTAACAATTCAAAGTCTCTTACAATCCTTTTCCAATTCCAAGTTATTAGGTCAACATGTTATTAAGTCATAAACAACTTCAACAACTACAATTTCCTTCTTTATTCAACATGCGACGACTTAAACTAATAATCAACTTGAATTCCAATCTTAAAGCTAAACATGCTAGTTTTCGGATTAGGGTTCCAATAGCCAATATAATTATCAAAATTCATACTATATAACACATGCTTGCTAATATCCATAGCTACAATGATAAGTAAACTTAATTACTAAAACGACAAGATTATACCTTTCAAAGCCCTTAAAAATTTCCAAGATTCAAAGTCGCGCCTTAGCAATTCTTAGCTCCTTTCCTTAAGTTCCAATCCGCTCGAGAACTCCTAGAGGCCTATGAAGAACCCATCTTCAAGTTCCATCTTCAAAGTTGAAGAACTCACTTAGTTTCCGCCTTGCGACTAACGTAAAAATACATTTTTTCTGAAATCTTTCTATTGAGATATCCTTAAAATACCCTTAGGGACATTGGGTTAATGTCTTGTGGCTAATGGATCAAAACTATAAAAATTTTGTGTGGGACTTATAGTGAACCCGAGAGCTATGATGAACAAGAACAAGTTTCTCTAATTTTTTCTAAGTGTAAAAAGCCAAGTCTTGCACTAGCATGATATATATAACACATTGGAGGGTTTAGATTGCAACACATGAGTGGTTAGGATGGGTTTCACTTGGATCAAGCCTAGGTGGACAAGTTGACTTGTCAACAATATCAAGCTTAGAAGACTTATCATCTACATAGGTCAAATGACCATAACACCCTTGCAATTTCGTCCAACATCAAGTGGGGGAGGTGCCACGTGTCGCCCTCCCATTCGTCCATAAAATTCCGTAACCCTCGTGGGCCCCACAAAAATGTAAAATTCCTCGGGTGGGCCCCACGTGACCAAATCCGTAAAAATAAATTTCCATAATTTTAATAAGTTCCATAATCTTCAAATAATGCCTTTTGAGAATCCAACTCTCAACAACGAACATTTTTCCTTTCCGTCGTCCGGAAGATTTTCCGTCGGAAAAACAATTCTTCCTTTCGTACTAATTTCCAAGTCTTGTTTCCTTTCGTACATTCTCTTATACATGTTCTGGACTTACGGGGTGTAACATTCTTCCCCCCTTAAAAACATTCGTCCCCGAATGTTCTTAGTCGGTTGTCACGCTATACAAACCCCGGCACAATCTCTATACTATGTCTATCAATCAATGCTCCACAAGACTAACGATGCCACACCTGGCCATCGCCTAACATACGTAAACATATCAATGGACCTTCCGTCCGCGACCCCTTCTCCCAAAACTCGAAGGTTACAGTCTTCTAAAACACGGGATCCTTAGAGGTTCCTTTCTTTCCTTACTTGTCATACTTTCTCGTACTTTCAAACTCATCTAGTACACGTAAAAAATCTCAAATTGTTTACGTTCTCGATCCGTGGAGTTACTAACCAGTCTTGGCCATTATGCTAATTAAATTTTTTATTTTTTGCTAAGGCTCGTCTCGGTCCTTACGACCTAGTTCCGGTGGAACGCATCCACCAACTCGTGCAACGATTTAACTAAACTTGGGCTGGCATCCTCGGGACCTACCGCATGCGGGACCATTTCTAAGCGGCATCACCCGATTCCATACAATCGGTTGACCGAAATAGTCTACAACCCGACTCATCGTCACACTTAACTTCGTTCCTAGTCGAAATAAATCTCTCTCTTATCTCGAGGTACTTGACCTTATCCTATTCACTGAGGTAGTCACGTAAGTCAAAGTATTTCTATTATACATCCTTCCCTATCGGTCTTACACTGTTACGGGGTAATTACTACGTGTGAACTCTACACAACTATAGTCTCAGTTCACTTATCATTCTTGTCAACATTCTTAACTTTTCACTTTACTAATCAAGGTATCCCTACCTCTGGGGTACTATCACTTACAACTGCTAGCAACAAAGGGAAAACATATCGCTAGGCGAAATCTAAATCTATCAATGCGCGTGATTCAAAGGAATCGAGATATACCAGAACCGTGCGATGTCGCCTCACGATCTGCTCGATAGTCACGACATTTACTGCGGTTGAAGGACCGCGAACTATAAACTCCACCTCGCTTCCACCAGGTGGTGACATCCGAACACCTGCCGGGGACGCGGTTGTGGAGGAAAGGGAACCACTCACCGCCTCATGGGTGAGCCACCTCACCGGTGCTCTTCAAAGGACATACCCTCGAGAATATGGCCGGACGGCCACAATAAAAACAAAGACCCGTACCATGCGGCATTTCCCGAATAGCGCTTACCACATCAAACAACTTGAGGAATAGGTGGCCTCGACTGAGAAAATCCTCTGCTCCTCTGAGAACCTCGATCCCTGGAGTTTGGACCGGCTCCTAAATACCTTGTGGGGTCAAATCTCCCACCTGTGAGCTGCAGGGGTATGTACTGGGTAGGCTGGGATGAATATCTCACTCGCTGCTGAGGCAGCTCGTCCAAACTCACCGGAATAACCAACCGGTCTAGCCCTCTTACGCAGATCTCCGCGCTGGCCCTCTACCCTCTGTACACCTGTCTGTACTGGCCGAATAACCTCCTGCTGACGAAACTGCAGCACCGCTATCTTGGTCAATAACATAATGGCTTCCTTCATGACCTAAAGTCTTCCCTTAATCGAAAGCTGGAGGCTCGGTGCTGGGGCCTCAAACACAGTGAAGAAGAACTCGCCATGTGGAACCACATCAGGTATGCCACAGGCATAAGCCCTATCAACTCTCTGAGTCGACTAGTAGCTCTGCTACTCCTTTGCCTGCAGCGGCTGTTGCCCTCCTTGGAGGCATAACTGTAACACAACAATACGTCAGAGAGGAATTATCTTACTAACATAGTTCTAGGGCACGATCTTAGAGTGAGAAGAATAGAAACCAACTCCTAAATGTCCTGTAGCCTCCTGTTTATGGGTGTGGCGCGCAACACACCGATAATCAAGACTCTACTAGACACGGTCGTAGACATTCAGGAGTGCTCTGTTACCACTCTGTCATACCGAACCGGGCGTGGCGGTGCCCTACTGGGCACTGCTACCTTAACAACACAAGTAAACTGCGGAAATTAAATAACACCTTTTTTTTATTACCATACCAATCGTACGTGCAAGGCAAAGCCGACAAGGCTGCCATGTAATATACATAATAGAAGACACTACACTGTACATGAGTCCAATCCCACATATGAATACAGACCTAAGAGTTTTACTAAAATATGACGGACAAGGCCCGTACCCATAGCTGTACAAAGCACATCTTGAAAGAACTTATACAAAAAGATAACTCCAACAGAAGGAGCTATCCAAAACTACGGCGGTCCTACACTGCCGATCACCAAACAACGTACCTAAACATGCGGCGTGAGCGGCCGAAGGAAGTCGATGCGAAGAATGTACCAAGTATGTGAGCGATGAAGTCGTAATAAAATCATAACGATCTAAACAAAGCAGGAGACATGTCGATAGCCAACCTACGATGCATAACACATAGCGGTCATATCAAGTCGGGGGCGCAGCCGAAGTCACTACTCAAATATAACTATGGGTCTCACGCTATAATATCAATCATGCGGTGGAATCCTTCCTCACTGCCGTGATCCGTGATGTAATAACACGATAAGGATACATGAACACCAAGTCCCACCTGTGTCCTAAATGCCTCGTGGTCGCATGCCCCGGAATCCCACATCGTAAAAGCATGACCATAGGGTAACACAACCAAATTCGGGGACATCTCTGATAATCAAATTACAACACATTGTGCCTTACTAACAATGAGAGTAAGCGATGGTATCCTTACAATATAAAATAGGAAGCTCATGATCAAAGCGGGACCATCCGCGCGCGGTATCATTTAACCATCCTACTCGCAGGACTATTTCACCCGCGTAGGCGCGTGGACCCGCGTGAGGTATTCTCGCGTGGGACTATTTCACCGCGTAAGCCACTTACGGACTCGCGTGAGGTATTCTCGCATAAATTTGGACGCCGCGTGGGACTATTTCACCGTATAAGTCCTTACGGACCCGCGTGATGTATTCCTCGCATCGTGGGTAGCAATTCCACGGAATGCGCAAATGCCACAAACCCGGGAATGACCAAACGGTCGATATACGAATAGCACAACCGGCTATTTCCAGCACACATAGGCAATTCTCAACTAAACAAGCCAAAGTACTTATCAAGGCACACATAGAATAATTCTCAATTAATCAAGCCAAAGTACTTATCAAGGCACACTTAGACAAGTTCTCAATTTATCAGGCCAAAGTACTTATCAAGGCACAAATAGAATAATTCTCATTTAACAGGCCAAAGTACTTATCAGGGCACAAATAGAATAATTCTCATTTAACAAGCCAAAGTACTTATCAAGGTACTCTTAGACAAATTCTCAATTTATCAAGCCAAAGTACTAATCAAGGCATCACATAGAATTATTCTCAATTAAACAGGTCAAAGTACTACGTACGTACATTCTTTTCAAAAGACTCTTTTTTGTGTAAAATCCCAAGATACTAACACCCGTAGTATCAAGGCATGTCTATTTTTCAAAGTAAGTTACTACACGTTTAGAAAACTCATTTCAAGGTTTGAAATCAAGTAACTTCAAATTTTCACAATCTAGGCAACTTATGCCCTTTAATCAAAATAGACAACTTTCTAAACCTTCCATAAAGCCGTTATAACCAACTTCCTATAAAGTCGTTATAACCCTTTATGGTTTTAGACATATCCATTCCTTTTATAACCAAGAGACTTATACTATTAAAACCAAGTATCACATACTTACAAATCAAGTTCTTAACTTTCAAAACACTTGAGTCTCTTAATATATAGAAAACAAGTTTCTTCTACTTTTAAACCTCAAGTAACTCACTCCTTTAAAACAAGTTACTTCTCTTAAATCATGTCATTTCTCCTCTTTTAAAACAATTAAGTACATCACTCCTTTGACTCCACTAAAGTCATTATAATGACCTTTAGGATTTTGGGACTAAGGCACTAGCCCCAAAAGATTTGGAAACCACTTCCTTTTCAAGACTCTATGTACTTTAAGTAAATTTCTTTCACTTTTAAGAATCCAAACTTCACTAAGAAAATGGATTTCACAACTTACAATTTAAACATCAAAGTACAATCAAGGAAGTACATAGAACAAATTCTATTCTAGGCAATCCAAATACAACCAAGGAATGAATCATTTAAGGAGTAGAACATACTTTCTTAATCTTAAGGAATCATGCTAGAAGAGGAGATAGTTCACATACCTTTTCGGCTAATATCCACAAGCTAAGCCGAATACGCGTGCGTAGAAGTGTCAACCTATAATGGTCACAACAAGACTATCAACTTCTAGCCTCTAACGTAGAATAATACTAAGTATACGGTCTCTAATTCTACGAAAAATCGGGCAGCACTTCCTTTGTTTCTACTCACTTTGCCACCTTTTTCAAGGCCGAATACAATAACCAAACATGCCACATTTAAGGCTCCAAACAACAACCAACCAAAGGGGATTACACGCCTTACAATACGTGTAAAATTCCGCCCCACAATTCATACCAAGTAGTTTAAAACTCCAAGCCATTCTCGACGACTACAACTAACAATTCAAAGTCTCTTACAATCCTTTTCCAATTCCAAGTTATTAGGTCAACATGTTATTAAGTCATAAACAACTTCAACAACTACAATTTCCTTCTTTATTCAACATGCGACTTAAACTAATAATCAACTTGAATTCCAATCTTAAAGCTAAACATGCTAGTTTTGGATTAGGGTTCCAATAGCGATATAATTATCAAAATTCATACTATATAACACGTCTTGCTAATATCCATAGCTCTGATGATAAGTAAACTTAATTACTAAAGCGACAAGATTATACCTTTCAAAGCCCTTAAAAATTTCCAAGATTCAAAGTCGCGCCTTAGCAATTCTTAGCTCCTTTCCTTAAGTTCCAATCCGCTCCAAGAACTCCTAGAGGCCTATGAAGAACCCATCTTCAAGTTCCATCTTCAAAGTTGAAGAACTCACTTAGTTTCGCCTTGCGACTAACGTAAAAATACATTTTTAAATCTTTCTATTGAGATATCCTTAAAATACCACTTAGGGACATTGGGTTAATGTCTTGTGGCTAATGGATCAAAACTATAAAAATTTTGTGTGGGACTTATAGTGAACCCGAGCTATGATGAACAAGAACAAGTTTCTCTAATTTTTCTAAGTGTAAAAGCCAAGTCTTGCACTAGCATGATATATATAACACATTGGAGGGTTTAGATTGCAACACATGAGTGGTTAGGATGGGTTTCACTTGGATCGAGCCTAGGTGGACAAGTTGACTTCATGATATCAAGCTTAGAAGACTTATCATCTACATAGGTCAAATGACCATAACACCCTTGCAATTTCGTCCACATCAAGTGGGGAGGTGCCGTGTCGCCCTCCCATTCGTCCATAAAATTCCGTAACCTCGTGGGCCACAAAATGTAAAATTCTCGGGTGGGCCCACGTGATAAATCCGTAAAAATAAATTTCCATAATTTTAATAAGTTCCATAATCTTCAAATAATGCCTTTAGAGAATCCAACTCTCAACAACGAACATTTTTCCTTTCCGTCGGAAAATCAATTAGTCCTTTCGTACTAATTTCCAAGTCTTGTTTCCTTTCGTACATTCTCTTATACATGTTCCGGACTTACGGTGTAACGATTAGCTACCCTGTTATACCGTATTTCCAGAGTATATGCGTGAGCGTCGTCTGAAGTTCAACCTTAAAGTTAAGGCTTTGGGCGAAATTTGGGCACAACTCACGAAACGAATGGTTTTTCCGACGAAACGTTTTCCAAAACTTGCGTAGGGAAAATTACGGCTATGCCATTTATAATTTTTGCGGATTTTTTCGAGAGATGAAACATTTTGGACCAACGAGAGGGTGACACTTGTCACCCTCATTTGGACTGCAAAGGGAGGCCACGGTTGGCATGAAATTGAGGCTTAAACCATGGGTCAATGTTTTGTGAGTGGTGTGGAGTAGGGTTAGGGGCACTTGTGCAAATCCCACCATCCACGTGCCCTCCACTTGCCCTCATCTTAGCCCTTGAAAGCCCTATAAATACCCCTCTTGAGTTGATGAACTCTTCATCCACAAATCATTCTTCCAAGTCTCAAAACTTCCCCCCCTTTGAGAGAGCTTCTCGTCCAAACACCATCTCCCCCCTCCCCCCCCTCTAAAGGAAGCCCTAGCCGAAACACACTTCTCCCTCCCTCTTTTCCTTGTAGTCTCGGCAAAGTACCCCCTCTTGGTAGAAATACTCTCAGTATTGTTACTATCCCCAAAATACCTTAGCGATCCCTTATAGTATTTCCAAAGTTATCTATATACGTAGAGTCCGGAAATACTATCTTATATCCATTAGTCACTAAACGAAACCCTAGGGGAAACTTCATAGTAGGTTGAAGTAGAAGGTAGAAGTTGTGTAGAAACTTCTAAGGGTTTCTTGGAGCGGATTGGAGCATTCAGATTAGGAGCTAAACCTTGCTCAGGATCGACTTTTATCTTGGATAATTTTGGGCTTAGCGAGGTAAATAATAATCTTATCCTTCTATTATAATTGGAGAATGCATACTGTAGAAGTATAGAAATAAGTATAAAATACATAGAAGGATATTAAAGAAGAGAATTGAACTGAAATCACATCAGAAGTATTAAAGAAGATTGAGCTACTTACATAGAATGTATTCTGATGAACTTGTATAGATTACGGGTAGGGAAGTCTTGCCCGATTTTTCGTAGAATAGAGAACCTCTGCTTAGATTATCCTCTGAGTAGTCTAGATGTTGATAGACGTATTTGACTATTATAGGTTGATACTCTGCGCGCGACATATTCGACTTGGCAGGTGGATTTCGCCGAGAAGGTATGTGATTCTTCCTAACCTCTAGAGCATGATATTTTAAAGTGTATATATAGTACGGTGAGCGTGCGTGTGTTAACTGAACATGATTTTACTTAAGTCTAAATAATAAGAATCTTGAAGTCTTTCAAAAGAATTATAAATCATTTTTGATAGAAGAATAATATTTGTTTTTAAAACAAAAGCTTAAGAGTTATACTAGCTTTATGGGAAGTTAGGTATAGCGACTTAAGAAAGAGAAAGAGGTTTACTTATGTGTTTATGAAAGACTTGTATTGATTTCTGGAAAGTATAATAAGATGGTTTGATGAGTAGACATATTATGATGCTATGTGTGTTAGTGTCTTGTAACGTTTGTATAAGAGGTTATTCTTATTGTGCTTATGTTGTTTAACAGTGGCCGTTATGTTAGTATTAAATCACTCACCTCTTGACACGATACCGGGGGTTAAGCTGCCCTCCGATGCGGGGTATACCTCAGGCAGTCTGTGTGACTATGATTCGAGAATACCTCATGCGGGTCCAGGGGACCTATGCGGAGCTACGAGAGTTCCAGGTTAGTGTGCGGTCCTTGTGGCCATGCGGTCTATGTGGCCATGCGGACTACGAGTCGGGGCGATGGGAGGTAGCTACCCTCGATGCGGGAATACCCATGCGGGCTATGTGAGTGGCTTTATGCGGTGCGGAGTCGAGATTAGGCATGCATAATGATACTATGGGCGATTAGCCTTGCTTGATCATTCGCGACCTAGAAAAGACACATTCGGATTTACCTATTGTTGCTCTTGTTTATGATGTGGCACTATGTGCGGTTACCTTGGTTGTTTCGTACATATTTGTAAAATTGGTTTTTAAAATGATATGATTTCATTTAAGTACTTTACAGTTTCACATACATGGTACATGTTGTACTGACATCCTTCGGGGGGGCTGCGTTCATGCCGCAGGTAAGGGAAAGCAGGTGCTAGATCCGCATCCTTAGGATCTTTTGCTTTGGTGTCAGGAGCTCCATCTTCTCCGGAGGCTCGACTTTTGGGTATGATCTCCCTGTTGTTGTAGATAGTTTGTACATTCAGGGTATGGCGGGGCCCTGTCCCGCCATAGTTGTTTATCTTCTTAGAGGTATGTAGTCCTATTGTATAGTTGGGATGTAGCGCGATTTTGGTTATATATATATATGCGAAAGCGACCACTTTTTCAGATAAGCGTGTCATTTACAATTGTTTCATGTCTTGTGTTTTTATATTCGATTACTCGATGTATGACTACTTGGGTGCGGGTAAGACACGATCCACGAGCCGGGCGGGTCGTGACACCGTCGCGGTCTATGTGTGACTTATGCGAGTGCGGAAGTCGAGGATTAGCACGCATAATGATACTATGGGCGATTGGCCTTGCCCGATCATTAGCGGCCTAGAAAAGACGATTCTGATATATCTGTTTTGCTCTTGTTTATGTTGTGGCACTATGTGCAGTTTAACTGATTGTATTTACAAATGGTTTTAGATACTTGATTTCATTTCGATGCTTTCTGATTTCACATACGCCGTACTGTTGTCGACCACGCCGAAGTGCGTTACGCCGCGGTAGAGTACACGATCGTCGATCCTCGCTCTTAGGATCACAGTTCAGCGTTTTGGGAAGCTCCGTTTCTCCGGAGGCTTATCAGTGGTATAGTCCCCTGGCGTTGTAGGTATTTACATTCAGGGGTATGGCGGGGCCCTGTCCCGTCATTGTTGTCATATCATTCTGAGAGGTGCAGTAATCTTGTTGTGGCGAGTTGTCAAAGGGATGTATTGTCGGATTTAAGTTTTTATATGTATATGCGAAGGCAACTTTTCTCGGATAATCGTTTCATATTTCATGTCTTGTTTTATATTTGATTACTCGATGTATGTCTACTTGGGTGCGGGGTAAGGCACGATCGCGCGAGTTCGGGTTGTAGTGAAGCATACACTGGGCCACCCGTCATGTCGATATGTGTTATACCGTATTTCAGTATATGCGTGAGGCGTCACGTATAAAAGTTTAAAGCCTTGAGTAGGCAAAGTGGCTTGGCCGAATTAAATTTGTTCACAACACCCGTTTAGAGTCGTTTTTATACGAACGTTTTCCATGACTTTCGTAGGGAATTTGGCTATGACATTTTTAATTTTTGCGATTTTTCCGAGAGGCGAAACATTTTGGACCAACAAGAGGCGACACTTGTCACCTCTCATTGGTTAGGCTTGGACGGTAAAGGGCTTGGCCGAAAGTGTGGTTGAAATAGTCAAGGGTTGGTAGGATATTTTTGTGTTAGTTGGTTAGGGTGCACTTGGCAAGATCTTGGCCCTACACTTGCTATGCACTTGGCAAGATCTTGGCCATTGGTTGGCCTTGGCTTGTCCTATAAATACCCACCTCTTTGGAAGACTTATTCATCCTAAAAATCTCTAAGTCTTGAAAGACTCTCCCCCCCTCCCTCTATTGTTCTCGTCCCTCCCCATTTCGTGAGGCCCCCTTGGCCGAGAGTAGCGCCCCCCCCCCTCCTAGTAGTGTGGCCGTGGGGTACCCCAGCCTTGTTGCTTCGTATAATACCCCTTTGTGGTGTAGAAATACTCTCAAAAGTATTGTTATAATGCCCAATTTACCTTAGCCATATACCTTGTTGTATTCTAAGGTTATACCTATACGAAAAGCCCAGAAAATACTATTATACTTCCGTCAGTCACAAAACCGAAACCCTAGGAAAATCTCCATAGTCCGTTGGAGTATTTTGTAGAAGTTGGTTAGTACTTATAAGTGTGGTTTAGAGCGGGTTTGAGCGCACGGGGTTGGAGCTAAACGATTGGCGAGGATCGACTTTAACTAGGATAATTATGGGCTTATCGAGGTAATTATGTTGTCCCTCTATTGTAATTGGAAATTACATGATTGAATATATAGTTGAAGTATACTATATAATAGAACTGAACGTAGTTATCGCATGTCTTTTGACTTAAGCCCGAATAAAACTTACGCAATGTCTTGCGACTTAAGCTGAATTTAAAGAAGTCTTGACCGTAATTACATAGGTGTATTCTGATGAGACTTGTGTAGTAGTACCGTGGAGTAGAATTGTCCCGGTTAGGGTTAGATGTATAACCCCCTGGTTGGCTCGTGTGGCCTCGATAGAGGAGGAGATTTCTGTTGTTGCGGGAGAGTCGCCGAATTTTCGGTAGAATATTCTATGATGAGATCTAAATGTTAATAAGCGCCTTGTGGCCTTATAGGTTGATGTACTACGTGTGGCGCGATCTACTTGACTTAAGGAGTAGCCGACGGTTGGAAGTACTTGGAGCGTTTTGCTATTAGTCGATACTCGTCGCGAGGTATGTGAACCTCTTCCTATCTCTTCTAGCATGATATGTGTGTAACTATGTAGTACGGTAGACGTACATGTGTTTAATGTATTTGATTAGTTTGAAACATAAAGTGTTATAACGGCTTTATGGGAAGTTGGTTATAACAGCTTTATGTTGGTAAGAAAATACATGTGGTTTTTTTAAGGTAACTGATTAGAACTATAACTGGCTTGTTATGTGTTAATAAAGAACTTGAAGTATTTCAAAAGATTTTTGAATCATTTTGAAAGAAGAAGTAATACTTGATTTTTGACAAACCTAAGAGTTATACTAGCTTTATGGGAAGTTAGGTATAACGGCTTAAGAATGTTTTACTGATTTCGGAAATCAGAATGTGTATCGACAAACCACTGCAGCGTTAATAAAAGGAAATGTTTTGACTAGTTAAGTATTATTAAAACCAGTAGAAACTTCCATCTGCATAGAAGCTAAGATAAGACAAAATGATATTTCCTAGATCACGGCTGCTGTAATAAGATTGTTATAAACAAGAATATCCTACTCACATATAAGACTTATGTTTCTCACATGGTTTAAAAGAGAATTATATTCTTAAATGAATAAGACCATGAACTACGAAACCTTTCTAAAATAAGAAACGTGAACATTTGAAATTAGGCAAACTTGGGCGTTTGGAAAATAATGTTGTTACTTGATTTCTGAAGGTAAGTGTTTTGGTTTATTTAAAAGACGATCACTCTATTTTATACTACGGGTATTGTGTGACTTATGTGAAAACGGATCTTTTAAAAGATTTAATGTATGAAGTACTTTAGGGGTAGATGCAGAACTTGTTAGCTTAAAGTACCTTGTGTGTATAACTTGATTGTGTTGGTTTGTGATAGCCTTGTAATACTTTCTTGTTGATTGATAAGTAAACATGTTAGGATGCTACGTGTGTTAGTATCTTGTGTGATCATGATGTAAGGGGTCATTCTTGTTGTGCTTACGTTGTTAAGCGTTAAGCCAGTTATCTTGTTATTGTATCACATACCTTTGACTTATTATACAGGGCTTGCCACCCTTGACGCGGGTCTTCACGGCTACGCGGTCCTCGTGACTATGCGGAGTCGCGGTAGCTCGGGATTGATCATTCCGGTGTTTAGCCCGACGCGGGGATTCCCATGCGGTCCGTTGAGACTATGCGGTCTTTTGAGACTATGCGGGTTGCGGGAGCCTAGGCGGATACCGAGGTTACCGCGCCCGACGCGGGGTATACCTCGGTGATGGGACCATGATTCGAGGAATACCTCATGCGGGTCCGTGTGTGACCTATGCGAGTCGCGAGAGTTCGGGGATAGGCGCGACATTGATATTGCGGGCGAGTGGCGGCCGATCATGTAGTGCGATGCAGAAAGACCTCGGGATCTGATTTGTGGTATTTTTAGTGCGTGGGTCTTAGTAGTCGGCTATGCCTTCGTGCTTGCCCGTCACGGTTTTATTGTGATAACTTTGAGGCGCGAGTCACGACTTGACATATTTGTTTATTTGTTGTGATCGTAGTTTGCTTATCATACATGTCTCTGCTTTATAGACTATTATGATTTCATTTCTGATATTTTTAGTTTCACATACTTGTACTGTTATCGACCTCCTTCGGGGCTGCGTTCATGCCGAGTTGAGGTACACGATCGTTGATCCTCGCTCTTAGGGTCAGGTTCACTTTTAGGAAGCTCCGTTTCTCGGAGGCTTATCTTGGTATAGTCCTGTTGTTGTAAGTGCTTACATTCGGGGTATGGCGAACCACTGTCCGTCGTTGTTATCGTATCTTTTCTTAGAGTGCATGAAATCATTGTGGCGGGGTTTGTAAAAAGATTAAACTGCTCATTTGTAAAAGTTGTTAATTTTATATCTTGAAAGGCAAGTTTTCCTCGGACTATTGTTTTGTACTTCACTTGTTTCATGTATGTGTTTTATGTTCGTGATTACTGCGATGTTGTGTCACTAGGGTGCCCGGTAAGGCACGATCCACGGGCCGGGCAGTCGTGACAAAAGTGGTATCGAGCGATTAATCCTCGGAAAGTGTCTGAGACCGTATCGATGAGAGTCTTGATTATCGGTGTGTTGTGCACCACACCAATAATCGGAGGCTATAGGGTATTTAGGATTGGTTTCTATTCTTCTCACTCGAGATCGTGCCTTAGAGTGTTGTAAGTTGGACCCTCGACGAAATTATTTCCATTATCGTTATGCCTCGCGTAGGGCAACCCGGCCGGGAGGCAAGCGGCCGAGGAGGCTGAGTAAATCTGAGAGGGTTACGTGGGCACGAGCCCAAACATCACACAGGTGGTGCTTCGTTCGGGGAGTTTTGCGGCGTCACTAACTTGGCGAGTTTAGCACGGCGGCGATTCCTCTGCGGCCATGACATTTGAACCCGGTTCCACGGCCGAGCGGTGAATATAGATTTCAAGGAGGCGACCCTGTTACTAACTATGGATTTGACTACCAGAGAGTATACCGATGTATCGCGAGTCTTGATGACTACCTAAGAAAAGGTTGTGCAAGAGTAATTCTTTAGTTGGGCTTGAGCATGGCCTGTGTACGGGCTTATGCGTGTGCCGTAAGCGTAGAGATCGACGGTTAACGGGGCGAGAAGAAGGCGAGCGGCAAGGTCCTTTGGTAACTTTCGAGGCGAGTCACCTCACGTGAGATTTGATTACGCACGCCCACGGACTGAGTGGTCTTCCACGGATATCGGGATGTTCGAGTATGCGGGAGTTGGTCAACTCGGGGCTTCGGTTCCGATGTGACGTCATCGGGAATGTCGTCTTTTAGTTAGTACTTGTTGTACCTACGACCGTCAGGGTCTGATGTCGATAGAGTGTCCTTGTAGGAGGACTTAGCCTTCAGGATCGGTGGGTAGTTCGTCATCTTCCCTAGCTATGCGCCCTACGGGGCAGGTTTGATTAAGAACGACTAAGGGGAGTGAAGCAGTAGATATAGATATATCTTTAACCCTGTAGAGATCAGTATGTGTGATAAGGTGAGTATACCTTAAGTGCTATGTTCTGATAGCGGTGTGTTAGTTGTGTTTAGAAATCATGGTGGGTTAACCGAGTAAGATTTTGGGGGATAGATAAGGTGTGAGCCTTAGAATGTTTTACGTAGATACCTTAGAGGTAAGGCCATCTCGAGTATAGGTGTAGTGTTATGTTTGATCCTTATCAGAGTGCATGGTGCACGTGGGCTATGGTTGTGGGATAAGTCCCTGAGTAGCGTGATATGAAAGAGGTTAGTTGAGCTAAGAAGACCGCTAGGTTTTCGAAACGTGATTAGTAAGATTGTTCCGGATCGGGGAGCTAGTTTTGTGCGCGTTGCCGGGTCGGGTTGAGGCCCCGTTGCGGGTCAACCCGCGGTAGTTTTGGTGGTGGGGTCAGGTTGTGGTGGTCCCGCCTTGTGTTAGGGTTGTGAGGGTGTTAGGCGAGTTTAGTTAACCGCGTCTGAACTCGTGGATGCGTTCGACCGATGGTCGGGCGATGGGGGCCCATCGTGTTCTTGGTCGGGACCGTTTACTTGGCCGTGTTGAGTTATCGTAAAGGTTGTAAGGCTGCGGGGTGCCTACCTTCACCTTATGGCGCAGTGGAGCCCGGTTATGGCTGTTTTTGTTTACGGAAGTTTTACGGGCATGTGTTAAGAACTCAAGTGAGTCTCAGTCGCGTTCGCCGCCGGGCGGTGTTTGGATTTGAGGATAGTTGCGGGATTGTTGTCTCCTGTGGATGTAGTGTTTAAGCTACCATTTCAATGTTCGGATGTCGCCTTATGAAGCCTTGTGGGGGCGGAAGGGTAAGTTGCCGGTCGATTGGTTCGATGTTGGCAAGGTTCAGAAAATTGGTTGATCGTGTTGGCGAGGATGTGGATAGGGTGAAGCTTGTCTAGAAGAGGTTCGGCGGCTCGGAGAAATCGTGCGGATAATCGGCGGCGCTTAGAGTTCGAGTTGTGATCGGTCTTCTTGAAGGTACCACCCGGTTTGGGTGTGACGAGTTTTGGAAGCGAGAGAAAACTTAGCGAGTTACTTTGGGCCCTTGAGTTCATGTGAAGAATAGGCGGGTTGCCTATATGTTAGCAATTGCCGTCCGACTTAGGAGGCGAGACGTCCGTCTTCGTATTGATATGATCGGGAAAGTATCGGAGATCCATCCAGTGTTCCCGATTAATGATGACCACGTTAGGGATAGTAACCCGAGTTTTGGAAAGCCGTGTCGAATGTGGTAAGAGTTAGTGTCGACCTCCTCGGGATCGCGTGCCGGTGCCATTTGTTGGGTCGCGGAGTGACACGAACCTCGCGGCAAAGTGACAAAAGTGGTATCGATGGTATCGCGAGCATTGATGTGATCATTTTCTTTTTGTGTAAAGTAGGTGCGAAGGAAGTATATTTTAGACCGGTGAGAGGTGTTATGGTGATGTTAGAGGTGTTTCCTCGTGGACTTGGATGTGAGCTTTTGCGCAAGTTGTTTCGTGGCCATGTGTGGCAAGGATTGTTCTCGTAAGTATAGTAGTGAAGACTATCTTGGGCGTTTGTTTGAGACTTAGAAAGAACATTCGGGACGAATGTTTCTAAGGGGAGAATGTTATACCAGTATTTCAGTATGTACGTGAGGCGTGCGTATAAAAGTTTAAAGCCTTGAGTAGGCAAAGTGGCTTGGCGAATTAAATTTGTTCCTAACACGTTTAGAGTCGTTTTTCGAAGCGTTTTCCACGACTTTCGTAGGGAATTTAGGCTATGACATTTTTAATTTTTGCGGATTTTTCAGAGGCGAAACATTTTGGACCAACAAGAGGCGACACTTGTCACCTCTCATTGGTTAGGCTTGGACGGTAAAGGGCTTGGCCGAAAGTGTGGTTGAAATAGTCAAGGGTTGGTAGGATATTTTTGTGTTAGTTGGTTAGGGTGCACTTGGCAAGATCTTGGCCCTACACTTGCTATGCACTTGGCAAGATCTTGGCCATTGGTTGGCCTTGGCTTGTCCTATAAATACCCACCTCTTTGGAAGACTTATTCATCCTAAAAATCTCTAAGTCTTGAAAGACTCTCCCCCCCTCCCTCTATTGTTCTCGTCCTCCCATTTCGTGAGGCCCTCGCAGAGTAGCGCCCCTCCTAGTAGTGTGGCGTGGGGTACCCACTAGCCTTGTTGCTGTATAATACCCCGCTGTGGTGTAGAAATACTCTCAAAAGTATTGTTATAATGCCCAATTTACCTTAGCCATATACCTTGTTGTATTCTAAGGTTATACCTATCTGAAAAGCCAGAAAATACTATTATACTTCGTCGATCACAAACCGAAACCCTAGGAAAATCTCCATAGTCCGTTGGAGTATTGTGTAGAAGTTGGTTAGAACTTCTAAGGGTGGTTTAGAGCGGGTTGGAGCGCACGGGGTTGGAGCTAAACGATTGCCCAGGATCGACTTTAACTAGGATAATTATGGGCTTATCGAGGTAATTATCTTGTCCCTCTATTGTAATTGGAAATTACATGATTGAATATATAGTTGAAGTATACTATATAATAGAACTGAACGTAGATATTCGGCAATGTCTTTTGACTTAAGCCTGAATAAAACTTACAGCGATGTCTTGCGACTTAAGCCCGAATTTAAAGAAAGTCTTGAGCGTAATTACATAGGTATTACTGTAGACTTGTGTAGTAGTAGTGGAGTAGAATTGTACCCGTTAGGGTTGGATGTATAACACCCACTGGTTGGATTGGTAGCCGGCCTCGATAGAGGAGGAGATTTACACCTGTTGTGGGAAGTCTTGCATTAATTTTCGGTAGAATATTCTATGATGAGATCTAAATGTTAATAAGCGCCTTGTGGCCTTATAGGTTGATGTACTACGTGTGGCGCGATCTACTTGACTTAAGGAGTAGCCGACGGTTGGAAGTACTTGGAGCGTTTTGCTATTAGTCGATACTCGTCGCGAGGTATGTGAACCTCTTCCTATCTCTTCTAGCATGATATGTGTGTAACTATGTAGTACGGTGAGCGTACATGTGTTTAATGTATTTGATTAGTTTGAAACATAAAGTGTTATAACGGCTTTATGGGAAGTTGGTTATAACAGCTTTATGTTGGTAAGAAAATACATGTGGTTTTAAAGGTAATGGCGATTAGAACTATAAGCGCTTGTTATGTGTTAATAAAGAACTTGAAGTATTTCAAAAGATTTTTGAATCATTTTGAAAGAAGAAGTAATACTTGATTTTTGACAAACCTAAGAGTTATACTAGCTTTATGGGAAGTTAGGTATAACGGCTTAAGAATGTTTCTTGATTTGGAAATCGAAATGTGTATCGACAAACCACCGCGGCGTTAATAAAAGGAAATGTTTTGACTAGTTAAGTATTATTAAAACAGAGAAACTTCCATCTGCATAGAAGCTAAGATAAGACAAAATGATATTTCCTAGATCACGGCTGCTGTAATAAGATTGTTATAAACAAGAATATCCTACTCACATATAAGACTTATGTTTCTCACATGGTTTAAAAGAGAATTATATTCTTAAATGAATAAGACCATGAACTACGAAACCTTTCTAAAATAAGAAACGTGAACATTTGAAATTAGGCAAACTTGGACGTTTGGAAAATAATGTTGTTACTTGATTTCTGAAGGTAAGTGTTTTGGTTTATTTAAAAAGACAGTCACTCTATTTTATACTACGGGTATTGTGTGACTTATGTGAAAGCAACGGATCTTTTAAAAGATTTAATGTATGAAGTACTTTAGGGGTAGATACCCGAACTTGTTAGCTTAAAGTACCTTGTGTGTATAACTTGATTGTGTTGGTTTGTGATAGCCTTGTAATACTTTCTTGTTGATTGATAAGTAAACATGTTAGGATGCTACGTGTGTTAGTATCTTGTGTGATCATGATGTAAGGGGGTCATTCTTGTTGTGCTTACGTTGCTAAGCGTTAAGCGTTATCGTTATTGTATCACATACCCTTTGACTTATTATACCGAGGGCTTGCCACCCTGACGCGGGTCTTCACGGCTATGCGGTCCTCGTGACTACGCGGAGTCGCGGTAGCTCAGGATTGATCATTCGGGTGTTTAGCCCGACGCGGGGATTCCCATGCGATCTGCTGAGACTATGCGGTCTTTTGAGACTATGCGGGTTGCGGGAGCCTGGCGGATACCGAGGTTAGCCGCCCGACGCGGGTATACCTCGGCGATGCAGGACCATGATTCGAGAATACCTCATGCGGTCGTGTGTGACCTATCGCGGCTGCGAGAGTTCCAGGATAGACGCACATTGATATTGCGGGCGAGTGGCCGCCGATCATGTGGTGCGGCCCAGAAAGACCTCGGGATACTGATTTGTGGTATTTTTGATCTGTGGGTCTTAGTAGTCGGCTATGCCTTCGCACTTGCCGCACGGTTTTATTGTGATAACTTTGAGGCGCGAGTCCCGACTTGACATATTTGTTTATTTGTTGTGAGCGTAGTTTGCTTATCATACATGTCTCCTGCTTTATAGACTATTATGATTTCATTTCTGTGATTTTTAGTTTCACATACCGGTACATTGTAGATCGACCTCCTTCGGGGCCGCTCATGCCGCAGTTGAGGTACACCGCCGTTGATCCTCGCTCTTAGGTCACGATTCAGCTTTTGGGAAGCTCCGTTTCTCGGAGGCTTATTCGTATAGTCCTGCTGTTGTAAGTGCTACATTCAGGGGTATGACGTGGCCCCGTCCGCCGTTGTTGTCGTATCTTTTCTTAGAGTGCAGTAATGCTTGTTGTAAGCGTGGTTTGTAAAAGGATTAAACTGCTTCATTTGTAAAAGTTGTTAATTTTATATGCCGAAAGGCAAGTTTTCCCTCGGACTATTGTTTTGTACTTCACTTGTTTCATGTATGTGTTTTATGTTCACTGATTACCTGATGTTGTGTCACTAGGGTGCCCGGTGGCACTATCCACGGGCCCCGAAGGTCGTGATGATGTCCAAAAGGAAATAACAAGATAACACTCATAGTGGAAGCATACCCGTGGGCCACCCATCGTGTCAGTATGTCCATCAATCAACCAGATAGCCGGCCCTCCATCGAGAGACTCGGTAGCACAGAATCAAAACACTTGCACAACAAAGGCTATCACAACAATCATAAGCAAGTTCAACGTACTCATAGACTTTCATTTTATTACAACAAAACCGGGTTTTAACCCCAAGGTACTACGTACTTTAATTCTTTCAAAAAGATCCATTTCTTTTACGAAGGTCACACGATACCCGTAGTATCAACATAGAGTAACTATCATCTTTAAGTAAACCAAAAAAATTTCCATACCTTCTTTTTAAACCCATTTAAGACAAAACCATGCCTTTCTTTTTAAACTAAAAACACTTCAATTCCTCAAGTCTCTTTTCTTTTAGAAATCAAGTTCCTTACTTTGGAATTTAAGAAAAATCAATACTTGTTATTAATGACTTTATTAAAGCAACCATGATCTAGGAAATGTAATACAATTTTGTCTTATCTTAGCTTCTATGCAGATGGAGGTTTCTACTTGTTTTAATAATATTAATTATTTGTCAATATATTTTCCTTTATTAACGCCATGGGTTGTTCGATACTTATTCTCATTTCCAAATCAATATAACATTATTATTCAAACCAAGTACTCATTACTCAATATAATTAATTGTCGTTACTTTTCCTTTATTAACGCCGCGTTGGTTTGTTCGATACTTATTCTCATTTCGAAATCAATATAACATTATTATTCAAACCAAGTACTCATTACTCATTTAATGAGGTTTCACAACTTTCCACACAATTCAAGTTCTTCACATATCAAATCAAGTCAAATATAAGTCAAGTCTCTTATCTTTTTAAAAATCAATAAACCATTCCTTTACCTACATAAAGTTGTTATAATTAACTTCCCAAAAAGACATTATAACACTTTATGTTTTAAACCAACCAAATTCGTTTAGCACACGTACGTCTACCGTACTACATAGTTTAAAATAATCATGCTAGAAAGGATAGGAAGAGGTTCACATACCTCGCGACGATTATCGACTATTAGCAAAACGCTCCCAAGTACTATAACCTTGCTAGCCTTTTCCACCCTTCAAGTAGAATACGCTACTCGTTGTACTTCCACCTATAATGGCCACGAAACGTCCATTAACCTCTATATCTCTTCGTAGGATATTTCTAAGAACAAGTTCCATATCCTACGGAAAATTCGGCAGCACCTCCCCCATTTCTACTCAATTTCCCACCTTTTCCAAGGCCCGATAACCGTGATTAACCTACTATAATTAAGGTGCAATAATACTGAAATCTAAAGAAGGGGATAACACGCCCAAACGGAACACGATTAACAATCTCTCCTTGATAACAATAATAACTAAAGAAGGGGATAACACGCCCAAACGGAACGCGATTAACAATCTCTCCTTCATAATAATAATAAGTAAAGAAGGGTGTCACGACCCGACCCCGGGCCCGTGACTGGTGCCCTACCTGGGCACCCTTACAGTTATACATCAGAGATAATCAGCGGAACATACATGAAACTTTAAAAAATGAACAACATAAGTAAAATAACAGGTTAGCCGATAGGGCTACCTTCCTGGACATAAATATATACAACCGAAGCAGTTGCCTCCTTTCCTTTACAAACTGACCCACAACATGTGACTACAGACCTCTAGGAATTTTTAACATAACAACTGTGGCGGGACAGGGCCCCGCCATACCCCTGAATATACATGAATCTACTACCTCAGGGAAAACCGTACCAAGAGATAAGCCTCCGGAGCAAATGGAGCTTTTTCCCAAAATCGCCGAGATCCTAAGAGCAAGGATCACCAACCTGGTACCTAAAACTGCGCGGCATGAATGCACCCCGGGGGTACGATAACAAGTACCGAATATAGAATGAAATAACGTCTAGATGTGGTCATAACTGTACCAAAGAATGACAGGGACAAGTATAAAGAATACATACCAGATCCTGCCGTGTCATTACCACTTATGAACTTAATTTCACATCAATATCTTTTCCCATTTTCAATAAAGGTTATAGCCACATTCTTACGCACATGATTAGGAAAAATCATTAAGTTCATTTCTATATAACTTACTTATCTTTCATAAGTACAATCCGGCCCTTTAAGGAAGGGGCGCCTATACTACCCGACCCAATCTGGGACGAGATCGCGTCACGTAATGCGCGTGAAGGTATCGCCCGCCCATTCTCGGTCGATAATGTCATATAGTTCGCGCGTGGGTATCGCCCGCCCATTCTCGCAGGTCGATAATGTAATATAGTCCGCGTAAAGGTATAACGCGGCCCATTCCCGGGTCGATAATATCATATAGTGCGCGTAAAGGTATCACGCCCGGCCCATTCTGGGTCGATAATGTCATATAGTGCGCGTGCAAGGTATCTTGCGGCCCATTCTGGGTCGATAATATCATATAGTACGCGTAAAGGTATCGCCGGCCCATTCCCGGGTCGATAATGTCATATAGTCTGCCCGTAAAGGTATACTGCCCGGCCCATTCCTCGGTCGATAATGTCATATAGTGCGCGTGCAGCGTATCTGCCCGCCCGTTCTGGGTCGATAATGCCATATAGTCTGCGCGTAAAGCGTATACCGCTCGCCCATTCTGGTCGAATAATGTCATATAGTCCGCCTGCAAGGTATACGTTACCCATTCCCCGGGTCGAGCAATGTCATATAAAACCCGAATTTAACCCAACGTACTACGCGCACCTACTCTTTTTAGAAAGACTCTTTTCAAATAAAACTTCCCGGATACTAACAACTATAGTATCAAGTCCTACCCACCTTTCAAGACAAGTCACAATAGCACCCCTTTTAGAAATACAATTACGCCACTAAATCAAGTGACTTCTTTAATAAAACCATACGAATCGGTACCTTTAAAACAATTTGCCCTTCTTTATTTCAAATCATTTCTTCAAGGTGACATTATTAGAGAAAACCATTCTCTTAACCTTCCATAAAGCCGTTATAACTAACTTCCCATAAAGTCGTTATAACCCTTTATGGTTTTAGACCAACTCATTCCTTTTTATGACCAAGAGACTTCTACTTTTTGAAACCAAGTATTAAATACTTTCAAATCAATTCTCTTAACTTTCAGAAATACAATTAGTCCCTTAACCTTTAGAACTCAAGTGACTCATTTATTTATAAAACCTTAGGCAATTGATGCCTTAAAATCAAGTTGCCTTTTCACTAAAATCAAGTCATTTATCTTTCCATAAAGCAAATATAACCAACTCCATAAAGTCGTTATATTCACTTTATACCTTAGCCACAACAATTTCCTATCCAAGGACTTATACGCTTAAAACGAACAAGTATCACATACTTTAAAAATCTTCAAGTCCCTTAACTTAAATAAAACTTAAGACATCCCTTTATTCTTTCAAAGTTAAGTGAGTAAATCTCTAACTCACCCGACATGGCTATTCATAAAACTAGTAAAGGATATCAAGGTGTCAGACGCTCTACTGCACTACATACGCAACTGCATGCTCAAAAGATAGGAAAGTTCTACATAGAGTAAATCACACAACTACCTCTTAACTCAAGAGTAGAAGGAAACATGAAATGATACGTATATTCCATACATAGAATACGCCAGCGAAGCGAAGAGGTTCACATACCTTTACGACATCGACAATGAGTAAAATGCTCCAAAGTACTTCAATCTTGATAGCTAATCCATCCTTCAAGTAGGATACGCTATAATTAGTATTTCAACTTATAATGGTCACAATATCGCCCATTAACCTCTTACTTCAAACGAATATTCTAAGTGCTAAGTCGCCAAATTCTACGGAAAATCGGACAAAGACTTCCTTTGTGTTTACTTACTTTGCCACCTTTTTCAAGGCCGAATACAATAACCAAACACGCCACATTTAAGGCCCCAATCAATGAAATCAACATTAGGGATTACACGCCTACTAGGCGGTGTAAAATTCCAGCCCCCACAACGATATCAAATTAATCTCTGACAACATACTAGGCCACCCATTCGGCTAACTCAAGTCTACATGACAATCAATTCTTATCCAATTTCCATATCAATCCAAGCTTTATTAGCCTAACATGATATCAAGTCACAACCTAATAATAACTACTATAATCTTTCAAGTCAATAACATGCGACGATTCTAATAAATCGACCAAATTGTAATCTAACTTAACATGCGCTCACATTACATTTCGGATTTCCAAGGCCACAATCAATCCATAATCCTTACAAACTTCAACATATATATTTCATGCTAGCAACAAGTAGCAGCTAACAAGCAATCTCATAAATAATCTTGCCTAACACTTACAAAGAACAAGATTATACCTCAATCCAAATCCTATCCAACTCCAGTCAGTAAGTCGCTTCCAGCAACTTTGAATCCTGTGAGCCTCTTGAAGATACTTGTCCAGCTTACTGAGGACCCTTAGAACCATACCAACAACTTTCAGCTCTTCAAAGCTTCCAATCCAAAAACCTAGAAAGCAACAAGGTTTTCACTTCATGCGACTAATACAAAAAACTATCTTTTAAAGAGATTTTTCTATTTGAGATACCTTCTG